>CM022757.1:25726202-26306202 GCA_012411365.1 Ameiurus melas | reverse complement strand
TCCTTAATGCACAGAAGCAGACGCGAACAATTCAGGATATCTTTCAAAATGATTTGCACTACAGGATCACTTACAATAAAGCTAAGAGCTCTGGAAAGGTAAGGGATGACTATTATACCTTAGATACTTGTAAATACAGTAATCTATGTGTATAAGTGTATGGTGTGGCTTTAAAGCTGCCCGTAGTTATCAGTATACAAAATTGTACTGTTTAAATTTCTGATATCTGATAATGTTGGTGTGCAAGAGCAGTGAAGCAACTCTGGCACACGTATGAGTTTATTTCAAACTTGCATACTAAAATTATGCCACATTATTTTAAATTGTCAGCAGATTCTTATACACAATTGTTAAAACTGGACCAGTTATGACTCCATAAGTGCTGTAATATACATTACACATCAGTTAAAATAAAACCCTCTTTATAACTTTAACAGTGATAGGGTAGTTCATATAATTAACTTATTTTAACACGGTAATTTGCTTCATAATACATGTTTAAATCAATATTATTGCACACATGTATATGCATCACATGTTTGAATTGTTGGGGGATGGAGCATTTTCTGTATTAATAAGAGGTTTTTTTTTGTTGTTTTTTTTTACACTGGGTGTGGTTTTTGACTGATAAGAGGAAAGAAAGATTTGCTGTGTTTTCCCATATCTGTTTGCAAACTGCATATTAACATGGGAAATAGTTGTATTAAACTTCTTGAACCTGGTTATTTTTGCCTGGTCTATGTCAAACTTGCAATCATGTTGCAATCGCACATATGAACCTATTTTGACCTTTATCTGTTTAGTTATTGTAATGCAATTTGAAAATGAGCCAGAAAGTGTTATCTGCTACGTCTGTAGATTAAAATTAAAATAAGATATACATTGTAGTGCATAAAAAATGCAATGTGTTTTTCTGTTCAGAAAGTGAAGATAAGTACGAGCAGTCAGATAGAGCTGACTGATCTGGACAGAGGAGAGAGTTACTGCTTCACTGTGCAAGTCGTCATTCCCTCCCGGAGCACTAACAAACAGCTTGGAGAGTCCAGTCAGGTTCAGTGCTCTCCAGCAGGGGACATATCTTTTTTAAATGGTAAGCTCTTAACAGTGGTACAATATGTACCTCTCTAAATATTTGGTGGCAGTTAATATGCATCCTGGAATGTAAACCTTTTCACAGAGTTGAAGACATATTCATTACACTACTCTATTGTAGCAGAGAAATATTTCTCAGAATGTTTACATCACATTTTTAAAGAGTGGCATAAGCTGAACATAAATCTTATGCTCGGTTTGTGGAAATATATATATATATATATATATATTATATATTAACCAATATTTAAATTTTATTTATTTAAAAAAATATATTTTTCAATGTTAAAAATAATTTATATCACGGGTATGTTAAAATAAATGTTACAGCTGTATTACTACAAAGTCTGGTTTTATGGTCTGGTTTTTATGCTTCCCATTGCTAAGTAGTGAACAAAATGGGACAGGTAACTTTAAAATACAGGCATTAAACCAAGCGACAACAATATTGATCTAATCAGCTCAGCATACAGTTGCAATCTAAATTATTCAACAGTCATGCAAATCAGGTTTATTGTCAAAATTCACAGAATTTCAGCTGTTTGCAATGAACAAATCAAACAAAATCAATTGAAATAGTTCAACACAATGAATGCTTCAAGTGGTTTCCCCAAATTTAACAAAAAATAACTTATAATGGCTTCTCCAGTTTCAAAATTATTCAACCCCCTGAATAGAATCCCTCACATCAGCACAAAAACCCAAACAGGTGTTGTCTCAAGCACACCTGATTCAACTAATTAAGTGCTTCATTAGTTACACCAGGTGTGCTTGAGCTGGAACACATGAAATACCTGAACCGGCCAGGGATTTGTTGAATGTACACTGCCTGGACAGGGCAGAAAAAGGAAGCTCTCAACAGCTACAACCAGATTTCTGAGAAGGCAGGATGTGAAAAACTCTCGAGTGACTCCAAAAGACTTGCAGCAAGACTTGATGGCAACAGACACTGAGGTTTCAGTGAGCACAGTAAGGCGCATAGTAAACGCAGAAGGTTTCCATGTCAGAACTCCAAGACTTACACTACTGACCCAAAAGCACAAGAAAAGTCAGCTCAAAATTATATAAATAAGCCATAGAGGTTTTGGGATTCTGTTCTGTGCAATGATGAAACAAAATTGGAAATTTTTGGCACAATGGCTAAGCAGTATGTCTGGAGAAAGAAAAATGAAGAAAGAATCTGTCCACAGTCAAGCATGGTGGTGGCTCGGAGATGCTCTGGGGCTGCATTGCATCCTCTGGCACTGGAAACCTACAGCGTGTGTAAGGCAAGATGAATTCACTGAAGTATCAGGAAATCCTAGGAGAACACAAACCCAGGAATTTTGCTGAACTGGCCATTGTTCATGAGGAATGGGCTAAGATTCCTCAGGAATGCTGCCAGAAGCTATGTATCTCATTTGCAGCAGGTCATACCAACGAAAGGGTGCTCTACAAAGTACTAAAGCTGCTTGCCATGAAGGAGTTGAATAATTTTGAAACTAGAGAAATCATTATAAGTTGCATTCTCAGTTGAATTTGGGGAAACCACTTGAAGCATTTGTTGTGTTGAACTATTTCAATTGCTTTCGTTTGATTTGTTCACTGCAAACAGCTGAAATTCTGTAAACTTTGACAATAAACCTGATTTGCAATGGGGGTTGAATAATTTTGATTGCAACTGTATGTTAAATAGGGTTGCTGGTGGTTTGTCAGGTAGTCAGCCAAACCAATCCAAGATTTAAGAATTTTTTTGTACAAAAATATAACATTTATATGTATGTTATTATCAGTAGCCTCTAAATACAGGGTACAGTGGTAATGGTAACTAGTCTACAAAAGAAAGAAAACTACAATTAGTGGACAACCCGCTCTTCCACAGCCACCCACAATTGGTGTCTCAAATGTTAAGGCTGGGTTACTGATCAGAAATCTTCCACGGTTGGGCCCTTGAGCAAGGCCCTTAAACCTCTCTGCTCCAGGGGCACTGTATCATGGCTGACCCTGCACTCTGACACCAACTTCCTGACATGCTGGGATATGCAAAGAACAAAAATTCACTCTGCTGTTATACAGTATCTCACAAAAGTGAGTACACCCCTTACATTTGTGTAAATATCTAATATCTTTTCATGTGACAACACTGAAGACATGACACTTTGCTACAATGTAAAGTAGTGGGTGTACAGCTTGTGTAACAGTGTAAATCTGCTGTCCCCTCATAATAACTCAATACACAGCAATCATGTCTAAACCGCTGGCAACAAAAGGGAGTACACCCCTAAGTAAAAATGTCCAAATTGGGACCACAGTGTCAATATTTTGTTTGGCCACCATTATTTTCCAGCACTGCCTTAACCCTCTTGGGTATGGAGTTCACCAGAGCTTCACAGGTTGCCACTGAAGCCCTCTTCCACTCCTCCATGACAACATCACAGAGCTGGTGGATGTTAGAGACCTTGTGCCCCTCCACCTTCCGTTTGAGGATGCCCCACAGATGCTCATTAGGGTTTAGGTCTGGAGACATGCTTGACCAGTCCATCACCTTCACCCTCAGCTTCTTTAGCAAGGCAGTGATCGTTATCATGCTGGAATACTGCCCTGCGGCCCAGCCTCTGAAAAGGTGGCTCATGCTCTGCTTCAGTATGTCACAGTACATGTTCGCATTCCTGGTTCCCTCAATGAACTGTAGCTCCCCAGTGCCGGCAGCAATCATGCAGCCCCAGACCATGACACTCCCACCACCATGCTTGACTGTAGGCAAGACACACTTGCCATTGTACTCCTCACATGGTTGCCGCCACACACGCTTGACACCATCTGAACCAAATAAGTTTATCTTGGTCTCATCAGACCACAGGACATGGTTCCAGTAATCCATGTCCTTAGTCTGCTTGTCTTTAGCAAACTGTTTGCGGCCTTTCTTGTGCATCATCTTTAGAAGAGGCTTCCTTCTGGGACGACAGCCATGCCGACCAATTCGATGCAGTGTGCGGCTTATGGTCTGAGCACTGACAGGCTGTACCCCCACCCCATCAACCTCTGCAGCAATGCTGTCAGCACTCATACGTCTATTTCCCAAAGACAACCTCTGGACATGACGCTGAGCATATGCACTCAACTTCTTTGGCTGACCATGGCGAGGCCGGTTCTGAGTGGAACCTGTCCTGTTAAACCGCTGTATGGTCTTGGTCACCGTGCTACAGCTGAGTGTCAGGGTCTTGGCAACTTTCTTATAGCCTAGGCCATCTTTATGTAGAGCAACAATTCTTTTTTTCAGACTCTCAGAGAGTTCTTTGCCATGAGGTGCCATGTTGAACTTCCAGTGACCAGTATGCTCCCCATTCACATCTGAGACCTTGTAACACTAACAAGTCACATGACACCGGGGAGGGAAAATGGATAATTGGGCCCAATTTGGACATTTTCACTTAGGGGTGTACTCACTTTTGTTGCCAGCGGTTTAGACGTGTGTTGTTTTAGGCTGTGTGTTGAGTTATTTTGAGGGGACAGCAAATTTACACTGTTACACAAGCTGTACACTCACTACTTTACATTGTAGCAAAGTGTCATTTCTTCAGTTTTGTCACATGAAAAGATATAATCAAATATTTACAAAAATGTGAGGGGTGTACTCACTTTTGTGAGATACTATATATATGTGACAAATAAGGGCTTCTTCTAAATAGACATTTCACTCTTCATTTCCTTTCTTTTAGATTATAGCACTGCAGTGATTGCTGGAGGTATCCTGACCATCATTGTCATAATATCAGCGGTGATTGCGGTCATATTTATTTGCTGCAAACGACAACAGGAAGCAAAGAATAGAGGAAAAGAGGGAGTACCTTTAAAAAGTGTATGATAACTTCTCTGAACACAGAAACTCACACTCTTGGGAGCACATGGTACAAAACTGGACTCACCCTTTCAAAGCATCCTTGTTGCAACATTACAGTGTAAAACACTGTAATTCATTTAGTTTCTGTGAAACTAAACAAGGTAGACATTGCACATAGGATTTACTATCTAACAGACATCTGCAGATGTTCTGGCTATTTTTTTAATCAGTACGTTCAACACTGGGATTATCTACTGTTTTTTTATGTTTCATAAACACTACCTTTTTGTAACAGTACCACTTTTATGATAGATATTTAATTTTTTTTATAGTTTTATAAAAGTTATATGTATATTAGTTTCTAGTAAAATCATATTTATTGTTTTGCAATTTGCTGATTTAATAGATGAAAAACTTAACATACAATTTTAAAAATGGAGAGCACTACATTACATTACATTACATTACATACATGTTTAGACAGACACCTGGAGAAAATATCCATGGACACAAAACAGCCACAAGTTTATAGAAATGTGAATTCTATGGAAAATAAATTCTCCAAGTTCATGTAGATCTGTGTGTTTGTTGTTCTTTTTACTGTTTCAGCGATACATACCAGCATGCAGACACTGAGATTCTGACCAGTGAACAATTTCATCATTATTGTCTTTCATTGTGGACATCACTGTGATGAATGTCAAAAAACATGAAGGTGTCTCACAATGATGTGACAGGAAAATCTTAATTTTGAAATGAAATGTTGATAGAAAATCAATTGAGAAAACAGACCCTTGCAATATATTATTAGATCATGTACAATGAGGCTAGTTAAAATAAAATAAACTCAGTTTTGCTCAGTTCAGTCAGAGCAACTTCATTATTAATCTTCCTTTAGTCCGTCATATGGTGCGTTTAAGAAAAGAGGTCTGATACACACACTTCCCATCTAACTGCAGGTAACTAATTGACATCTTGCTCTCAGTCACCTCAAAGTATACAAAACCACCTAAAGTATGATTCACTGGACTAGAAAACAGTTGCCAAGATGATGGGAAGCTCTTCCTGTGGTGAGTGGAGTTGTTCAAGACATCCCCGCTCCCACTGACAACAAATGAGCTTCCATCCACTTCTCTAATAAACTAATGAAAGATGAAAGAAAGATATTATAAATATTGCTCTACTTTGATGTGAATTACATGTAATTAAAAAAGGTGTTCACCTGCAAATTATGGTCATGACCACTCAGATATAAAGTGACATTGTACTTCTTCAGCATTGGTCTCAGCTTCTCTACCAGACAGCGAGTAGGACCATGGTGACCGATGGACCACACAGGGTAGTGGCCAGCCACCACCACATATTCAGACCTAGAAAAACAGATCAGAAAGAAGTTCCCCCCCGCCCCACAAGTCTGAGTCATACAGGTATTGAATTATCTGGCACTAGCAGATCAGAGTAACAGAACATGTTTAACCCTCCCATTATGTTATGGGTCAATTTGACCCATTTCCACATCTGTCTTTTTCTCTTTTACATTTTTATTTAGGGTCATGAACTTGTATGCAAATATTTGTACTTATGGCTTGTGTCAGACAAGCAATAATAAAGGTTTACTGTTTTAAGCTGTTCTTTGCTGTTTTTGTGTGCATTTAATCTGTAGAAGTCATTTTGACCCATAGCATAATGGATGTATCTTTTCCCCCCAACATAATAGCAGGGTTAAGCTTACACCTGAGGTCAAACTGTTGAAGTCTTCAAGATTTGCTTTGAGTTACGCAAGTCTCGGATTCTTTTTCCCCCCCAAAGTATTCATTCACAACTATTCAAGCATGACTAAGGATTTGTTGGGAGTGATTGTAATGTTGAGTACTAAACATTTTTGGGAAATCAGATACGGTTGCTTGTCTGGACAGTGTGCTATTCAGTCACAATTTGTCCTCAGGTATGCTTGTGTGGATGTGGGTATGGAAAGGAGTTTGTCAGATTAGGCCTTCTAAAAACATGCTTCAAAGTCCTCACATTCCTATTAAAGGATTCATCCGAATTTTGTTAAAGAAAAAAAAAATCTCTTTCAGCTCAGTCATCACATTTTCCACCAGTCTGCGGTTTACCCTCAGATACTTAATCTGGCTTGATTATGTGTCCTGAGCTGTGCTTTAACTTGTGTTTGTTCAGTTAAATCTGAGTGTCTGGTTTCATTCAGAACCAGCCAATCTTACTTGGTGTTTTGCAGTGTCTTCTCCATCCATTCAAATTGTTGTTCTGCAAGGGTGAGGTCTTCTGGTCCTTTGGGCTGGTTTCCTTCATAAGTGTTCCCACACAGAACCACCGTGTCTATCATCAGGACAGTCATGGAGACGTTGGTGTGAGGAACCTTAAATTGCAGCTCATAATAGAGCTCAGGGAAATGCCTATGGATTGAACAACAATTACATTAAAGTAGAAATTTGTTAGAAAAGCTGACAGGTTGTAAAATGTTGTGATATCATAGCTGAGAATGTTTAATCGTTGGCACTCACTCACCACCTCTCTGATCTGGTTGAATAGGCAATCTGAGCGGACATGTTTCCCAAGTGATCATGATTTCCTCCCACCAAATACCATGGAACAGGAATCAGAGCTGGATGAGAGAACACATGTTCAAATGTAGCCTGAAAGCAGAAAGAGTGAAATTCAAACCCAAGACTCTGAAAGTGCTTGCCTTGCTACTGTACTGAAAAAACGAGGAAAAACTGAATAGTGACTTTGAAAGAGAAAAATTGTTGCATGTAACACTACTTCCACCAGATGGCGGGTTTAACATACTTTTGTTAGCAGCATGTCAAGTGTGTTTATTAACCACCATTTAACTGTTGTACTGCTTGTAGAAACTCTTAATAAATTTGATTACATCTTTCAAAATATGAAAAACAGAATCCAATTGTTACAGCAAAAAATCAGAAAATTTCTGTTCATAATAAATCTACAATTAAATCTTTGGAATGAGACGGAATTAAACCCAATCATAGGGCAGTGGTGGCTCAATGGCTAGGGCTCTGGACTACTGATAGGAAAATTTTTACTTCAAATCCTAGCACCACCAAGCTGTCACTGTTGGTCCTTGAGGAAGACTCTTAACCCTCATCTGCCCAGTTGTAATTCATTTTGGATAAAAGGGTATAATAGAACAGAATACATTTAAATGCAAGGTTATAGCAGAGAGTAAAGGAGCCTTGCTCACGCATCAACATCTGCCAAATGGTCTATGGATTTGACCATACAACCTTCCAGTCATTATCACAGAACCTTAGATGTGCTACAACTGCAACTAACAGACCACATTCACAAAATGGTACAAGTTTCCACTATAAATCCAGCCATAAATGATGACAACAGACCTTGAAACGTATATCATCAATGTCCTTGACTCCATTGTAATAAAAGTGATCTCCCAAGCTCAAGACAAAGTCCAAGCCCACACTTTCAGCAACTCTACCCAATTCCTGAGCTATCCCCTGCTCATGAGCTGTGTAGAAAGGAGAGAAGGGAATGCCACCCCAGTCTCCAATACCAACAAAACGCAGAGAACCTTAAGAGACACAACAGGCAAAAAGACATGAAGACCTGCTACACACAAACTGAGGAATGAAACCGTTTGATCACACATTTGAAATGAAGTTAAATCAGACAATTTAAACTGATAAAACTATCAAAAACTAGCATTTAAAAAGAGATAAGCTGCATACTGTGTTCCTGAGCTTGACATGGCCCGTAGACTGTCTGCAGAACGACCAAGAACAATGCAGCCAGGCAGGTCATGGCGTGTTTGAGGTTGAGATCCGTGTCAAATATCACGATCAACACAAAAGAAAAACAAAGAAGCAGAACCGAAGAGTCATTCTTTCATAAACGCTTTCTTTTCTACTTAGATGAGGAAGTAGTTTGTGGTTTAAGACCTTCCTGTATTGACATCAAAGGGGAAAAACGGTCATGCAGTTCATGTGACACCAAGCCATATTGAGACAGTAAACTAAAGTTTGTTGTAGTCCAAATTACCAACAATCTAACCAGGGCATATTTAGACAATATAATGTTACTGCTATAACAGCTGAGGAAACTTAATACTTAGTATGACTTATTAATTATCAAGCTGTTTACGCTTGTACTGAAATAAAATTTTTATAATGACAATCCATTGTAATAAAACTAAATATCATGTTATTTTCTTACAGAACGACTGAGTTGAGGTTCTTCACTGGCTTCCTCACTAATCATTAACAAAACTGGAATAGCAGCTAATGGTCACACCATCGCAGCAGCACCAATAAGACTGCCTGTTGCAGCCTTTAACCTAGTAAGAACAGGGTGGGGTGGCGACTTGATAAGGTGCTGCTGTGTTCACAAAGACTATAATGTTCCAGAAGAAAATGTTCCCCAAATATGTGCCCTAAGCAGAAATAGTTCAGAACATTCTACTGCTTCAGATAGATTTTTAATGTATGTGATTTTTTTTGGCAAAGTTACTTTTTTTAATCAGTAAACAGAAAAAAAAAAAGTTATTTGCCATTCAGGGTGAAATGGTAAATGAGCACATGATCTGAACAACCCTTCACCCATATCTAATACACAGAGATAATCTTCCAGTGTGTCTGCAGATGAGGCATAGTTCATCACAAATAGTGGTAACCCTCCAGT
Source organism: Ameiurus melas (assembly GCA_012411365.1). Classification (NCBI taxonomy): domain Eukaryota; kingdom Metazoa; phylum Chordata; class Actinopteri; order Siluriformes; family Ictaluridae; genus Ameiurus; species Ameiurus melas. Next base: position 26,296,613 of record CM022757.1, on the reverse strand, counting down.
GCACAACCCACATATGGGCTTGGGGGCGGGACAACACAGACACAACCAGAAAATAACCGATTCAGAATTCTTTTTAATGAAATTGCACTAATGACTACATTGCATATCTGTGGAATTTTTGTGGTTCTGGTTTACTTGATTTCTATAGTCTTATGTATACAAAATCCAAGAAGTCTACAAAGAGATATTTTAGACATTAAACAACAGCATGGTGAAACATTACATTTTGCTTGGAACAAAAAGGTGCATTTAGGCTACCATTAGGCAATTACAGACAGTAAGTATTGCAAAGCGTTTTTAGCTTGCAACTCAATGAATCAGTGCAATCTACCCCACGACTTCTTACCATCGAAGGCATCACGCTCTGAGAACAGGTCCATTAAACCACGTTCCTACACAACACACCCTTGACACATCTCTACAGTTAGAACTAAGGTCACTTAGTAGATGAACATTTTATAAACAATGATATTTTCCGGGTGTCAAAAAATCCTCATTAGTATACTAGCATTACAAGAATCCTGATCAAACACCAGAGATCATTTTACTGGCTTTGATTTCATACAGAGAACCATACAGGCTAATTCCTAGAACATGATTTAATCTAAAACATGATTTAGTTCACATACAAGATGTGAACACATTTCGTTAGGATTAGCCCATTCACTATTCTCATTAGTGGCTGTCCAGTAAATTGGACCGCACTTTAAATTACAAATGATACAATTATACAATCATGAAAGACAAAACTGTAGTGTCAAAACAATCAGAAATGTTACAAGTGATTAAAAACAAAACCCTAGATTCTGCTGCAGTATTACTACGCGTCTCATCTGGAGTCATGTGTGCAGCTGTCTAAGAGCCAAACTCCACTGTTTCTTCAGTGATGAGTTTAAACTCATAGTTCCCTCTTCCATCCATGTGGAGGTAGTACTGTAACAAAAACAAACATGGGTTAAGGTTGGTTTATACCTCTGCCCATCTGTATCGAGAGGAGATAAAAACTTTGAGGGAATTTCCCCCATTTGGGATCCATAATTACACAAAAAAATATAAGAAAAACACACACACACACACACACACACAAATAGAATAATAATAATAGTAAAAAAATAATGGTAACATGTACACTATGAACACCTAAAAGTATGTGCAGATGAATACAAATATAAATACATACAGATAATAACAGCTTGCTTATATAAAGATAAGTGATAAAGGGATTATTGTACAATTAACAGAGATGCAGAGAGAGGTTTTACAGGTTAAAAGTAAGTAGTGTGCAGAGGAGCAGAAACATCCTGACGCGTGTCCTCCGTAGTCCTAATAGTGCATTGCTTAAAGGAAATGCTTACTGAATGACCCTTAAAGTCTGGTTTTTCATCCCTTCATTACTGAATGCATTCCTGTGTCTTTGTTTTGTTTTCAGTCACATCACGACTCTTCTGTATAATCTAAGGGTGCCCCAAAACAGTGTGCTCAAAGACTGCTTTTTTTTGTCCATTATAATTGGTTTAATCGGACTGCACTCCGGGAAAGTGGTTTTATAATGAGCACAAAGTCCTGCGAAAAAAAACAAAAACAAAAAACCAAAACACACCAACAATGCCCCTTTGATCTCATACCTTCAAACTCTGGCAGCGAGATATAGGAAAGAGAAGGGTCAAGATGCAGTTGTGCTAGTCAGTGTGGGCATGAAACGCATGCTCACAACTATATTTATATAACTTTATAGATTATTATATGATTATTATAAAAATCAAATTTTACATATCAATATAAAAAAAACCACAAATGGCTACAGCAATCCCATACTGTGTCATTTTTACGGTTTTGGTGTGCAGGGCTGCAGATGCACATGACTTCATACCACAACAATTCATATTACCAGCAATGAAAGCGGAAGAGTTAAAGGTCAATTACATCCATGCATGTTCTGTATCGTTTATTCTACGCAGGGTCATAAAGGAGACTGGAGTCTATCCCTGGGGACTTCTGGCACATGGCAGAGGACACCCTGGACGGGGTGGCAACCCAACGCACTCACACACATTCACACAATATAGACAATTTGGAAATGCCAATCAACCAAGGAATGACAGGTGCGAGGGAAACGTGCTTGCCACTAAGCCCCCATGACAATTACATATTCTCGTTTAATATGTGATATCTAGCCTCCTCTTTGACTTCCCAAACTGTCTCCTATCACAGCACTTTATCAGTAATTTAGAAGACAGAAGTACGGAGTAGCGATTCTCAGCATTAGCGTGACCTGATTTTATGAAGTGAAACATGAGTCAGACTTTCAGCTTTTCATTTTCTGCCCTCTGGTGGACACATTCACATCATGTTCAAACATGATGACCGGCACCTACAGTATGTGACCCACACAATGTCCTTAGGATGCAAAATTATAAAACAGGACTATAAAGACACAGACCGAAAGTTCTTAATACAAACATCTTAACAAATAATAAACTATTTAGATGCGAACAGAACAGTTCTTCTCACCTCATGGTGCTTCCAGAGAGACTTTCTATGAGAGACTGTGAACAGAGTGATGCCCACCTGCCAGGAAAAAAAAAGAAAAAAAAACACCAGAAACGGCCAGTGTCTCATAAAAGATGTGGAGTGTATGAGTTAGTACAACAACGGGAATTCTGTGATGGGCCTCGTTACCTTCCTGCAATGGCTGTAGATGTAGTCCTCCACATCTACACTTACAGCACTGGTGCACTCGTCCAGAATGGCAAACTGAGGCTTGTGATAGAACAACCGAGCCATCTGCAGCAAACGGCAAAAGTCTTATTGGCTGAGGGTATCATACGTCTACAATCAGCTCAGGTAAATGTGGTATGTAAGGCAATGTTTTGATTATATGGAGATGCTTGTTTGCTTACTGCCATCCTCTGTTTCTCTCCACCACTGAGAACATCCATCCAGTCCTGAACAGTATCCCAGGTGCCCTCTCGGTCAAGAATGTGCCCGAGCTGCACGTTGTCCAGGTATTCTTTCAGCACCTTTTGCCCACAGAGATCATATTAATGAGACAAAGCAATACAATATATTGTTTTGCCAGAGAATGTATGAAGCAGCAATTTATCACAATTTTTATAATGTTCTCAGGCACCTGATCTGAAATCCCCTTCTTCTTCTGGTCTTCAAAGGTGTCAGGGTAGATCACCTGATCCCTAAGTGTTCCAAGTGTCATGTAAGGCCTCTATAAAGGGACCCAAATATAAAAACAGTATGAACATTACTATTAAGACATTCCCTACACTACTGGTGCTGCTAGTAATTATTTTTCAGGAATCGTACCTGAGGGACATAGAAGAGCTTCCCTCTCTCAGGTTTGGTCAAGCTCCCACCAAACAGAGGCCACAGCTGAAAGGGGAAAAACCCCCAAAAAACCACACTTTAACATTCTCTCATATAACAAAGATTCATAGAGACTGTTCTCTGATGGTGCTACATACATATTAGACTTAAGACAACAAAAGGAATTGTTTTTTCACCCTTCTGAATATTGCACAGAAGGAGAATGAGGAACAAAATTATAACTATAAACGTTGATGCAATTTTCACATTCTTTAAATTCAAGTAATTACTTCTCCGAGCACTCTAAAGAGTGAGCTCTTTCCACAGCCATTGGGCCCACACACCAGAACGTTCGCTCCAGATTTCACCTGAAAACACACAAAAGCACAAACACAGTAAGTATTCAATTAAAAGCTGTGTGAACTGTACATATATAAAAGTCAGCAAAAATATTCTAACAGACAGACCACAGAGAACAACTGCACTATTATTGTGCAAAAAAAACCTTTGCAGTTGGAACTGTACTGTGGAACTGTTATCCGCTTGTTAAGTCGTGACGCAACAAGCTTCTGATAATACCGTTTCCAGGTCCAAGCTTCTACTGCCGCTCTCGTATTTCCAACATGTCTCAGTGCTGTGTCCTTTGTTTTTTTAATATCTCGGAGACCAAAAAACTATAAAGCTTAGGACCATGATTTTTCAGTAGTACTACAGCACAATGGGTCATTTCAGATACCCTTTGGCTGCAATTTGGTCTGTAAGTGGCTTTGCTTTCTTCCACACCAACCAAATCAATAAAGCTGCTGTATGAAATTATGGTGCTTGTATCTGTGACTGGGCATTCGCAGGTGCTGTACCTGACTGACTGACCCTCAACGTGCGTGTATATCAAAAGTAATTTAACCCTCACCCTACCATTTCTAAAAGACATCATCAGTGCTGTTTATATTAGCCCAACAATACATCTGTAGCAAGCCATGGGGTAGCAGATCATTATACATCAACTAATCTAACTTCACCGTCCTGCTTTCATCTTCGTTTACATCCAAAGTTTTAGCAGTCCTGTGTATTGTTGTATTATTATCATTATTTTTTTATTTAAAGAAATATTTAAGCTAGAACATGGTATATCATCTTTAAATGTCAACTTTTGCTGTTGGCTTTTGGGATCTGAAGGAGTGTTTGGACCAGGAATTCCTATATGACACATGCAACGTCAGACTTAAGAAAAGGATAGTGAACAGCAATTTTGTGCTTCAAAAATGTATTCATCCCTTCATGTGTTTTCCCAGGTATAAACTATGAGACAATTAATAATACAATGATATCAAGTTACATTTATGCAAAATTTTAATTCTTCTGTAAATGAGGAATACAAAGAGTACCTCAAAACTGAGGTCCTTAATCAAAATATCTCCATTGGGTGTTGCCAAGGGTGTATGTTCAAACCTAGTGGAAAAATAACATAAAATGTCTCTTACAAAATACAGGGCAATCTATTTGCAAGTAATCTGAAAAACGTGGTGAAAAAACGTAAACAGAGAAAGGTTTTATAAGTACTTGATAACGTTGTCCATAAATATGATTCGTCCACTTCCAGGCACCAGGTTCAGTTTTTCTAAAGAGTCTGCTTCTGGAAATGAGATATTATGTAAAAATAATATAACCAAATGCTCTCTCATTAAAATCAACAGTGATTAGAGCTCACCTTTCTCTGACTGAGACACCATAGTGCGCTCATACTTCCCTGTGTTTAACTCTTTCAAGACCTTCATCAGCTCTGTGATACGGGTGGTGAACCTTGGGGGGACGACATAACATTAAGATCATCCAGTAACAGCATGAAGAGACAGCCTTCAAACTCGTGACTAGAAAATAGGATTTCTGTCATCATTAAATGCTCATATTTAAATCAATACTGCAGTGTAGTCTGCCTTGGATTTGCCCTGCACCCTTTAACACACACATATATGTGTGTATACACATATACATACACATTATATACGTATATCATTTTATATATATATATATATATATATATATATATATATATATATATATATATATATATATATATATATATATATATATATATATATATATATATATATATATATATATATATATACACACACACACACACACACACACACACACACACACAAAAGAAATAAGTTTACCCTGAGAGTCTGGTCATTTCTCGACCTGCAAGCACGATCCTGCCCAAAGCTTGTGACATGCGCAGCAGCATGCGGCCACTCTGATAGTAATCCTACAAAATTATGAAATATGAATGATAAACTGGGTATTTATTCATAAAAATGACATGAATACACATGCTGGTGATTTGATTTACTACATTTCACATTGTGCAAGTTAAAATAATAGAAATGCTGCACAGCAACGGCAGATCCTATAGAAACATACATTATCCTATAGAAACATACATTAGCAGATTTTTAGCTCGTTAATGTATTTAAAGCAGTATGTAAGCTGAGGTAGCTCACCTCCAGCAGTTCCGCATGCGTGCTGTGAAGGTGCCTCGGATGTTCCATGTTTAGAAAGGGGCGGCTCACAACAAGATAACCAACTACCGTGGCCAAGTCTGCACACAAAACAGAGTAAATTCACATTCATGTTAACATTAACATCGTGCTTAGTGAGACTGATCATACTAGTACGAGAGTCTGTTCATAACAAGTTTTAACTTACACTTAGCAATGATGCTGTCTACCATGCCCATGGAGAAGCGGAAAAATATGAAATTGTGCAAGTGGTCAACCTGAAGGCAAAGTACATTAAGGAAATTACAATTCAGTAAATTATTCCAACATCTGAAGAACTCGATAAGCGATAAAAGCCAAAGTCTTTCTCACCAGCTTCTTGAAGGTACTGTGAATGGTCTGTTTCTCTCTCAGATTTCCATTGTAAAATGCAATCTCCTCACTAAGGAACACCACCAGGAAAGTACAAATGATTTTAAAAAGCACTAACCTTATGACAATAAAATGCATACTATTGGTTACAGCACTGAAAGCTTGCAGGTCACCTGTTGGTGATGAGCCGGGAGTTGACGTATCGGTACTCGCCCTCGTATTTCTGCTCAATGACCGTCATCTTTCCTATGGGTCTCCTCAACCTCGTAAGGAAGAGGCCTGAGATCAGCAGGTAGGCCATCATAGAAGCAGGGCCCTGATAGCAGGGATGACAAGACATGCAGTCACTGCTAGACACGTGATTCAAGTTTTCCAGATGCAGTCAGAAAATTAGCTTAATTCTACCTGAGCCCCAATAGCAGTTGTCAGCTTAAAGATGTAGAGGCCAATGTCAAGAAGTGGCTAAAAAGAGAAAATATGGTTGGAACTTTGTTCAACTGACACATCGCTACCAGAATTCAAATTCAGTGTCTAAAATGTTTTGTACTTTGCTGAGATTGGAGTATAGCTCCACCACACTGTTGCAGAACTTTTCCACATCCTGAGTCAGCAGCTGATCAGCATTGGCAATTCGGTTATCCAGGTTTCCCATCTTGTAGTAGGTGTATCCTCTGAAATTATTAGAAATTTAAGCACCTGGGACAAATCTGGCATTGAAATCATGACTCTAGCGAATAAACAATCTGCTTCTTACTTCAGATACTCATCATATAGATGTTTAGTAAGTCTTTCACGGAAACAGAGCTTCAGTTCATTCAGTCCTAACTTCAGAAAGTTGTTCACCAGGGCGATCTACAGGGTGGAAAGGCATGTGGTGTGTCCACTACTCATTTTCATAGAGATGCAAAGATGCAGAAAATATGAGATTTAACAATGTAAAACTCAAATTCTACACTGAAGCAGCTGCATCACGTTAGCAACAAGAGGATGGAAAAGCTAGTTATCTGTTAGTACATGCTAGCAATCTAAATATGCATACAAACACTGTGGGTGTTGATCATTTAAAAAGAACATACTTAATTTAGACTGTTCAAGAGAAGTTAAAGTAAGTATCTATATTTGGCCAGGTCTCCTCTGACATTCTACATTGTGTGAAAATTGAAAACTAAAATATTTACACTAAAACACAAATCTGGAATACTGAGTTATAGCTAAATAGTATTTTTATTTTTTTTTAAGAGAGAGAGAGAGAGAGAGAGAGAGAGAGAGAGACTTACAAGGGGCATGACTCTCATAAAGTTGAACAAATACTTCTTGAAGTCTTTTGTAGAGCGACCAATAATTGCACTGTAAACCACAACATGCACAAAAATAAGAGAATAATGTTTTTAAAGAGAAAAATTGATTAAAAACATTCAGTGCCATAAAAAAAGACTTCTTGTCTTGTGGGTGTTACTATACCAAAAAAACATCAGAGGAGATCTGTATTTCAGCGGGAGAAACCAACACAGCCAAGTAGTTTATTAGTTTGTTTAATCGATATTCTTGATTGAAATCAGCAAGCTGACATATGTTAAATCAAAAGCGTAATATCACACATTTAGTCTGAAATATTTTCACAGCTAAAGCCACATGAAACATTACCCCTGGTATGACTGTAATGTAGGAATAAAAGTGCCTTTTGAACAGTGTGATATCTCTGCTAATGATACCACTGTGAAAGATGTAAAAAATAGTATATATAATCAAAACTTGTTTAGATAATTACATTTGCTATCTAAATATTATCATAAGTATTACTTTTCACTAAATTATTCAAATTAAGTAAGCATTAGGATACAACCTTTCAATCATGGTGCCATTCTGAATCATCCAAACATCACAGTAAGTCCGAGCCACCAGCATCGCCGCAATCAAGATCAGGTACCAGGACTAGGAAAAACAAAATACTACCATTAAAGACTTCAGGCTGCACAAAATAAAGACGACAGGACAAGCAAACTCTTTGATATACATTACAGCCAATGTTGCGTAGAAAAAAACCTGGGAAGTCCTATTTTTATATGCATTTCTATATACATTATTTATGAAGGCAAAACTATTGTGTCATTTTTGAGAGGAATTGTAATAAACCTTTCAAGTATGTCTGTAGTGCTGATCTAAAAATAAAACCTCAATGCTTAGACGTAGATGCAGATGTTTAAGAGTAGAGGTTATAAACAGGAATACTAACCGGTGTCTGTGCGTTCAGCGTGAAGTTACAGCTTAACCGCTAATAACAATATAAACAAAACTGTTTTACTCTTCTGAAGCCCTCACCTCTTTACAGAAGAGTCTCGGTACCATGATCCTGAGTATTCGCATGATTCGGCCAAAAAACACTCTGTCCACAGCTGCCCGATCTTTAAGATCTTTCTGTTAATTTAATAAGAAAAAAAAAGTTTATTATATATATAGATAGATAGAGTATAACACAATATAATAGCACAGAAAATACTACAGAACATACAAGAATAATAAGTTTAAATGGTGGGAGGTTTTAATGCTTTTTTTTTTTTGCAATATCAGTACCAAAAAGCAACAAAACCCGAAACTATATTCACGTTAAACATGTGAACTTTGATACGGCATTATTTTTTTATGTTTAATTGAGCATGTACCAGGGGTGTCCAATCTTATCCGGAAAGGGCAAGTGTGGGTGCAGGTTTTCTTTCCAACCAATCAGGAGCCACACCTGGCTCCACCTGTTTAATCAGCTGAGTTTTGACTTTCTATAGACTCAGGTGTGCCTTCTGCTTGGTTGGAATGAAAACCTGCACCCACACTGGCCCTTTCCGGATATGATTGGACACCCCTGGCGTATACTAACGCTTATAAGTCAAAAACACAGTCACTTTAACTCCACATACTGAATGTCAATTGTGTCATGATATATAGATATAAAACAGATGACTTACTTCATTGTTCAAGATCAGTTCAGACGAACCCTTCCTGTTGTTTTGGGATTTAAAAAAATACAAAAAAAATTGAGAAAATGTTAGCCAACTACCAAAATCACTTTTGACAAACACGCATGCAGTGTATAATTATTTGAGAGGAAGAAACTATTTGTAGGCTTGTGAGCGGTATTTTCTCTCACTGTGCCGGCCTGCTGAAACTGTGTCCATCAGCCATTTTTACTGACAATAAATAATTACATGAATCTCCGGTGTCACCTTACAGACACGTTGTGTACCAAACAAAAATCATTTTAAATCCGTCACGAATAGCAGTGTTCATTCATTGCCAATAATCACACCAGAGTTTGACCGTTAGCATTTTTGACAGCTTGTGTCATGCAGGTCAAGTGTGACCCAGCTAAGCTAACTCCACTCAGTGGCGGTGAAAGCGGTGTGCAGGAAACTGGCGTTATGTACATTCATGATGAAGGTTTACGCACCTGTTCAGTCTGGAGGACCTTCGCCTTTGCCTAAGTAGATACAAAACAAGCAGAACCCCGCCAGCTATCGAGGAATTCTTTGCTGTCAAGTATTTGCTGATAACCGCCATGTTTCCAAGTGCGGTGAGACGACTGGCAAAAGCGACAGGTGCATGCCGGGAAGAAAAAAAATAGAAAGAAAGAAAGAAGAAAAAAAAAGAGCCTTGCGCACGCCCTCTAGCGGCGCGCGGAGATTTTACATCTTCATGTCACGTGAAGTAAAAGGCGAAAGAAGTGCAGAGGACATGAAAATTTCCTCAAAGACACGTTCAACCGAGTGTCCTTAGGACAAAAATGAACGTGACAGTGAATTTACATTTAATTTAATTTATCAAAGACAGTTGTAGTAATATAGTAGTAATAATAATAATAATAATAATAATAATAATAATACTGGCACCCTGTCCAGAGTGTACCCCGCCTTGTTCCCAATGCTCCCTGTGATTGGCTCCAGGTTCCCCCACGACCCTGAAGAAGGAATAAGCGGTAGAAGATGGATGGATGGATAATTTCCCGTTTGCAATTCACAATTTCCCTTTAGAGTGGGTTTCATAGCAAATGTGATATAAATAGTCTCTAACAACCTGTAAATCTTTAGTCTTTGTAATATGATTTACACGGTATCTTAAAAGTACTAGTTGTCATAACAGAATATCGTTTAAAGAAAACCTCTACTGAATAATCTGGTATTTACTGCAATTTTAATTCACTAAAGAGTCTACAGAGGCTTTAAGTAGGCCTGTTTGGATTTTGTAGATGGACTCATGTCAGTTGCAGATTTATCTGAGTACTATACAGACTTTCTGCCATATATGGTATAAATAATAACTCAAATATTATATTATCTTATATTATATTAGTGATATTTGTTGCCTGGTGAAATCTGTAAAGGAATCCTGTAAAGCAAAACTGAAAAGCAAAAACACTACTACTACTTCTATTACTACTACTACTAATATGTGAGGGGAGTTAAAGATTTTTACTTTGTAATAGTTTTGTTCTTGTTCTGTTCTGTTCATGTTCATGTTCATCAAAGGATAATGTCAAAGAAGGTCATGTCACGTCATTTAGATTAGTAGAGAATGTTTATCTGCTTACAGAGACACAAACATGTTTTTCTGTTAAGGGTTCGACCCTGAAACAAAATCTGTTTGAACTGCCTGAATCTGCTCCAAGTGCATTGTGCCCTGCGCGTAGATGTTCAGCACAAGCGCCCGAGAGCGCTCTCATTATTCTATCCTGTATTCATCCTTCTGTAATAAACCTTTTCACCTCAGAGGACGAGTCTGCGAGTGTTGTCTGATTTCCACGAAAACTACTAATACTACCACTACTACTAATACAACCACTACTACTAATACTACTACTCATAATGATCATGCTAATACAACAACAACAACAATAATAATAATAATGCTACAACAACTACTACTACTACTACTACTACTAATGCTACTACTACTACTACTACTGCTGCGGGGGTTTCCTCTGGGTACTCCGGTTACCTCCCCCAGTCCAAAGACATGCATGGTAGACTGATTTTCGTGTCTAAAGTGTCCGTAGTGTATGAATGGGTGTGTGAGTGTGTATGTGATTGTGCCTTGCGATGGACTGGAACCCTGTCCAGGGTGTATCCCGCCTTGTGCCCGATGCTCCCTGGGATAGGCTCCAGGTTCCCCGCGACCTTGAAAAGGAGTAAGCGGTAGAAGATGGATGGATAATAATAATAATAATAAAAGTATTTGTTTGTTGAGCTCTTTCTCTATGTCTCTCTCTCACACACACCACTGCGCGCCGCTGTGTCTCTCAACCCGACATAATTTCCGCTAATGCATCCGGAAGTGACGCACGTCGCCGCCAGGCTTGTTGCGCAGTGTTCGTAGCAAACGTTAGAGCGCAACACATCAGGTGCTGATTTAAAATAATAACAATAATAATAATAATAATAGCGCTATTTCTATTATATATTGCAGGGAGGAGCTACAATCGGCACGAACACACAAGCAGTCGTAAGTAACCGTCACTGGTTGTTTTGACGGGCGTCCGGTGCGGGGCCTGTTGCGGGGATTTGTGTGAGCGGGAGATGGATGCGGTGTAGATGTGAGTGGGAGAAACTGGCGGCACAATCCGGGGATGCGGGAGGATGAAGCAGCGCAGAGCCGAGCCGTCCGCGGCCTACACTGCTACTACCTCCTCATGTCGCTAGCATGCAATCATCTCCTTTATTTATGATTCTCCTTGTTCTCCGTGTGTGTGTGTGTGTGTGTGTGTGTGAGAGAGAGAGAGAGAGTGTGAGTGAAATATTATTTGCACTCGACTAACCAGAAACGCACCGCGAAGCTCTTCAAAAACCACTGAAGACCCTGCTGATAGAGGCACTACTGATCTCTTTATGTTGTCATTTTTGAACCATCCTCAGGAGAGTATGTTGGTGTGTTAGCAAAGCTCTCGTCTGCTCCAGTGTTGATGGACCTGGTCCTGAAGTGCTGTAGATCAGCCTCACTGTACAGACGAGAGTCAGTCCCTCTGTTTTTACTGCAGTGTTGATCAGAGAATGATTTGATTTACTGATACGCAATAGCATTTTGTAAATGTGTCTGAAAATAAATGTGAAGATTCAATTGTGGTATATATTTGTCACTGTACACCTACAGTGAAATTTGGTTAGCTGTATCCCAGTAGTATAGAAACGTCCTGATGTACACAAAAGTTGCAGTAAAAACATTGGTGTGTGTGTAGACATTAAACTGCAGATTTGCAGAGACAATGATACAGCAGCTTATTAGAGGCATTCATGGATAGTTTCAGTATTGCAGTACAATAAATAAGTAGTAATAACAACACTGCGACCTTCATCGGTGATTGAGTTTACATTTCAGTTTACAGCAGCCGTTTTTCAAAGTGACTTACAGGAGTCCTTTTTTAGTCACCTTCAAACAAAAACCTTTTTCGATTATGTTCTGAGAACACCATTGAGCTGAAACCATGTTAGAGCGAAGTTAGAAGTTAAAAAGAAAACGCACAAGTGAAGGGATTTTTTTTTTAAAATGAGGTCCAACATGTCACTTTCCATCAAGGATGAAAACGGTATACACAGATCTAAAAAAATTAGAATATTGTGGAAAAGGTAATTGTTTACCGTAATTTTATTCAAAAAGTGGCACTTTCATATATACGTTACACATAAAGTGAATTATTTCAAGCGTGTTTTTTTGTATTAATCTTGATGATTTCAGCTTATTTCTCATGGAAATCAAAGATCCATTATCTCAAAATATGAAAATAATCTATAATACAGAAATGCCAACCTTCTACAGTGCAGTGGTTAGGTTCACTGATTCCTATTCTGCATTACGCATTTAATCTATTTGGTTTTTACTCAGTGCCTTGTAATTGTTTTCAAAGGAGCCAAACGATAAACACCATGAACCCTGTCTACAGCCCTGCACCAACAGGGGTTCCTTATGCCAACCCTAAAGGAATAGGATACCCAGGTAAACACTGAAGAGATCTTGTTCACTATTTGTGTTCTCTTGTAGACTAATTGGTTTGTAAAGTTAGCGTGGCTGAAAATTCTACTATGTAGGATGCATTACCACTTTCTCTTCTGTCTTTGTCTTGTAGCTGGATTTCCAGTTGGCTATGCAACAGCTGCCCCTGCATACTCCCCCAGTGTGTACTCTGGAGCAAACCCTGCATTTCCTGCAGGTAACGGAAACCCACATCTCCCAGAACATAACTTTCTTAGTATCCTTGTAGGAAAAAGCCTTGTGTGGAAGACATATCGTCTAATTTCAACCACTCATAATCATTTTTGGCTTTAAACAGATTTAGGGGAAAAAAATCACACTTCCATAATCGTCTGTTTCTGCGGTAAACCAGTAATTTCAGTAAAAAGAAACATCTTGGTCCAGTGATGATTTGTTAGGAGTAGATTATATTTAATTCCAAGTCTTTACTTGGTGCACACATTTGTGTCACTTCTAAGGCATCCGAAAAGAATTTTTTTTGTTTACCTATTAATTACCTGAGACACACCAGCATCACTAATTCTGCTTCGCCGAGGTTTTCTTCCCCTCTTTGATTTACTTGTTTCCATCTGCATTTGCATCTTGGATTACTGTAACCTGTACTATTTAAACAATTTAAACATCTGCATAAGCTAAATTGGGGTATGCGGCACACATAACATGTAAATAAGGGACTAGGGGGCATGAGCCTGCATCCACGCAGGTGAAGCTGATTCATCAGTTCCACGCAAATTCCGTCTTGCTTGGATGTCATACAGCAGTTTCCTGAATGTGTATTTATATATATATATGTGTGTGTGTGTGTGTGTGTGTGTGTGTATATATATAAATATATATATATATATATATATATATGAGAGAGAGAAAATCTTCAGTGATGAATGTTTGTGTGGTCTTCTGAAAAAGATTATGTATTCAACCTTTTCTTTTAACACCTTCTAGGTTATGCCCAAGGGACACCATTCAAAATGTCCTGCTCCCCAACCACAGGTGCTGTACCCCCCTACTCCTCCTCCCCTAACCCATACCCTGCTGCTGTGTATCCTGTGAGGAGCTCTTATCCTCAGCAGAATCCCTATGCTCAGGTGAAAGGCTTAAGTAATTCACATGTGTACAATGCTGTGAAAAAGTATTTTCTGAGTTTTTGTGTATATCTCATACGAAATTGGTTCAGAAATTAAAACAAAATATAAATGATAATGTTAATTATTGAAACAAAAAAGTTATCCAATAGCAACTGGGCCTGTGTGAAAATGTAGTTACTAATTCCCCAAATGTATGAAACTGTAATCATAATGGGCTTTAGCTGGACTAGACACAACGCAACCAAGCCTGATTACTGCAAACCTGTTCAAGCAAATAAACACTTAAATAGAACTTTTTCACCAGCATGAAGTAGGTGAAGGTTTTACCCAGTATCACACTGTCAAAATTGAAAGAAATTCCAGAAATGATGAGGAAGAAGTTGATTGAAATACCTCAGTCTGGGAAGGGTTACAAAGCTATCTGCACAGTAAAATAAACTCTGCACAGTAGTGACTCTTCCCAGAAGTGGCCGACCTTCCAAAATTCCTTCAAGAGAACAGCAACTGCTCATCCAGCAAGTCACAAAAGAGCCAAGGGCAAACTTCAAAGGAACTACAGACCTCTCTTGCATCAGTAAAGGTCACTGTTCATGACTCCACTATCAGAAAGTCACTGGGCAAAAATGGTATCCATGGAAGAGTGACGAGGTGAAAACCACTGAACATTAAGCCTTGTCTGAATTTTGCCAAAACACACCTTGATGATCCTCAAACCTTTTAAGAGAATGTTCAGTGGACTGATTAGTTGAAAATAGAACTGATTGGAAATAGAACTGATTGGAATACAGGGGTCCCGTTACATCTGGCATAAACCAACCCCAGAATTACACAAAAAGAACATCACACCTACGGTCAAGCATGGTGGTGGGAGTATGATGGTGTGGGGATGCTTTGCTGCTTCAAGGCCTGGGCAACTTGCAATAATTGAGGGAAATGTGAATTCTGCTCTCTTCGGTCTATAAATTGAAACTCAAGTGCAACTGAATTATGCAGCAAGACAATGATCCAAAGCACAGGAGTAAGTCCTAGTCCCAGAAGTAAGTGAAAGACTAATCTCCAGTTATCTTAAGTGTTTGGTTGCAGTAGTTGCTGCTAAAGTGACACAACCAGATTTTACGTTTAAGGGGGCAATTAGATTTTTCACATGGGTGTTGAATTTTTTTTTTAATTATTCAATAAATGAAATAAAAACTGTATTGTGTGTTTACTCAGGTTGCCTTTGGTTTATGTTGTATTTTGTTCAAAGCTCTAAAACTATTAATATGACATAACAAAAACAGAAGAAATCGGGATGTGGGCAAATACTTTTTCACAGCACTGTATGTACATCCTTCGTATGTATGCATGTAGATGGGAATTTTTTAAAATGTATACTCTCCACAGCAGCAAGGCACTTACTACACACAGCCCCTATATGCCGCGCCGCCTCATGTCATTCATCACACTACAGTGGTTCAGCCCAATGGCATGCCTGCTGCTATATATGCTCCTCCCATCCCTCCTCCACGCCCTAATGGAGTTGCCATGGGAATGGTAGCAGGCACTACTATGGCAATGTCAGCGGGTAAGTGTAAATATTGTTGATTAGAGCTGGGTAATATGATATAATATCAGTAGTATATCTTCATTGGTATTGTCAGTATTCTTATACCAATTACAAACAATTTGTAATTCTTAACATCTTATACTGAATCTGAGAAATTGTAATGTTCAGATTGTTACGAATTTTCAGTGGTAGATAATTTATCATATAAAAGTATAATCGAGTTTTTCCACAAGTAATTTTAAAAATACAGCATTATTGTTTTGCTGGGAGATTGCTAGCCAACTTTATGTCTTGATGCATACTGTATCATCAGAATTTTGTGCTTATAATAATTTAGCTAAATGCTACTAACAGCGCTTCGAACTGCACAGTAATTAAAAGCCATACACATGATTCAAAGTATATTTAGAGCTTCTGTGCTTTTTTTATTTTTTATTTTTTTTAGGTTGCACTTTTAAAGATGAAAATAATAAGTAGAAAAGAATAAATCTGTATATCATACAGTTTCAAAACTATTTGACATTTAAACAGTCAAACACTTCAGTAGAGGTGTTGATTAGGAGTGAGGTCCTGCATGACCCAACAGAAATGTTGTGGGAGCAGGTGGCTTTTACTCTCATTACATACACACGGTTATATGAATATTTTGTGAGAAAAAAGGCATGATTAAGACGTTGATTTACATGGGAGTCTACTGGAGGCAGTGCGATACTCACGGTGCTCTATGTAATGTGTTTACGTCACCTAGTATAAACTGGAATTTACTCATTCGTTCAATTCTTCGATCATGTTTTGTAACTGCTTTATTCAGGTCAGGGTCACTGTGGTTTTATTTATTATAATTTTGGAAAATTGAGGTTCATTAGAAAATATCACGGACAGGTACAAACTAAAATAACCACAGAAGCAGGTGGGTTTGGAATTAAAGTCATATCATAAAAAAGTGATTATGTTCCATTAAAGCAAATGGAAGACCAGTTCCCAGTGTAGTATTACCCAGTATCTAGTTGACTAGAATTGGGTTCAATATTTCTAGAATGTCTAGAAGTTTATTTATCCTGAATGAATTTTTTTTCCTCTCACCTTTTTTTATTTTGTTTGTTTTTTTATTTTATTTTTATTTTTTTAACACTTTCCCGAGTAGACTACAGCTTCCCTCAGAAAACCACTAGTGAAAGTATTTGTTAAATAGTCACATAGTCAGTACAACCCGTTTGTAAACCTGTTTTTAAAGTTTTTCTGTACCAAGAATGGTACAACCTGTTGTTATTTTTCTCCAGTTTGTTGAGAATTTGTCTAGATTGTTAGCAAGTGGATGTGCGTGAATAATAGAGCATTTTCTTGATCATGTGAAATATTTTAAACAAATATTACACATCCTGTAACAACAGTTAAATGAACATATCGACACAACTGGCTTCTCCCTGATTTCCGGGTGTTTGGAAGCTGCTGTGTTATTTATGAACTGTTCACAAACATTATACAGTGCTCTCCACTAATATTGGCACCCTTGGTGAATATGAGCAAAGAAGTCTGTGGAAAAATTGTTTTTTTTTTTTGTTTATTTTCTTTGTGTACTAAAGACAATGTAAAATATCATTGGGAATATACTTTAAGTATATTTTTCTCATATGAACTCCTAGAGGTGCCAATAAATGTTACACAAATGCTACCTTGGGTGATTAACACAGATTTTTTTTATAAACCTGTGTTTGCAATTGTTTGATATCCATGAGAGCAGAGTATTTTGAGTAATTTATTGAACAAAAGATCAAAACAATAAACAAATTTTCATAGCTTTCTTTGCTATATTTACCAAGGGTGCCAATATTTGTGCAGATCACTGTATGTCTGAAGAAGTACTGCTAATGAATCTACCTACCATGATTTATGCTTTTATCATGGCTCTGTCTATTTCTGCATCCATGTTATGCAGTCCTGTCTTGTTTTTCATGATATGGGTGGGATTTTATTTATTTATTTACTTACTTACTTACTTACTTACTGCATGTATGCCTGTTCATGTGGTATGTAATATCTCCTACTTTCCACAGGGACTTTATTAACAACTCACTCCCCAACTGCAGTAGCTCCCCACCCCGTCACAGTGCCTACATATCGACCCCCTGGCACACCCACCTACAGCTATGTGCCCCCTCAGTGGTGAACAGATAGCACTGTGAGTACAAACCCATATCTCAGTTCCTACTGCTATACAGAAAAATGTAGAATATGAAGCATTTTATTCTCTAACAGTCCCCTGTGTCCTCCCCAGGTTAGAAGATGATAGATATGCATTTGCACAGTCCAGTATTTTACAGCTACAGTTGGGGCTGATGCCACATGTGTTCCCAGCCAATCGTTCTTCCTTCTAAGCATAATGTGAATCTGAACCCCGTTGGACGAAGAAAGAAAATTATGGAGCGGGAATGAAAACCTTTCCGTTTCCGATCACATTTGTTAGCATTACTCATGTTCTCTGGCATATTTCACATCAGAAGACTAGCTCTTCATGCAGACTTGTGTTTTGTGGACTGTCTTACAGTTTTTATAGCATTTAACTCTTGAAGTGGTTGGAAAAAAAAGGGAAGTGGAATTAGTTTGTATTTGGAATCCATATTGAAGTGAGTGCATGTACGTATTGAAAATAATAATGCTAGCTGAATCTACCTGCCATGATTGATGCAAAACCATCAAAAGGTTATAAGAAGCAACATCCAAACTGTTAGGGTCAACGCAGCAACTTCACATCTCTAATGCAGTGTCTTTGTTATTACATAGAAAATATAAATTATGTTTTCCATAAAAAAAAAGACAGTGTTGTACAATTCTTACATTGCTTTGGTTTTAACATGGGTTTTAATTTTATTAATTGTAACAGATGTCTGTATCTGTTTAACACAAGTTACTCTTCTGCCACTTTGTATGTGAATTTTGGGTTGGGTATTTTTGTGCCTCAAACACAGATTTTCATTTCCGTTATGATGGTTTATCATTCCTCATGCTCTTGCTACAGAAACTTATTGCACATCTTTGCCTGTGTGGAAACAGATTGGTTAGCTGAGCTGCCAAACATACCGGTGTATTGGTGCTGAAAGCATGCCTACTTATTTCTGTGCTTTTAGGGTTTGCATTTGCTAAAGAATTGACAGTGATGGTGGAATCATTGCTTATCTAACACATTTTGACATGTAGTAAAAACAAATTTGTGGCCAATTTATAACCCAGGCATATTTGATAACACTACTGAGGACGTAGTAAGTTATTGGAGTCATTTGGATAAGAAACCCCAAAACACTTACATTGCTTGTTACCTCAAGGTTGCACCATTACTGACTGAAATTCATTGTCTTTTTACTTATTCATATTGCCTATGTCGCCTTGGTTAAAGAATGTTTTGTAATGTTTGTGTTTTTGTTTTGTACTTTCAAGAAAGACCAAAAATAAATACAATAATGAACGTTGTCTTTAGTCTTGAGTGTTACGAGTTAAAGAGCCAGGCTGAAAAAAAAAACTACACCAGACGAGAAGGTCGGCAGCAAGCATGGTATGGTTGAGGTCATGTGTACTAGAAAAACTTTAAGACAATGTTGACCAGCATTATCCATTGACCCACCACACCATTGCTTCACCACCTCCTACCTTGACTGTTGCTGTAGTTGGGTCTGTGGATCCAGGATCTAACTGGCTGTATATCGCAGAAGACGTAAGATTCTTGAGATCAGGTGAGGGTTTTCCAGTCTTAGACTGTCCGGTTTTGCTGGGGTCTTGGATTCCTGTTGTAGACTGATGGCAGTGGTGCATGATGTGATCCTCTGCTGTAATGGTCTGTCCAGTCTCTAAACTCTAGAGACTGTTATGTGTGAAAATCCCAGGAGATCAGCATTTTTTTAAATACTCAAACCAGACCATCTGGAACCAACAACTGTGCCATTGTTAAAGTCACAGAGATCACACTCTTCCGCATTCTGATATTGGATGTGAACATTAACTGAAGCTCTTGTCCTGTATCTGTATGATTTTATGTCCTGCAACATGATTGATTGAAACAGACTATGTAATAATGTAATGTAATAATGGCATGTGAGACTATCATGCGTAGGCAAGAAAAAAAAAAAATCAAATATGAGACAATTGCATATGAGTAAATTCATGTTATTAAGCATTCTGAAAGTGTGTTATGCTGTATCTTAGGTGTTTGTCAAATCTGTGAGAGGAAATGAAATGATGATATAATGGCATTAGAATTAAAATATCCCTTTTCATTAAAAGCTGCTTCTGTAGCTTCTAAACACCTGTATAGTTCTTCGAAATAAAATCAAACTACTATGGACTTTAAAAATAAAAGTTTGCTTATACTACTCTGCTGGGGGAAAAACCCAATAGAAACCCTTATAGAATTTGTAATTGTTATAATGGGAATTGTATTGGTTTTAAGGGAAAGTGCAACAGTCCATGTGGGTGTCTACTGGTAATTTGATGCCTTCTATTGGTGACGTTATATCTAGTTGATACCGTTAAGGACCAATAACACTAATGGTTTTAATGGTTAGATGATGGTTTGTAATGGTATTTGCAGTAGAAACCATTAGAATTTCTGAAATGATTTATATATTTCTTTTTTTCCAGCAGGGTAAATCCGTTATTTATTTATATATTTATTAATTTATTTTTCTTAATAAGTAATTAATCTGTCTATAACGTTTTCTTCAATGTGGACACCATGTAGGCTCTTTAGAGCAGGAATAACTAGTAGCATTTTGTGCTGGAAGTGGCTAAAGAGTACCTTTTTGCATCCTGAATGGTAATGCTGTTTGGTCCAGCCATTTTTGGTATGATTTTTTTTACATTCTTGGGTGATTAGTTAGGCTTGATGCTGCCAATATCACCATGTCTATGTCTACTGGGGATAGAAATACCTAGTGAGAACAAGAGAGAACTCTCAGTCCTGATAGTTGGAATTGTTACAGCAGCTAGAATAATATTGCAACATTGGAAATCACCCAAACCTCCAACTCTCAGAGAATTGATGGTGCTGATGTAGGAAACAGCCTCATATGGAAAAATAAATTAAAAATACTGACCAGAATCGAAGGGAAAGGTCCTGTGCTATTGGGAATCTGGAACAATTTTATGAATTGGACCACCTCTTAAAAAGTGTTTACATTTCTACATGGCCTAAATGGTAACTAAATGTTGTATTTACCATAGATCTCTGTAGAGATTGTGTGTGTGTGCGTGTGTGTTAACTTTTGGGTTAACAGGGCATTGACCAATTTCCACACTATTATACATCTGGTAGCTTATGCACGACATCCTTCATTGTGTCTCTCAAATCCAGAAAGAAAGCCAGTTTCCTGTAAATTATGTTTGAACAGGCATTTTACGGATTTGTCACCCTACTAGCTACATCAGGTGTTTTTTTTTATTAATTAATTGATTAATTTATCTATTTATTGGATAAAATGAAAAATAGTGGCAACAATAAAAATTGGATAAATAGTGAAATAAATGAATGAATGAATGAATGCAATTATTTATCCAAGACTGAATCTTTTACATAGTGACTGTACCTCACGCCCTCTAGTGGCCCTTTGCTTTATTAGCGTCAATTAAACTGGTTCCCCGCGACCCTGAAGCAGGAATAAGCGGTTGAAGATGGATGGATGGATGGATGGATGAATAAACTACAGCATTCCAAAGCCGTTAAATTACTCCACATAGGCGACCGTTGAAGAGTACGCGCTCTTTTAGTATTCATTCGAAAATAAAACACCCAGATGCGGTGAGAGCAGTTTAACAACCACCACACATTATGACTTTTACTAATCATTTCCGTTTTTGGAACCATTTACGATAATACCATTCACCGTATCATATAGATCAGCTAATCTATATCCTATTATTCTGGAGGGTAAGTTAACCTAACATAGATTTCTAAGCCTTTTTTTAATTTATTTTTGATCGCGAATAATTTTTAAATGTTCAAGGTACTTTTAACATGCTTACAGTGTGTGTGCAAACGATTTTAATTAATATAGAATTCAAATAATAATACAATCATAGTCTAGTTAGCTACGTGTGTGGTTGAAATTAGACAACACTTGCAGACTTGTCCTCTGAAGGTAAAAAAAAAGTTTATTACAGAAAGATGGTTAAAACAGGATAGAATAATGAGAGGGCCCTGCCTGACATTTTTTCTCTTTTTTATGTGCCTTGCTCTGCCATTCAACAAATGCAAAATTCAACAAATGCTTTCACAGTGTCCCTGTGTGTGTGGAGTTTGCATGTTCTCCCCGTGCTGCGGGGGTTTCCTCAGGGTACTCCGGTTTACTCACCCAGTCCAAAGACATGCATGGTAGACTGATTGGCGTGTCTAAAGTGTCCGTAGTGTATGAATGGGTGTGTGAATGTGTATGTGATTGTGCCCTGCGATGGACTGGAACGCTGTCCAGGGTGTATCCCGCCTTGTGCACGATGATTCCTGGGATAGACTCCAGGTTCCCCCTACCCTGAAAAGGAGTAAGCGGTAGAAGATGGATGGATGGATGGATGGATGTTATAACTGTCTGAGACTAAAACTACCATTTTCTGCGAAAGTAAATTCTTTAACCCATACATAATATTAGTTCAAACAGCCTTCTCTGTAGTTCACTCGCATAAATGTGATATTAGGACCCACATATGAACACCCTGTACATACCATAGCATGTGTCACAGGATGTGCTTTGCTACATGTTTTTCCCATATTTTTAATTTACATTTTTTTTTTTTACAAAGTTTTAATTCATTTAACATGCTATGTGCATTCTCGTGCACAGACAGAAAAGGTTATAGTGCGTGCCAAATCACTAGACATTCAATTAATAATTTTTTACTGTGTTACCGCAAAGAGCCACATCATACACATGGGCACACATGAACATCACCCCATCCCTTCCTCTCTCACACACACACAGACTTTTGCTCATCCAGATTTATTGTAAGTGTCACACACCAACATGAAATTGACTCCTATAGTACTATTGGCCAGTGACTACAGGCCAGTCATTTTCAACAACCTGAACATTGCGTGCACTGTCTAACACACGCAAACTCTCAGTTGAACCAAGATCACAAACAAAAATATAATAATTTACTAGGCATGTTACTTAGTGGGACTTCTGGCATTCCTTGCCTTGTACAATCCTCTTCATATCTGGCTTGTATTCCGTTATTGCCACTCGAAGCAATTCTTTCACATGGGTGTCAGTCAGAACAGATCGATGCTTTGATTTCACATGTTTCAGGGTAGAAAACACAGACTCGCAGACATATGTTGACAGTATCTTAAGCGCATCCCGTTTGACATTGGGGTATTTCTCCATTGGCACACTTTTCCAGAACTCAATGGTGCCTTCCCTTAAAGCAGGTTTCAGTTGGTCCTCCTGACAAAGATCAATCATCTCCAACTCAGCCGCAGCCTCATCTGTGACTAGCGGGGCTTTCAAATAGTTCGTCTCTGCATTAAATGGGTCGACGAGGAACGTAATCTGTGGCCTTTTCAGTTGTCGATCACGGAACCGGATCACAAAGCTTTCGTGCAGGTTTTCAACCTGTATTTCACATCTGGCAATTTGCTTGTTCAGGGCGGTGCTGGTGACTTGCCCGCTGGCTTTTAGCAGACTGGGAAAATGCATCTTGAACAGCTTCAGCTTGTTGACAAACGCAAACACACTTTGCACCAGGTCAGGCAGCATTTTTAACTTATCCTGCAGGGTCAAGTTCAGTCTGTCCAAGTGACACAGCATGTCAACCAAAAAGGCCAGATCCATAATCCACTCGAGGTCCGAGAGCTCGGGATAGTTCTTGTCCTTCTCTTCCATGAACAGTTTCACGGCATCCAAAAGCTAAAGAAGCGAGAGAGTACCTGGCTTTTTGACAGCCACCTCACAGTGCAGTGCAGCGGCAGGTCACCTGGAAGCCCTTTATCCAGCTCAGCGATGAGATTCTTGAATTGACTGTGGTTAAGCGCATGTGTGATTTCTATCACAGGATTTATGACGTTGTCTAAATTCAATGATTTAGACACGAGTTGCTCCCTGTGGATGATGCAGTGGAAATTCCAAAACTCTGGAAATGTTTGGTCAGCTTTGCACAGCCCCAGACAAGCCCGTTCACAGATCTGATCATGACTGGCACTCCATCCGTGGCTATTGCAGTTAGTTTCGGTATGGGTAGATTTGCTTTCGCAAATGCAGCCATCATTGTTTCTTTCACATCTATCCCACGGGTTCTGTCTTTTAATAGCACAATATCAAGGAGTTCTTCTTTGATCACACAATCGTTTGACACAGACCATACAAATATTGCCAACTGAGGCTTGTCTTGTATGTCACGACTCTCATACAATGCGACACTAAAATACTCACATGCGGAAGGCAACCTCTTCCCCCCCCCTAACCTATGGAAATTACGTATTGCTTGATGTTAGCATGGAGTGAGCTGAAGTGGCGCTGAAGATTTGAAGCTTTGAAATGCACTAATGATGCCTGACATATAAGGCAGAATGGCTTGCCATTGCGCTCAACAAAAAAATATAAACTTTCCCACTCTGTTAAAAACGTCCTGTGTTCATCTTCATATTTTTGTTTTGCTTTGCATTTCTTCCCTGCCATTTTGAGAGCAGACTTGACACAAATTGTTTACTCAAATGTAGGGATGTCCCGATCTGATCATGTGATGGGAAATCGGGGCCAAAACTCGAGCGGAGCAAATATGCACATTAAAAAAAACAACAAACACAAACTTCGATATGAACCTAAGAGCCGCATGAAACCCGGCAAAGAGCCACATGCGGATCGGGAGCCGCGGGTTGGCCAGGCCTGGCCTAGGCCATCTTTATGTAGAGCAACAATATATTTTTTTAGATCTTCAGAGAGTTCTTTGCCTTGAGGTGCTATGTTGAACTTCCAGTTACCAGTATGAGGGAGTGTGAGAGAGATGACACCAAATTTAACACACCTGCTCCCCATTCATACCTGAGACCTTGTAACTCTAACAAGTCACATGACACCGGGGAGGGAAAATGGCTAATTGGGCCTAATTTGGACATTTTCACTTAGGGGTGTACTCACTTTTGTTGCCAGACATTAACTGTGTGTTGAGGTATTTTGAAGGGACAGCAAATTTACACTGTTACACAAGCTGTACACTCACTACTTTACATTGTAGCAAAGTGTCATTTCTTCAGTGTTGTCACATGAAAAGATATAATCAAATATTTACAAAAATGTGAGGGGTGTACTCACTTTTGTGAGATACTTTATATACCCGTAGGTATATATCTTAGTTTTGAAGCTGTGATCTAAGAAACACCAATATCTCTGCCGTTGCAGAGGCGAAGTTCCTGGAACTTCTTATAAGAAATCGCTCCATGTAATACTTCTCTTAATGTAATACATGCTGTATTTCTTATCATTGACTCCCTTCCATACAGACAGCATTACATACAGATAGTGTATCTAGGACACCAAAAAATTCAAATTCTAATTCTAATTCTAAATTCTTGATGATTCCTTTCAGTCAGTGTTAAGGCTACATCGGTCTTTGATTCTACACAACAAAGGGCAAACCACCTGTGTGTCAATACGGATTTCAGGGTAAAACTTTTCCACGGGCATCCTCTGGTTTGCTTGTTGTCCAGACTCGCGCTAAATTGTCGTGGAAATTAGACACCACTCGCAGACTCGTCCTCTGAAGGTAAACAAAGGTTTATTACAGAAAGATGGTTAATACATGATAGATTAATGAGAGTGCTCTGACGTGCTTGTGCTGAACCATTACTATATATATGAAACGCAGAGCATGACACACTTCTGTGTACTGAAAAGAAGCGGTTTGAGGCAGTTCAAACAGGCTTTATTTCAGGGTCTTAGAATATGTGCAGACGAACCTGGAACAGGAAAACATGTTTGTGTCTCTGTATGATAAACATTCTGTTCTGATCAAAGGGACATGATATGGCCTTCTTGGGCATTATCCTCTGATGAGAATGAAACAGGACAAGAACAAAACTATTACAAAGTAAAAATGAATAATTTCCCTCACATTTCCCCCATTTTATCATTACAAAATATAACTAAAATTAACAGAGAAATTACTATGCTGTGAGTACATCAGATCTTCAGAAACCTTTCGTGGTTCAACTGAATTCATCATATTGACATAATGAAGGCTCTAAGGCTGTTTTTGCGGATATAAAGTATCCTGCAGTCAAGCAAGCTTATTTTAGAGTGAAATGAGAATCGTCCTAGTCAAAGGAATATTTACAATAGGTGTGAAATGAATGTCAATGGGTCGTCATTATGAATGATGTTGGGAGGATCTGATATCCAATCAGGTTTAGGATACAAGTCAGGTTGGTCATCATATGGATCGTACTCAACCTTTGTCAACATCAGCTGACCACAGGTGATACAGAATGGTTTACAGAGGCAGCCAATAACTTGGCATACAGGCTTTTAACTACTAATTGTCGCCAATACTGCAGCAATAGTCTACTAAAGAACTTCGTGGGCTATAGAAACCTATAGAAATCATGTCACCTTAGGCACTTAGCCCCTCTCCATGATCAGCTCAATACCAAATTTGGGTGAAAGTGTGTGCGCCATGTACTCTTTCTGCTGCAAAGATGTGATTGGCGTTATCGATCATTAAGTCTTCCACCCAATAAACTTCAATATCGCGCTTTGGTTTATCTTTCCAGCTCAAGGGTCTACCCCGGACCCAGTTCCCTGCTATGTATCAACTTTGAAGACAAGGACAGCCCTGGGGGCACCGCCAAACTCTATCAACAACCGTGCAGCCTGCTTTACTCCACACAGCCTTTTCCTCGTCCACATTGCCTGTGCTTTGAGGACTGAAAGCTGTAAAGAAGGAGTGATTATTTTCTTTTGAGTTTTGGGACCATAGATGCAACTGCTTGCTTTGCTGCACTGTCTGCTCAAGCGTTTCCTAGGAAAACAGGATCTAATTTGTTAGTGTGTGCATCACATTTGCATACTGCAATAGTTTTGGGGAGTAGAACTGCGTCCAGCAGCTCAGAGACTATTTGTGGTAAGCTATGTGTGTTCCTGAACTTGTCAGGCAGTTCTTGTGTCTCCAAATTGTTCCAAAATCATTTATTACCCCAAAGTCATATCTACTGTCTGTTTAGATATTTTCTGACTGTCCCTCAGCATGTTTACATGCCTCTATGAGGGTATGCAGTTCAGCTGTTTGTGCTGAAAGGTTTGAGGGGAGACTTGACACGACCGTCTCGTGTGCGGTTACTATCGCATAGCTCACTCGATTTTTACATGTCTCTGGATCATGTGACGCAGACCTGTCCACAAAAAGGATCAAATCTGGATTTCCCAATGGAACATCCTTCAGGTCAACTCTAGGGGAACAGAGTTCATTAGTCAGTCACAATCATGTGGTTCCCATTCTCCCTCTGTTGGAAGAAAAGTAGCAGGGTTAAGGACATCGTTTTATAGTGACATTCGGCATGTCTAGTAGTATGGCGTTATGGTGCAGCCACCATTGGGTGGACATGTGGGAGGTCTTTTGTTAAAGCATGAGTAATGACACTTCATGTTGTACCAGAAGGGTCAATTCCAAGTAATCTACCAGGCCTCTGGATGCTACCACAGCTTTCTCAGCTGCTGCTACTGCACATACACATGGGGGAAACTCTGTAGCAACTTGATCCAACTTACCTGAGAATGAGTTGTCCATCATGTCACATATGCCATCTCTCTTGACTAGTGTTTAAAATGAAAGTTCTGTGATACGAACACATACCTAGGAAAGATAGAACCTTTTTCTTCAGAAACTCAGATGCTCTGTCAGCAGAGAGTTTCTTTCCCTTTGCAGAAATGTCATGACCCAAGAAATCTCACTTCTTCTTGTACATACTGCAATTTGGAGAGCCTGGCTTTGTGGCTTTCTTTGGCAAGATGCTTCAACAATTTACTGGTGTCAGTTTCACATTGTGCCCTGGAGAAAGTGATAAAGGTTACTTTACTCTTTACTTATTTATTGCTCGAACCAGCCTCTTTCCGTTAGCAAATATTTTTTACCGTTATTCATTCTCTCTCTCTCTCTCTCTCTCTCTCTCATATATATATATATATATATATATATATATATATATATATATATATATATATATATATATATATATACACACACACACACACACACACACCCGTAGGTATATATATTAGTTTTGAAGCTAACAAGTCACATGACACCGGGGAGGGAAAATGGGTAATTGAGCCCAGTTTGGAGATTTTCACTTAGGGGTGTATTCACTTTTGTTGCCAGTGGTTTAGACATTAATGGCTGTGTGTTGAGTTATTCTTAGGGGACAGCAAATTTACACTTTTAAACAAGCTGTACACTCACTACATTGTAGCAAAGTGTCATTTCTTCAGTGTTGTCACATGTAAAGATATAATCAAATATTTACAAAAATGTGAGGGGTGTACTCACTTTTGTGAGATACTTTATATACCCGTAGGTATATATCTTAGTTTTGAAGCTGTGATCTAAGAAACACCAATATCTCTGCCGTTGCAGAGGCGAAGTTCCTGGAACTTCTTATAAGAAATCGCTCCATGTAATACTTCTCTTAATGTAATACATGCTGTATTTCTTATCATTGACTCCCTTCCATACAGACAGCATTACATACAGATAGTGTATCTAGGACACCAAAAAATTCAAATTCTAATTCTAATTCTAAATTCTTGATGATTCCTTCCAGTCAGTGTTAAGGCTACATCGGTCATTGATTCTACACAACAAAGGGAAAACCACCTGTGTGTCAATACGGATTTCAGGGTAAAACGTTTCCACGGGCATCCTCTGGTTTGCTTGTAGTCCAGAAAGGCTGAAAAGACTCGCGCTAAATTGTCGTGGAAATTAGACACCACTCGCAGACTCGTCCCCTGAAGGTAAAAAAAGGTTTATTACAAAAAGATGGTTAATACAGGATAGATTAATGAGAGTGCTCTGAAGTGCTTGTGCTGAACCATTACTATATATATGAAATGCAGAGCATGACACACTTCTGTGTACTGATAAGAAGCGGTTTGAGGCAGTTCAAACAGGCTTTATTTCAGGGTCTTAGAAGATGTGCAGACGAACCATGAACAGAAGAACATGTTTGTGTCTCTGTATAGCAGATAAACCTTCTGATCTCAGTGAAATGACATGGACTCCTTAGGCATTATCCTCTGATGAGAATGAAACAGGACAAGAACAAAACTATTACAATGGAAAAATGAATAATTTCCCTCACATGTGTGAGTGTGCCCTGCGATGGATTGGCACCATGTACTGGGACAGGCTTAAGGTGGGCAGTGGTGCAATTGGTAGAGTGGGTTGTCCAATAATCGTAGGGTTGGCGCTTCGATTCCCAGCCTGGGTGACTCCACATGCCGAAGTGTCCTTGGGCAAGACACTGAACCCCAAGTTGCTCCCAATGGCAAGTTAGTGCCTTGCATGGCAGCTCTGCTACCGTTGGTGAGTGTGTGTGAATGGGTGAATGAGACACAGCGTAAAGCGTAAAAGCGTAAAAGCGCTAAATAAGTGCACATTTACCATTTACCAGGTGACCCTGAAGGATAAGCGGTATAGAAAATGGATGGATTGAAATGTACATAGCGAAATATGCATATCACAAGGGCTTGTGAAAACAGTGATTTTAATAGTTCAAAAAGTTGTATGGCGACAGATGAAGAATTCCTCAAAAGACCATAAAAGGTGCATGTTGGTTAGAGCATCTATACATATACATACATACATATTGCATTATTTAACAAGTTATTGCATGCCGCATTTTTCTTCAATATCGTGCAGCCCTGTTTCCAAGGTGAAAAAACTCCTTAAATGTTTATTTAGATTTTCAAAATATGCCTTACAAATCTCAGAGGTCTGTTCTTCTCTCATCCAGCCAATGACTGTACACTTTACATCAGTCAACTAGGCTCAGTTTAGCATCCAATCATGTTTGTAGAAAAAGAAAACCCTATCAGGAATTGTGCCAATTCATCACTGGCTGTGACCTTCTCCTGATACACAATGTCATTAGCTATCAGTGTTTGTCGGAAGATAGATAAACCACACTGCAGTGTTGAACTGGAGAATACGTGTCACAGTCCTTACCTCAGTAAAATGGGTAATTTTTCTGGAATAAGCAAATACTCGTATAAAATTAGGAGTCTCCTTTACCTTCCTTAAAAAAAACATGTTGAAGTAAGATCCACTAATTTGCCAACAATAATGGAGTGTCTTTAACTAAGGTAGCTTGTTTTCTCTGTTAATGCAGACTAGAATACCAACAGTTCCTGTAGCTAACAATACTGACTAGGCAGAACGTCAAATTCTAGCTAATGGAAAATTGCAAATTTGGATGAAATTTTCAAGTGAAATGACATACTGTAGTTACCACAGAACAAAAATCATCTTCTACAGTGCATCCAGAAAGTATTCACTGCACTTCACCGCACAATTAATTATTTTCCTGAAAATTCTACAAACAATACCCCATAATGACAATGTGAAAGAAGTTTGTTTGAAATCTTTTCTAATTTTTTTTTTTTAAAGGCAAAAAAATAAATAAATAAAAGCACAAGTACATAAGTATTCTCAGCCTTTGCTCAATACTTTGTTGAAGCACTTTTGGCACCAATTACAGCCGCAAGTCTTTTTGAGAATGATGCTACAAGCTTGGCACACCTATTTTTGGGCAGTTTCTCCCATTCTTCTTTGCAGGACCTCTCTAGCTCAATCAGGTTGGAAGGGGAGCGTTGGTACACAGCCATTGTCAGGTCTCTCCAGAGATGTTCAATCGGGTTCATGTCTGGGCTCTGGCTGGGCCACTCAAGGACATTCACAGAGTTGTCCTGTAGCCACTCCTGTGTTATCTTGGCTGTGTGCTTAGGGCCGTTGTCCTGTTGGAAGATAAACTCTGAGGTCCAGAGCGCTCTGGAGCAGGTTTTCATCAAGGATGTCTCTGTACATTATTGTATTCATCTTTCCCTCGATCCTGACTAGACTCCCAGTTCCTGCCGCTGAAAAACATCCCCACAGTGTGATGCTGCCACCACCATGCTTCACTGTAGGGATGGTATTGGCCAGGTGATGTGTGGTGCCTGGTTTCCTCCAGACATGACGCTTGTCATTCAGGCCAAAGAGTTCAATCTTTGTCTTGGTCTTGGTCTGAGAGTCCTTCATGTGGGTTTTGGCAAACTCTAGGCGGGCTGACATGTGCCTTTTACTGAGGAGTGGCTTCCGCCTGGCCACTCTACCATACAGGCCTGATTAGTGGAGTGCTGCAGAGATGATTGTTCTTCTGGAAGGTTCTCCTCTCTCCACAGAGACACGCTGGAGCTCTGTCAGAGTGACCATCGGGTTTGTGGTCACCTCCCCGACTAAGGCCCTTCTCCCCTGATTGCTCAGTTTGGCCGGGCGGCCAGCTCTAGGAAGAGTCCTGCTAGTTCCAAACTTCTTCCATTTATGGATGATGGAGGCCACTGTGCTCATTGGACCTTCGATGCTGTAGAAATGTTTCTGTACTCTTCCCCAGATCTGTGCCTCGATACAATCCTGTCTCTGAGGTCTACAGACAATTCCTTGGGCTTCATGGCTTGGTTTGTGCTCTGACATGCATTGTTAACTGTGGGACATTATATAGACAGGTGTGTGCCTTTCCAAGTCATGTCCAATCAACTGAATTTGCCACAGGTGGACTCCAATCAAGTTGTAGAAACATGTCAAGGATGATCAGTGGAAAAAGGATGCATCTGAGCTCAATTATGAGTATCATTGCACTGTGAATACTTATGTACATGTGCTTTTTTGTTTTTTATTTTTAATAAATTTGCAAAGATTTCAAACAAACTTCTTTCACGTTGTCATTATGGGGTATTGTTTGTAGAATTCTGAGGAAAATAATGAATTAAATCCATTTTGGAATAAGGCTGTAACATGACAAAATGTGGAAAAATTGAAGCATTGTGAATACTTTCCGGATGAACTGTAGCAGTTGGGGATAAGTAATAAACGCTCCTTTTCACATGAAAGTATGACACATAATTTCATTATCAACCTAAGAAATTTATTTTAACTTGAGTACATTTTGTCAGACTGTATACTTCCACTTTTAATTGAGTAAGATTTCGACATAGTATCTATACCTTCACTTAATAATTTCTTATGATTTGTCCACCACTGTCTATTTAAAGTTAATTCTCTCTGTCACACACACACACACACACACACACACACACACACACACACACACACACACACACACACACACACAGACGTATGCATTAATCCATGTAGTTTACATTATATTGACATTTACATATACACAAACCAGTAATGCAATAATGTATTTTTTCTGTTTAATATGATTTTAGAGTCAAAAATACCTTCATGGATATAAAAAGTTCTCCTCTACAAGTTAATATGGAAAGTCAGTCTACCATGACTCAAGATTCTGCACTTCATCAGGTATTTTAAACCAAGCAGTAAGCATGTTTATGTCATTGGAGTATATTAGATACCATTGTTTTATGTCACCAGAATCATAGAATCAGTCAGAAGCAATGAAATGAAATGAAACACCCAATCAAGTTATCTTATTTTGCCAGTACTAACACCAATATTGACTTGTGTACAACTCCAGTTCCAAAAAAAGTTGGGACGCTTTGTAAAATGTAAATAAAAACAGAATGATTTGCAAATCTCATAAACCCATATGTTATTCACAATAGAACACACAAAACATATCAAATGTTTTTGGTAGGAAATTATAGGAAATTTTTATAGAAAAAAAACAAGGTCATTTTGAATTTGATGGCCGCAACACGTCTCAGAAAAGTTGGGACAGGGGCAACAAAAGGCTGTAAAAGTAAGTGTTACTAAAAAGAAACAGCTGGAGGAACATTTAGCAACTAATTAGATTAAGATATGTAAATCGTTGCATTCTATTTTTTTCTAATTTACATTTTATATAGCGCCCCAATGTCTTTGGAATTGTGGTTGTAATATGGTGCAATATAATTTTTTAATGGAGTCTTCAAAGAGGGGTTACACAAACTTTACACTCGATGACCAAAAGTATATGGACACCTGACCATAACACACGTGTGGTTCTTCCTCAAATGGTTACCACAAAGTTGGAAGCACATAATTGTCTACTATGTGAGATCCATAAAGATGGACATGGTTTGTCAAGGTTGGAGAGGAAGAAATAACTCAAGCGGCATTCTGTGCCCTTACCTCAATACCACTGAACACTTTTGGAATGAAGTGGAATGCCTGACGCCAATGCCTGACCTCACTATTGCTCTTGTAGTTGAATGAGCAAAAATCTACACAGCCATGCTCCAAAATCTAGTGGGAATCCTTCACAGAAGAGTGGAAGTTATTATAACAGCAAAGGAGTGACTACATCTGGAATGAGAAATTTCGAAAAGCTCATATAAGCATTATGGCCAGGTGTCTACAAACGTTTGGGCATATAATGTAACTATGTTTGTAGTAGTTTTCTATAGTGGACTAATTATGCCAGTACATACATACATATACACACACACACACACACACACACAAATATATATATATATATGTGTGTGTGTGTGTGTTGTATATATATATATATATATATATATATATATATATATATATATATATATACACACACACACACACACACATACATACATACATACATACACTGCTCGAAAAAATAAAGGGAGCACTTGGAGTTACATTGTGCTGTTTAAGTGTTCTCTTTATTTTTTTGAGCAGTATATATACAGTGAGAAAAAAGTATTTGATCCCCTGCTGATTTTGTACGTTTGCTCACTGACAAAGAAATTATCAGTCTATAATTTTAATGGTAAGTTTATTTGAACAGTGAGAGACAATAACAACAAGAAAATATAGAAAAACGCATGTCAAAAATGTTATAAATTGATTTGCATTTTAATGAGGGGAAATAAGTATTTGACCCCCTCTCAATCAGAAAGATTTCTGGCTCCCAGGTGTCATTTATACAGGTAACAAGATGAGATTAGGAGCACATTCTTAAAGGGAGTGCTTCTAATCTCAGCTTGTTACCTGTATAAAAGACACCTGTCCACAGAAGCAATCAATCAATCAGATTCCAAACTCTCCACCATAGCCAAGACCAAAGAGCTCTCCAAGGATGTCAGGGACAAGATTGTAGACCTACACAAGTCTGGAATGGGCTACAAGACCATTGCCAAGCAGCTTGTTGAGAAGGTGACAACAGTTGGTGCGATTATTCGCAAATGAAAGAAACACAAAAGAACTGTCAATCTCCCTCGGCCTGGGGCTCCATGCAAGATCTCACCTTGTGCAGTTGCAATGATCATGAGAACAGTGAGGGATCAGCCCAGAACTACACAGGAGGATCTTGTCAATGATCTCAAGGCAGCTGGGACCATAGTCACCAAGAAAACAATTGGTAACACACTATGCCGTGAAGGACTGAAATCCTGCAGCGCCCGCCAAACGTCAGCCTCGAAACCTTAATGACTTGGAGAAGATCTGCAAAGAGGAGTGGGACAAAATCCCTCCTGAGATATGTGCAAACCTGGTGGCCAACTACAAGAAACGTTTGACATCTGTGATTGCCAACAAGGGTTTTGCCACCAAGTACTAAGTCATGTTTTGCAGAGGGGTCAAATACATATTTCCCTCATTAAAATGCAAATCAATTTATAACAATTTTTACATGGGTTTTTCTGGATTTTTTTGTTGTTATTCTGTCTCTCACTGTTCAAATCAATCTACCATTAAAATTATAGACTGATCATTTCTTTGTCAGTGGGAAAACGTACAAGATCAGCAGGGGGGTCAAATACTTTTTTCCCTCACTGTATATATACACACACACACTGATCAGCAATCACATTAAAACCACTGACAGGTGACGTGAATAACGTTGATTATCTTCTTACAAGAGCATCTGTCAAGGGGTGGGATATACTATGCAGCAGGTGAACAATCAGTTCTAGAAGTTGATGTAAGTAGGAAAAATGGGCAAGTGTAAGGATCTGAGCAACTTTGACAAGGGCCAAATTGTGATGGCTACAAGACTGGGTCAGAGCATCTCCAAAATGGCAAACCTTGCGGGGTGTTCCCAATATGCAGAGGTTAGAACCTAACAAAAATATACTTCAAGGAAGGACAACCAACTACAGGGTCTCAGCAAAGCGTGGGGAGTGAAAGCTCATCAAGTGGATGGCAGCAAGAAGCTCTGGACAATGATCTCCCTGGAAACTTTGGGTCCTGGCATTTGTGTGCATGTTTCTTTGACACGTACTGCCTACCTAAACATTGTTGCAGATCAAGTACACCCCTTCATTAGAATGATATTCCCTAATGGCAGTGGCCTTTGTCAACAGGATAATATTCCCTGCCATTCTGCAAAAATTGTTCAGGAATGCTGTGAGGAACATGACTAAGAGTTGAAGGTGTTGACTTGGCCTCCAAATTCCCCAGATCTCAATCCGATAGAGCATCTGAGGAATGTGGTGGACAAACAAGTCCGATCCATGGAGGCCCCACCTCACAACTTACAGGGCTTAAAAGATCTGCTGCTAACATTTGATGCCAGATACCAAAGCACACCTTCAGAGGTCTTGTGAAGTCCATGCCTTGATGGGTCAGAGCTGTTTTGGTGACCCAAGAGGGACCTACACAATATTAGGCAGGTGGTTTTAATGTTATGGCTGATCAGTATATCTATCTATACATCATGCATTAATTTATTTGTTTATATATTTATTTATTATAATTATTAATTTTTTTTCTTCTATAGTTTTGCACTAGCATTTTAGTGACACAGTGTGCATACTTTCCAAATGAAACCAACGTTTTACCTAAGAATTCACTTTAGCAACCTGTTCTCAGGGATAAACGTTTCTGTGTATTGATATGTTATACATTTTATAGACACATTAGCAGGTGACAATATTGTGTATATTGTGATTCCACTAAAACACTAGATTTCAGAAATCATAAGGCATTCATTGAATGTTTCTTTAGCAAGCACCGGGGAACTCTACAAATGGGAAATATGGAGAAGACATCTTTGATCCAAGTAGCTCCTACAGGTAACAGACCGCTTGCTTTAAAAAAAATGTGTTTATAGTTAAATTACACTGTTAAACATGTTTTGTGTGTTCAAGGAATAATCTGAATGAGCTTGGTTTGATGGCACCTATGGCCATGATGGTTGCAGAAACGTTGTCAAATGAACAAGCAGCTCCCCCTAGTGTACAAGCACCTTCCTACTACAACACCAACAGAGGCCAGATTTGTAAGGCTTTTTTTAAAAATCCAGTACAAATATTATTTAAGCTGCTGCTAGATGAGTTTAACTAATTATTTGTATCAAAAAAATTCTCAACTGTTAGAATTTATATATGTGCCTATAGATGACATCAAGCCTGAGGCAGCAGATTGGCAGATTGGCAGCAGCGATCCGAGCTATCAGAGTTTCACCATATCCACTTCAGATGCCCCACAGCCTTGCCCTGCCTTTGTCCAGTGTCTTCAATATTATGCCCCTGCCAACACAATGGTAGCCGAAGGTAAAGTTATGCTTTATTCACTGCCTCAATTGATTAAAATAATGTCACAGTGTTATAGATCAAATGATTATTTGTCAATATGTAAAACATACATTGACAGCATTTACTATGCTGTCATGTATTTGTTATTAATTGATTAACCTAAAATAAATGGACATGGGTAGTTGTATTCAAAGGGATATCACAATGTGTGAATGAATCAATTAGGATATCTTAAAAGGAAAGCATTTAGGGAGGCGGTGGTGTGTGAAACATACCATACACCATGAATCTAACAGGAGGGCAAGGGAAAAAACACATTGTACACGCTCACCTTTTAATCATTAAAAAAACCCTCCATTATCTGTTTTAAATTTCTCCATAACCTCTTCAAAGTTAGTGTTAGTGAATTTGGCATCTGAAACTTTTGCTGCTGTGTGTTACAATACGGCTTTGAAGCTAAGAATAACAACACAAAATGCTTTTGGCTTGAGGAAGGAGGAAGAGATGAGGGGAGGCGGGGATTGCTCAGATAACAACTGAGCTACTGACATCAGGAGGCTGGTGATGTCATAGTGATGTCAATAGCTTTAATTGTAATTGCACACATAGCTAGTCAGTGTATGCTGAAGGCAGAGGAAAGAAACACATGGCTATAATTAGAGAGGAGACAGAATCAGGTAAGTTTTTATTGATTTTTTTATGTTCTAAATGGTACCATTGGGCATACATATTGTTCATAATACACAACAGTATAGCATGTTGTTACAGAAAGCAGTATAATGTTTAAGGCTGCTTTCAGTTTTTAGCTGAATGAGCTCCTTTTAGATGTTGATAAAATCAGGGTATTCTGAAAATAAATAGTAACTTACCAAGTCTTGTGTGATGTTTTAAAATGTCCAGCTTTGTTAAGAGAATAGTTAAAATGTGAGCTATTTTCAGCTTGTTTTGAGAAAATAAATTGTCATATATTTTATCATATGTTAGTAATGAAATACAAAGTCTGTGTTCTAAGCCTCTACAATAAGTAAAACAACAGCAAGTGCTTCCTTTTCTATAAGGTTCTGTCTCCAGTCCTCCTCTTATTCTTTTTTACTTTTGCTATGATCACCCCTTCCTGCACGCGCGTGCTGTCTCTCTCTCTCTCTCTCTCTCTCTCTCTCTCTCTCTCACTCTCACACACACACACACACACACATTCTCTCTCTCTCTCACACACACACACACATTCTCTCTCTCTCTCTCTCTCTCTCTCACTTCTCACAAAAACACACACACACACATTCTCTCTCTCTCAACACCCACACATTCTCTCTCTCTCTCATCTCTCTCTCACACACATTCTCTCTCTCTTCACACACACATTCTCTCTCTCTCTCACATTTTTTAACACACACATCTCTCTCTCTTTTCTCTCTCACACACACACACACACATTCTCTCTCTCTCTCTCTCTCACTCACACGCACACATTCTCTATCGCTCCCTCAGTGTCTCTCCACCCCCCTTCCTGCAACGCTTGAATGCTCAACCCACTCACTGACGTCATCGTGCTTCCTGGAACTGGACGCCAGCAGGGAAATGTAAATGCTGAACAGCAAATAAGATGTACATTGACGTCAGCACAGAGTCATGCTGTGATTACCGGCAGTTCCTTTAGCAAGAACAAGACATTACAAAATTAATCATCTGTTAGGTAATAAACCGTAGCTGCCTCTGAGAGACAGAGATGTCCACAGAGAAAAGAAAAGAGGAAGAGCCTCAGGGAAATAGTTCTGTGAGAAAAAAACAAGAAAAGGTAAAAGAAAACTTGAACGTATTGTTTAACACTCGGGACACTAGCGCTTTATCTGTTGTGTCTGGAAGTAGTTATAGTTAAAAACAGGAAGTTTACCACATTTTAGTGCTTTTCCGCTGAACTCTGTGGCTTGGCAAGAAATCTGAACCCAGGCTATCTGTGGCAAGGCTGGTTGTGTACTACTTTTCTGTCACATAATACTACATGTGAAAGAGGACGTTAATGTGGAGGTTATCAATTGGTGACAATTCTGGAATAACACGAAAATGTAATACTTTATTTGTCGTGGTATGTAGTATTCTATTGCCCGGGATGGTATCTCTTACTGCCTGGGTTTTAGCAGAATTAATGATTTGATGTCATTTTCCAGTTTTCCCCGCCAATGTAGAGAAAACTACAATACCCAGTATGTAATAAGCAAGTACATCTTCAACCATAAGGAATCTGTATTAATCAAACAATCCGGACCTGTGTGTGAGACACGTCACTCTGACGTCTCCTTCTGACGGAAACAAACACAGCGGTGTTGTGATAACATTGTGATAGCCTGAAAAAAAAGAAAGAGCAGAGCCAGACAAAGCCGGATTGTTTTTCTCTGAAATGTCACAGTGTGTATACCAGCGGTTCTGAACCTGGGGGTGGGGGGAAAACTTTTCTTTTAACCGATTGTAAACAGAGGTTCACAGAGAAGCCCCTGGCGGATTTGTGGATATCCGTGCAAGCCGAATAGCGAGAACTTATTGACATGGAATTGAAAACAAAACTCTCCCATTCGCATCGACCTTTGTGTGTGAGGCTGGTTTTTGAGCGCGGGTGTAGCCGAAGAACAAGTGCAGAGCCAGACTCGTGGTCAAAGATGAGTCTACGCAAAACATTGTCATTCTTAAAAGTGGGTTGCAGTCGTAAAAAGGTTAAGAACCGCTGGGGTATATTATTAAACCAGACGCCCTTCCATACTGCATTTACATCCGGTTTGAAGTGACAACTCTGGTCTGAATAGCTCTGTCTTTGCAGTGCATTGTTATTAGCTAACATTCATATCAGTACAAATAGCAGATTAACTAAGAATTTAACAGGTTTAGCGTGCTAGTTAACTAACATGCCTAATATCTGTAAGGAATAGCACGAGAGCGTGCTGTATACAGTATATATGTACACTATCTCACAAAAGTACACCCCTCACATTTTTGTAAATATTTTATTATATATTTTCATGTGACAACACTGAAGAAATGACACTTTGCTACAATGTAAAGTAGTGAGTGTACAGCTTGTGTAACAGTGTAAATTTGCTGTCCTCTCAAAATAACTCAACACACAGCCATTAATGTATAAACCGCTGGTAACAAAAGTGAGTACACCCCTAAGTGAAAATGTCCAAATTGGGCCCAAGTGTCAATATTTTGTGGCCACCATTATTTTCCAGCACTGCCTTAACCCTCTTGGGCATGGAGTTCACCAGAGCTACAGTTTCCACTGGAGTCCTTTTCCACTCCTCTATGACGACATCACAGAGCTGGTGGATGTTAGAGACCTTGTGCTTCTCCACCTTCCGTTTGAGGATGCCCCACAGATGCTCAATATAGTTTAGGTCTGGAGACATGGTTGGCCAGTCCATCACCTTCACCATCAGTTTCTTTAGCAAGGCAGTGGTTGTCTTGGAGGTGTGTTTGGAGTCATTATCATGCTGGAATTCTGCATACTGATCATGCTCTGCTTCAGTATGTCACAGTACATGTTGGCATTCATGGTTCCCTCATGTCCATTCATGGTTCACGGAAGGTGGAGGAGCACAAGGTCTCCAACATCCACCAGCTCTGTGATGTTGTCATGGAGGAGTGGAAGAGGGCTTCAGTGGAAACCTGTGAAGCTCTG
The DNA here is from genome assembly GCA_012411365.1 of Ameiurus melas. NCBI lineage: Eukaryota > Metazoa > Chordata > Actinopteri > Siluriformes > Ictaluridae > Ameiurus > Ameiurus melas. Next base: position 26,256,459 of record CM022757.1, on the reverse strand, counting down.
GTGAACTCCATGCCCAAGAGGATTAAGGCGAGAGCTGGAAAATAATGGCGGCCACACAAAATATTGGCACTTTGTGCCCAATTTGGACATTTTCACTTAGGGGTGTACTCACTTTTGTTGCCAGCGGTATAGACATTAATGGCTGTGAGAGTTATTTTGAGGGGACAGCAAATTTACACTGTTAAACAAGCTGTACACTCACTACTTCACATTGTAGCAAAGTGTCATTTCTTCAGTTTTGTCGCATGAAAAATATAATCAAATATTTACAAAAATGTGAGGGGTGTACTCACTTTTGTGAGATACTGTATGTACAATCCACAGGTAAAATCCACTATTTACTATTCAGCACTATTCAGCCGTCTATTCAACCTGTTCAGTAGTCAGGTGGATCTTTACAAAATACTTGAGTTAAAAAGATTCAAAGACTTTTCTTACGCACAACATTGTTTATGAATTGATGATATGTTTGCTTTGGATTATTATCTCTTCTACTTAATAGTAGTGATAGTCTTGACATAAATAGTCATCAGTATATCTGTCAATTGATCCAATATTAGTGGCTTGTTAAAGTTGATTATCTGTTATAATGGACAACTTGCACAACATTCAGTTGTTTATTGAATGAAATGAGAATAATAATTAACACTTTAAATCTTCACTTAAATCCCATGGTCAGAGAGTACCCCTGCCTTGTTTATTTTGTTGTCCCTGCTCAAATATAGCTGATCAAACTAATTATCTAATTAATATGCACTCCCTGAGGCGACGCGGGTTTGGTAGAGCAGGATAAAAGTGTAGAACGGGTACAGCAGGACCATGGTTGTGAATCACTGTTGTAAATTATTTCATAAACAGTCATGTTTTTCCCCCACTTTGAATATGTTAGTCACTTTTATGGTTTGTACTCTGTTTGTATTTGATTTCTTTACTTATTATTTTATACCTTCACTTGTTCAGTTGTCCTGGTACATCAATATCAAAGAATGCTTTGCTGTTCTTTAAGAAAGGCAGGGCCTAATATTGTGTAGGCCCCCCTTGTGCCACCAAAACAGCTCTGACCAGTCAAGGCATGAGCTTCACAAGACCTCTGAATGTGTGCTGTGGCACCCAGATGTTAGCATCAGATCCTTTAAGTCCTGTAAATTGCGAGGTGCGGTTTCCATGGATCAGACTTGTTTGTCCAGCACATCCAACAGATGCTCGATCGGATTGAGATCTGGGGAATTTGGAGGCCAAGTCAACACCTTGAACTCTGACCCAGTCATCTAGCCATCACAACTCTGCCCTTGTCAAAGTCACTCAGATCCTTCCACTTGCCCATTTTTCCTTCTGCAAACACATTCACTTCACCTGCTGTCTAATATATCCCACCTCTTTAGAGGTGTAACAAGATACACAATGTTATTCACATCACCTTTCAGTAGTTTTAATACTATTGTTGATCAGTGTATATTCAAATAAAAATACATTTTACAATGATTTGAAAGAGATACAGGATATGCTCGTGATTGCAGTTTTGTTTGTTTTTGTGTTTGTTACTGTAGCTGCTTCTGGAGACGTGTCAGCATATCAGATCTGTTCTCCCACCTCCAGCCTTCCACAGGGTGTAGCGATGGCGAGCCCAACAAGCCCTCTGCACAGCTCTCAGCAGCTTTGTGAGGAGGCCTCACGCAAGAGGGAGCTCCGCCTGATGAAGAACAGGTAACATACTCTGGTTCTCTACTTAGCACACTACATTTCTGTAGGTGTGTTATGGTATTAAATGGTACCCTACTGCACAAACACTATGCTGCCCATTTAAATAATTTTTCAGCATATAACTGCTCTCATCAAATCATCTTATGCATGATGTTTCCATTTCTGTCAACTCAGTGGCGTTAGATTTTCTATAGATTTTCTTACTTTGACTATAGCTTGGTATCACTTACACATTTATCTTAGTTCCATTTCAGTTTTGTGCTGCCAGAAACTTGCAAGAATTAAATGCTTGTAATTCTTTGCTACAGTAGTGAGATATAGGCTGATCATCTTTTTTTTCCATTACAAAAAAAAGGAATTCATTATGTGTTAAAAGTGTCAGTTGATTTTATGTACTGTGACATTAATCAAGTTTCTTGGGAATGTTACATTATCAAAACAGGAAAAGGAGTTTATAAGATCTTTCCCATAAATTATGGAGACATGTTTAGTGTTTAGTTGGTGCCTGATTGCACTTGCTTCTGGTCAATTGGTGGCTACTTATTTCTGCAGCATTTACACTCATCGGCCAATTTAATTTGTTAAATTATCCTATCAGCCAATCATATGGCAGCAGTGTGTACATAAAATCATGCATTTTATGGGATTCCTAGGATTTTTCACAAACAACAATCTGTAGAGGTTGCACAGAATGGTGTGAAAAACGTCCAGAGAGCAGCAGTTCGGGAGATCAGAGAGGTCAGAGCATAATGTCCAGACTGGTTTGAGCTGAAAGGAAGGCTATGGTAACTTAAATGAGCACTATTTACATCCATGGTGAGCAGAAAACATCTCAGAACGCATTACATGTGTTTTAAAAACAAAAAAAAGCTGATTACATCAGGGTCCAATCCTGTGAGCCAGAACAGGCTTCAATGGGCACAGGCTGAACACAACTGGACAGTTAACTGGAATAACTGCATCTGGCCTCAAACCAGCCCGTCTGGCACCAACGACCATGCCACTGTCAAAGTCACTGAGATTGCATTTTTAGACATTTGATGCGAGCTTTAAAAGCACGGAATGGCTTTTGATGTAAGCAAATTGAATGTAATGCATCTAATAGCAATCTTATAATAAAGAATGTTTTTATATCTACTTAAAATAATTGTTTTAATGTTGTTATCCCAGGGGTAAAACTAGTAATTTATACAAAAATAAGATTGTTCAATTTTGTACTAAATTGATTAAAAGTAATTAAAATAAGAAATTATGTGATTGGAGGGTTTGGGGGAACATTGCATGTTAATTCAAAAGCCAGCCAGTTTTCTACAGTCTAAATTTTGTTCTAAAGTGTAGTCGTCATCATCTGAAAGGAGAAAATATTTAGATTATAATTGAACTGTAATTTGCTGTATTAAAGAGGCACAATGAGTAGAAGCATTCATCCACCTTTTAAAGTTCACCTTATTTTACATTTGAGTAGTTCTAAATATTTATTTATTGATTTCTAGTCACCAGGAAATTCTTTTGTCAATACATGATGTTTTAAGATCTTTTCATTTTTATTCCCCACCAATGATTGTTTTGCAAAATAAATTAGAATCTGGTAAATTTGCAGTGCTAAGTACGCTAATTAGGTTGTAAATATCAGTTTTGTCAAAACCATTTTTAAAGACATAAAACAGTATAAAAAAAACCTATTTAACGTATTCCTGCCGTGATCTATTCTCTTCATTGTGGTTTATAGATTAAGAGTGCTGGAGGCGGAACAAACCGCCTCCAGCGGTTTGGTGACAGTATGGTTATCTCAATAGCAACATGTGGTGCAATGTTGTAGGCTGTGGAAAAGTTCCATAGAGAGCACGACTCAATTGATCAATTGATATCAAATCTGCATGCGGTACCTAGAAATCACCTTGTAAGTGCTTAGAAAGGGTCAATGTGAAGAACGGTCAACTCCCCCTTTAAGAAAACAGTTTTAAAGTACTGTGTTTTCAAAGAATGCACTCTGCAGTCCAGTAAGCCAGAACATGCATATATATTCATGGTATTGGAATGGTAGGAATATACTGATAAAGTATTGTACACAAATGTTAGAACTCAGGATCTTGACATTTTATCGATCACAAGATCATGCACTTGTTGGTTCTTATGGCAGGCCGTGGAATTTATTATTCGTGGATTATCATTCAGTCATTTGTTCATTCATTCATTCATTCATTCAGATTATGACCTTTTCCTTCCGTTTGCATGTGTAGCATGACTTGATGGAACTGCTGAAAAGTTGTTTTTGTTTTGTTTTGTTTTTTTGCCCTAATTGAAGTGGCTCTTGAAGTCAAGTTGGATGTGATCATGCTTAGGGTTTTTGTTATCGCTTCCAGGGAAGCTGCACGGGAATGTCGCCGGAAGAAGAAAGAGTATGTCAAATGTCTCGAGAATCGTGTTGCCGTGCTTGAAAATCAAAACAAGACACTCATCGAAGAACTCAAGGCATTAAAAGACTTGTACTGTCGCAAAACTGAATAAAAAAAAATGTTGGTGGCCACACATGAGAGACTGCTCTTTACGGATTACTGAATGCATCTAAGCAAAAGCACTTTCCACTCTCTGTATAGTCACTGCTCGCAAATGCAGAAAAAAGGCTATAGATGCATTGTTTATGTAGTTTTATATCTTGATGACTGTGAAAATTGTATGTGTGTGTGTCAGGTGATTGCCTTATAGAGCTGATTTGCTGCACTGAACCAGTGAATGTGGTATTTTGCCTTTGTGGCTTGTGCTTTTTGCAGGCAGGCGGCTAAAGAGTCTCGCCGCAGAAAAAGGGAGTATGTAAACTGCCTAGAGGACCATATCAACACGCTGGAGCAGCAGAACAAGATGCTCATGGAAGAGCTAAAGTATCTGAAGGAAAGCTGTGCTAAGAAGTCAAGATAGGTCTTAACAGTTACTGCCCCATTGCTTTGCCTCTGCTTCTTTTTTTTTATTCAGTTGTACTGCATGTTTAATCTTCCGCTTCATTTTGTTTTTATATCTATCTTTGGGACGAAAGAAATTTACCAGCACAAATAAACAACAAAAACACGCTATCCTGGGCTTTAACAAAATAAGTTATCTATTTTATTATTTTTTAAATTTGAAATGCTTACCATATATAAGGATAGACTATATATTAAAGGAGTTGTTGTATGTGTATATTTGATTGTACAAACAATCAAGTTTTTGAATTGAACATCTATAATGAACTAAATACTGAAGTGATTTTGGATCTTTATGTATGTAGTGAATTTTAATCCTGAATAAATATATTTTTGACACTTAATTTTTCAGAAATCTGCGTATTTTTACATAGCATTTTGTTACATTACTCTGTGTGTGAGAGTAAGTGTGTGTGTGTATGTGAGAGAGAGAGAGAGAGAGAGAGAGAGAGAGAGAATGCGTGAGTTTTACAGTTTTGGTACTTCAAAGATGATGATGGTTTATTGTCCTTGGCTGTAGTGTATTTGTATAAAGAAGGTAATGCTGTTCTAGTTTTGCAATTGACCCATATTGCAATACACAGATCAGCCATAACCTTAAAACCACCTGCCTAATGTTGTGTAGGTCCCCCTCGTGTTGTTAAGAAACAGCTCTGACCCATCAAGGCATGAACTCCACAAGCTCTCTGAAGGTGTGTATCTGGCACCAGATGTTAGCAGCAGATCCTTTAAGTCCTATAAGGTGTGAGGTGGGGCCTCCATGGATCAGACTTGTTTGTTCACCACATCCCTCAGATGCTCTTATCAGATTGAGATCTGAGGAATTTGGAGACTAAGTCAACATCTCTTGGTCATATTATTCATATTCCTCAAACCATTCCTGAACATTAGGGAATATCATCCACATTAATACCAGGATCCATGGCCTTAATTGCAGAGTCCAGAAAGTAATTAAATTGAAAAATTATTTAAAATTGCAATTCTATACTGAAAACTAAGCTGTTACATTATATTTTAACCTTCACAAACCAATGGCAAGATAAATGTAACAAAAAAATACCACTTTTATATCTTGCCATTGCTATTTAGTTTTTTTATTTCATGTCATCAGCACCTCAACTAGTTTCCTATCAAAAATGGTTTCAAAGAAGAAAAAAAGGGTATAAAGGTATATGTAGAACCTTTGTTATTACAAGTTTATGAAAATACAAGTAGGCCTGTTATTGTATCACACTATACAGTGGCAAGAAAAAGTATGTGAACCTTTTGGAATTTCATGGTTTTCTGAATAAATTTGTCATAAAATGTGATCTGATCTTCATCTAAGTCAGGGGTATTGACAAATATAATGTGTCTAAAATAATAACACAAAAAAAGATTCAGATCTTTCATTTCTTTATTGAGAACAACCAAAAAAAACCTCATAGTGCTTGTGGAAAAAGTAAGTGAACCCTTGAATTAATGACCTCAAAAAAGCTCATTGGAGTCAGGTTTTAGGACACCTGGAGTCTCGGTAAGAAAATTAATTTGGAGGTGTGGACTACAGCTACTTTGACTGATAAAAAAACCCTCACATTTTTGGAGTTTGCTCTGCACAAGAAACACACCCTTATGTGAGTCATGCCTCACCAAAAAGGGCTTTCAGAGGATCTACGATCAAGAATAGTTGATTTATATAAAGCTGGCAAGGGTCACAAAGTGATTTCAAAGACTTTAGAAATTCACCAGTCTACAATTAGGAAACATTCTACAAATGGAGACACTTTTGGACTGTTGCTATTCTACCAAGAATTGGGCACCCAATCAAAATGACACAAAGAGCACATCGAAGATTCATCAATGAGGTAAAGAAACAACCCCGAATGACAGCCAAAGATTTGAAGGCATCATTGGAACTGGCTAACATCTCTGTTTATGAGTCTACAATATGCAAAACATTGAACAAGCAGGGTATCTACGGCGGGACACCATGAAGGAAGCCACTGCTTACTAAAAAGAACATTGCTGCACGCCTGAAGTTTGCAAAAGAGCACATTGACACTCCACAATGCTATTGGCAAAATGTTTTGTGGGCTGATGGAACTAAGATTGAACTGTTTGTAAAAAGCACACAGCACTACATCTGGCGTAGAAAGGGCACGGCATATCATCATGAAAACATCATCCCAAAAATAAAGTATGGTGGAGGAAACCTCATGATTTGGGCCTGCTTTGCTGCATCAGGGCCTGGAAAGCTTGCAATCATTAAGGGGAAGATGAAATCCGAAGTATATCAGACAATTCTTCAGGATAATGTGAGAATGTCTGTACATCTGCTGAAACTGTGTAGAAGTGATGCAACAGGACAACGACCCAAAACACTGGAGCAAGTCCACAACAGAATGGCTTCAGAAAACAAAATCCGCCTTTTGGAGTGGCCAAGTCAGAGCCCAGACCTCAACCCAATAGAGATGCTCTGGAATGACGAAGAGAGCCATACACATGAAACGTCCGAAGAATATGACCGAGTTAAAGCAGTTCTGCCAGGAAGAATGGGCTAAAATTCCTCCTGAACAATGTGCAGGTCTGATCCACAGATAAGGAAGAGTCCTGGTTGAGGTTATTGCTGCCAAGGGGCGGTCAACCAGTTATTAATTCTAAGGGTTCACTTACTTTTTCCACTGCCATTTTGAATGTTGAATGAGTGTGTTCATTAATGACATGAAAGATCAGAATTTTTTTGTGTTATTCTTTTAGACACATTATATTTGTCAATACCCCTGACTTAGATGAAGATCAGATAACATTTTATGAGAAATTTATTCAGAAAACCATGAAATTCCAAAAGGTTCACATACTTTTTCTTGCCACAGTCCTTCAGTTGGAGTTGACTTTTCAATTATTTGATGCCTCTCCCTCATAGTTATATAGACTGAGAGAGAGAGAGTACGGAGTAGAGTTACATTTAGCAGCATGTCATAACAAGCTTCATGCTTTATTACTGCTTTTAATCTGTCTATGAATTACAATAAAAATAAAATAAATTTTTAAATATCTATCAGCAGGGTTTATGATATTTACTACATTAAAAAGTACATTTCACATTTTACATGACATTCAAGACTAGAATCATCAAATGCTAATGTTTAGGGCTGGGTGATATGACTACAATCTTATTTCATGATAGTGATATGTTTTGCCAGGTAGATGTATCAGCAGTATTCAAGTAAGAAATACTATGGAAATTGACAATTAAATGTCAAATAAAATAGACTTGTATGGCATGTACAGTAATTCTTATTAAATTTACTGAAGTTATTCAGTCAAATGAGACAGTGAGTATTTTTCTCTTTGTCTTTTGTTGTTTGATTAACAGTAATGACACAGACAGCAGCAGGTTTATTAGATTGCTGTCACCTTAAAGGGTCATGAAACCTCCCTCTTTCAGCTCAAGTCTATCTAACAATGTTTTTGAAAAATGCAGCTTAAATGGGCGTGGATGGCTGTGCGAAGAAGGGAGGGGGAGTGGGCATGGCAGGGAAAGGCAGAAGAGGAAGAGTAGGGGTGAGCCTTCAGAACACTAAAAAAAAATAGAAAGATTGGCAGTGACAAAGTTTGCAGATGAGGCAGAGGACTTCTCTCGTCCTGGATCCCCAGGGCTAAATAGAGACACAATAGATAGCAGTGCAGGTCTTCTACCCTATCTATTTAAACTATTAGCCCCTGACTATGGAGGAAAACAAAAATAAAACTGGAGTATGGGAGAAGTGTCGGAATGGTAGTTGAACTCCATCCATCCATCCATCCATACATCCATCTTCTACCGCTTACTCCTTCAGGGTCGCGGGGGAACCTGGAGCCTATCCCAGGGAGCATCAGGCACAAGGCAGGGTACACCCTGGACAGGGTGCCAGTCCATCGCAGGATACATTCACATACACACTCACACACCCATTCATACACTACGGACACTTTAGACATGCCAATCAGCCTACCATGCATGTCTTTGGACTGGGGGAGGAAACCAGAGTACCCGGAGGAAACCACTGCAGCACGGGGAGAACATGGAAACTCTGCACACACATGACCCCGGCGGGAATCGAACCCCGGACCCTGGAGGCAAACGTGCTAACCACTAAGCCACCATGCGCCCACTAGGCTTGAACTTTTCATGAAAAAAATGCGAAGGCTCTTCCCTTCGACGTGGACTCACATTGTATAGTTTTACACACAACGGCCTGCAGAGCTTTAAGTAGTTTAATTAGCTCAAAAGGCAAGTAAAACTGTCATGGTTAAAAATTAGACACATACCTCATTTGAAGGGATGGAAAAGTCCTTGGGACTGAGTACCGCATCATTGTGTAGACGCAAACTTCTTTCATGAGCAAGTCCGAAGTCTCCATTTCTCATAGCTCTCCCGAATAAACACACTCGAGCTCTTCCACCACTGAAACAAACACCTGTGACCCATTTGAACGCCTCTCTGATCTACTACAGCTGTAGGAAAGCACCGCGTGCTGTCATGAATACTTAAGAGACAGCATCTTCTCATAGGATAAGAACACTCAGGCTCATGAATAATTATGTCATCAAACATGTCATCAAAGTATTATAGCACATTGCCACATCATTGCCTGTGACCCAGACTTTAAACCAGGAAGATGAAAATATTGAAAAAAAAAGAAGCTACAATTACAATTATTGGATGCTAGGATTGTCTTTTATGATATGCGTTAAGAACACCTCTGTTAAAATATCAGAAAATTTAGTTTAGTGTTTCATGACGCTTTGAGACCTAATGCACATATCAGGGGCGTCAACTAGACTGTTAATCATCCGGGGCTGAGCCCAGATTCTTGTCCATGGGGAAAGAAAAAAATGTAAATTTTTTTATATATATATATATATATATATATATATATATATATATATATATATATATATATATATATATATATATATATATATATATATATATATATATATATATATATATATATATATAAATTTACATTTTTTCTTTTCCCCATGGACAAGAATCTGGGCTCAGCCCGGATGATTCAACAGTATATTATATATATATATATGTGTGCTTCTAAAAAGATGCTGTCTCATGCTGTTTGCATGCATTTTATTTCTTGTATGTGAGGGCTTTTTGAAAATTGGACAAAAATTTGACTTGCCTCGGGTGTTATTACTGTTCGCAGGACTGCCCGACTGATAAAATATAAAACTGTTTGGCTATCTAACACGAAACTAAGGCAGTTTATTGTCTCTAGCCAAGGGGAGGCACAACCAAGCTATCAGTGTATGGGATTAGCTGCTATAGTGCCATGCAAAGTACATTACAGTGAGAGAAAGAAGTATTTGATCCCCTGCTGATTTTGTACGCTTGCCCACTGACAAAGAAATGATCAGACTATAATTTTAATGGTAGGTTTATTTGAACAGTGAGAGACAGAATCACAACAAGAAAATCCAGAAAAACGCATGTCAAAAATGTTATAAATTGATTTGCATTTTCATGAGGGAAATAAGTATTTGACCCCCTCTCAATCAGAAAAATTTCTGGCTCCCAGGTGTCATTTATACAGGTAACAAGATGAGATTAGGAGCACGCTCTTAAAGGGAGTGCTCTTAATCTCAGCTTGTTACCTGTATAAAAGACACCTGTCCACAGAAGCAATCAATCAATCAGATTCCAAACTCTCCACCATGGCCAAGACCAAAGAGCTCTCCAAGGATGTCAGGGACAAGATTGTAGACCTACACAAGTCTGGAATGGATTACAAGACCATTGCCAAGCAGCTTGGTGAGAAGGTGAGAACAGTTGGTGCGATTATTCGCAAATAGAAGAAATACAAAAGAACTGTCAATCTCCCTCGGCCTGGGGCTCCATGCAAGATCTCACCTCGTGGAGTTGCAATGATCATGAGAACAGTGAGGAATCAGCCCAGAACTACACGGGAGGATCTTGTCAATGATCTCAAGGCAGCTGGGACCATAGTCACCAAGAAAACAATTGGTAACACACTATGCCGTGAAGAACTGAAATCCTGAAGCGCCCGCAAGGTCCCCCTGCTCAAGAAAGCACATATACATGCCCGTCTGAACTTTTTCCAATGAACATCTGAATGATTCAGAGGACAACTGGGTGAAAGTGTTGTGGTCAGATGAGACCAAAATGGAGCACTTTGGCATCAACTCAACTCGCTGTGTTTGGAGGAGGAGGAACACCATCCCCACCGTCAAACATGGAGGTGGAAACATTATGCTTTGGGGGTGTTTTTCTGTTAAGGGGACAAGACAACTTCACCGCATCCAAGGGACGATAGACGGGGCCATGTACCATTGAATCTTGGGTGAGAACCTTCTTCCCTCAGCCAGGGCATTGAAAATGGGTCATGGATGGGTATTCCAGCATGACAATGACCCAAAACACACGGCCAAGGCAACAAAGGAGTGGCTCAAGAAGAAGCACATTAAGGCCCTGAGTGGCCTGGCCAGTCTCCAGACCTTAATCCCATAGAAAATCTGTGGAGGGAGCTGAAGGTTCGAGTTGCCAAATGTCGAAACCTTAATGACTTGGAGAAGATCTGCAAAGAGGAGTGGGACAAAATCCCTCCTGAGATATGTGCAAACCTGGTGGCCAACTACAAGAAACGTCTGACCTCTGTGATTGCCAACAAGGGTTTTGCCACCAAGTACTAAGTCATGTTTTGCAGAGGGGCCAAATACTTATTTCCCTCATTAAAATGCAAATCAATTCATATAATTTTTGACATGCGTTTTTCTGGATTTTTTTTTGCTGTTATTCTGTCTCTCACTGTTCAAATAAACCTACCATTAAAATTATAGACTGATCATTTCTTTGTCAGTGGGTAAATGTCCTCACTGTAACTGTCCTTATGCTCTACTCTATGGAAGTATTTTGTGGACAATATTCAAAAACAACTACAAACTGTATTTGAATTTGCATTTCTTATATGTGGACACATAAATTATTGACATAATTCAAATGAAAATCAAATTGTGTATTACCATTTGTATTTTCATTTACACAAATGTACAGTGTCTGCCAAATTCACATCCTCAGTGTGGTGTATGGAGCCTGCTAATATTCAAATGCAGTGGTTCTCAACATGGGGGAGTGATGCGCTGAGAGATCGGAAGGGGGCACAAATTGTTTTTAAGGAAAAAAAACACACAGGGCATCATTTGGGTACTTGGTGTAATTGATTGATTTTCAAATAGAATGTGTATGAATGAAAAACCCCGTGTTCCCTTTCCCGCTTAGCCTGCCTTTTATCTAGCTGTCAGTGCAGACCAGTGTTGCCAACTTAACGACTTTTCAGACCCCTTTAGCGATTTTTTTGTGCAAAAAAAGCACCTAATGGCAAATCTAGTGACTTTTTGGGCAAACCTTAGCGACTACCCAATGTCGTCAGTACTTTCCTGCAAACGTGAGGTTTTGATTTCCTGCTGCACTCTAACCTCACTCTGCGTCTGCTTTGTTCAGTGAGCGTCTGAGAACCGGAGATTTAACAATGTCATGGATAACGAGATGCGCCCTTCATCCCAATTTACATCATTCATATGTGAATGTTTTTAGAACACAAGACGAATGTAATGCAACATGTTTCACATGTAAAATAGTACATGTTACTAGAGCCTAATTCGCTTGTTCAAAGTATAGTGTTCAGAAACATTCATCATTCATGTTCCATACCTGTTATATAGTTTTTATTTTTTTAAATAAAAGTCTAAAAAAAGTCTAAAAAACACAAAATAAAATCTATCTATCTATCTATCTATCTATCTATCTATCTATCTATCTATCTATCTATCTATCTATCTATCTATCTATCTATCCATCTATCTATCTATCTATCAAAACAGATTATAGATTAGGTTACATATAGATAGATTTTAATAGTATAGATAATCTGTCAATCAGTGATGGGGGTGGGAGTATACTATGGGGCGTGTTTGTATTTCGAATTGACGTCACTCACAGTCGACCACGTGTTAGAATCTCAGAATCTCAGAAGTCAGTAAGGGACCGTCTAAAAATTGCATGACCTGGCAACTGTGTACGATTCTACCAAGATTATATTCCTCCACTTCACTGGATATCTAAGGTATTGCTGTACTATGATGTGGATACAGTAATTATGTATTTTTATATCATATATTTTATTAATAATTCTTAATTATAGACATTTTAAATGTAATTACATATATAGCCAACAATTATTATTATATAAATTTATTGAATTTTTATTTTTAACAAAAAACCCATTATTTTCAAAATCAAGTTGTTTCTGAATATAATATAGTGTGAATCATAATTATTTGTTGAGTTTCATTTCATTTATATAGAAAAGGCATGAATACTCGACTAGACCTGCATTTTGAATGATGTGTGTGTGTATTTATGACAGTCCAAGTGTAATCAGCCACAAAAGAGAACTCAATTCAGTCCTCGTATGATGAGGCGGCTTCAAGTGTGTGCGTACAGAAGGCCCGCGATCAGACAGGGAGACATTCGATAAATTCCTGTTGTCTTAATTTTCATGTTGATATATATATATATATATATATATATATATATATATATATATATATATATATATATATATATATATATATATAATCCTTGGCAAACGGCTCTGGTATAAGTGGGGCAAAAACTTCGGTACGTCCTGTTAGAAGAAAATGATTTCCTAGTTAGATACTATAGAAATGATCCCTGAAAGTATAGTCTATAGAAGAAAACGATTAAATCACGGACTATTTTCCTTTACTTAAACGGAAAAAGTCACCGAGCGAGGCACAACGTGACTACACCTTCGCGCATTAAGACAAACCGCAAAACGTAACGAACAGCAAGCGTTCTGCGCATGCGCACGGTTGTCAATAAGAGAGTGTGCTGTCGGAAGGGAGTGGAGTTGAAATCGCTGCCAGAAATCTTCTCTTCGGGAAAAAAAATTACATTACACTGGTAAGTTTGCCATCTAGCTGCTGTTATGGTCTATTTGTCCAGCAGTCATGTAGTCGTTTTACTGAGACTCTGAAGCTGAAGACTAAGTGTCTAAACTCAAATGTGAGGTTAGCCTGGTAACGTAATCAGCGAAACCAGTTTACTTTGCTAGCAAGCTGTTAATTCCCGCTTCCGCAGTGTTTTGAGATGAATTATTAAATTAGTTAGATTGGTATGAGATCTCCGAGGCTGACAAAATGACTCGAATAGTCATCATATTTAATACCAGTAGCTTTGCAGTACTGTCAGTACACTGGGTTAAATGCAAATCACCAAGCTGTGTTAAAGAAAAAAAACCTGTTTTAGCTGCTCCAACTATCTACTGTAGACGGAAAGAGAAACTATCAATCGTTTGAACATGAACTTGGTTAGTTAGGAGTAAATATGAACATAAACATGATTAAAAATGAAATCGTAATAAAGTAGTCGTCGTTATGTTACTTTCACAAAGTTTTATATATATATATATATCTCACGAGAATGAAAGATCATTAACAGGGTGGTGCAGAAACTCGGCAAAGCAAAACAATGCATGATATTTAATATTTACAAATTAGACGTGAATCAAAAGTTAAATACATATGGACTGAATCAACATGCAACATACCTTAAAAATCATGCTGAATAGATTGTCCTTTTTTTGATTGACACATTTATTCATTCACACATTTATCCTGGTCAGGGTTGCAGTGGACCCAGAACCTTTCCTGGGAAGACTGCATAAAATGGGAATACACCCAGGATGGGAGGATAATCGAATGGACACTATGCACGCTCGCACACATTCATACATAGGGGCAGTTTAGAGTAGCTAATCAAAGCCTAGTAACTAACATCAACTGCATGTTTTTGGGAAGTGTGAGGAAACTCTGTGAACACTAGTAGAACATGTGAAATGTCACACAGACACACAGTAACCTGAGCCCAGAAGCCTGGGAACGCTACCCACTGCACCGCCGTGCTACTTTTGCATTTCCTTTAGAATAATAAAGGATTTGGGGATAAACTTTCAGACAGCATTTTAGACTGTAACCACACCCTGAGCATTGGGGGACCAAAACATTTGGAGGGGGTGGGGTCCCAAATGTAATGGTCCTTTTTAGTTCTCTATATAATAAAAGCCCAAATATTTATATATACACATTATTTATATACACAATGCAAGACTTTTATACTTAGGACCAAAATAACTGCCATAAGGTCAGTGTGTATTACAGCACAAAACAAAGTTAGATTACATTTACATTCACATTTATTCATTTAGCAGATGCTTTTATCCAAAGTGACTTACAAATTAGAAAAATACGAGCATTATACACGATTAGATGGTTTATTATATTTCAGATGTACTCACTCTCTACCCCCAGGCAGGCTTTTATCTTATTATGCACAGATATAGTAAATAATATGTTCCAAACAGTAGAGCAGACCAAGTAGGAATTACAAAATGTCCACTGTGTTCCCGTCAGCTTACCCCAAGAAAAAATTATATAATTGATTATTTTCATTATTGTCATAATGGCTCAATAAAACATGACTGTGAACTAGCCAGGCAAAATTACTTACACAAAATGATTTAGTCAAGATGTTCCAGACCTGTATGCTGTTTTCAGTTTATCACAAAAGGAGAATTTCGAAGAATGGTTACACAGCTATACAGAAAAAATCAGTCCATATGACAAAGCTCTCATATGGCTACTTGAAGTATAGTTTTATACCTTTATAATGCACCTATAAAGCTCATTATCACAATATTCTGCCGTTTTATGGAATAAAGCTCTAATAGAGTGGAAAAGATTGAAAGGGGACATCTTTTATGTTATGAAAAGTTTAGCAAATATTATTTTTCATAAAAAATAAAATAATGACTGTCCTAACCACAACCTAAAAACACATTTGGGTCAAATCCACATGTTTTACCATGTTCTATTTTAAGTCTGATGATGATGTTAATGCTCCCACTTTTAGTTTGATGAATAATTTGCTTAGATAAGTGAATTTACTGAAAGGCTACCAGTAAAGCCAAGTAACCATGTTTATTACATTCATTTACAATATGCACACATTCATTGTCCATCTCCTGCCTAATATACTGAAAACGGCTCTGTTAACATTCCTTGTCTCATCATATTGACAATAACACATTACATGAATCACAAATGTTTGCATCCCTGGATATTACTGTCAGTCATTTAATGTTTGTTATAAAACAGTTGGCAAATTTGAAACTTTAACTACTTAGCTTACATTTTACGTCACAGTCTTTCACCTTTAAAACTGAAGCGTCGCGTGGCTTCTGCCCTCTTTTATTTGATTGGCCATTTCCAACATTTTGACATCGAAGAACTTTGCTAGACCGCTGAGGCAGACCAGTCTAAACATTTTTTTTTTGTTTATTTGTTTTAAAAAAAAAACCCTTTTGTCATCCTAACATGCGTAGCGGTGTATAACGGAGTACATCAGAGCAACAGAAAAAATCTCAAATATTTGGGGGGGGGGCCTTATCTGTTTATTGTGGGGGACGTGTCCCCCTCAATGTCTGTGGTGGTTATGACCCTGCATGGGCGTGTCAGTCAGTACGTTTACATGGACAACAACAATCCAATATTAACCCGATTAGGACAATACTCTGATTAAGAAACCACCATGTAAACAGCAACTTTTTATCACCTTAATCTGACTAAAGTCATATTCGAAGTAAACACACATCGAACATGTGGAGTATTCCTATTTTAGTCACATTATCGACGCACATTACAGACATGTACACCCCTTAATCACACTATTAAGGTCGTGGGGGAGTTTTCACCGCATTTTGCAACAGGACACACACACACGGCAGAGCTGCATCCGAAACCATGTACTTAACTGCAATATAGCAGGCGAGATACATGTATTTCAGCTACTATGTAGTAGGAAAATACGCGGTTTAGGACGCAGCCCGTGGCTTCAAGCAGTCATCTATCTGCACGTATAGCCTGACAAATAATTAACTGCACTTGAAGCTTTCGTGAAATTAAAAGTGAAAACTGTATACGGTACCATAACGATGTAACGACACGAGACGGTTGACAGGAAGTAAGCACAGGAGCGATCTCTTTATTAATAAACCAAGCAGGTGTATTAATTCTTTTACAAAGAAGGAAACGCAGTCTAGCCAATTCTGGCTTTAAACATGAACACTGGATACGAGAGCAAACATGATACTAAGACCACTGCATGCTAAACGCTACGACGTTCACACATATACCAATACTCTTAGTCAACATAACATAAATTCTGTGCAACGTGAGAGCAAACAAGGGGTTTAAATGACAAACACAATCTAAACCATGGACACCTGGGGCAAATCAAAGACATCCTCAAACATAAACCAATACTCAAACACGCAGAGAACGAACCAAAACAAAAGTCACATGTCCACTTCACCCAGTTCAGTCATTTGTATGCGCACACTCAGAAGCCGTGTCGCAGTGCCATCTGCCGGCGATGGTGTAACAAACGAAGACGAGCTGTATGTTAATATGTGCAATTCTGGAGGGAACGTCGGACGGCGTGTTGTGGGGACGCAATGACGTGTGCCGTTAATCAATCACTGTTCTAACACGTAAAACGGGAACATGAAAGGAATATTCCAAAAGCGACTCATGTAAACATTGTCATCAAAATATGGTCTTATTCAGAATAAGGTCAAGAATGAGATTTTTGCTGTCCATGTAAACGTAGTCTGTTTTACATTCAGCTTTAATTCATCTCCCACAGATGATAGTCAGGCTGTCAGGAAGCTGTGTTATGTGTATTAACAAAAAATGTATCCTAACTTTGAATGATCTGCATTCATAGTTATTGGAACGTAACTGAAAACTGAGGATTGTTAGGGAGAGGACCACCACGTCAGCATAAGTTACTGGCATGTAAACCGAATTGTTGTGGTAAGGGACGAGGATGAACTCTTTCAGTGTTTTGTAACCTTTGTGTTGCAAATTTACATAGTTACTACATGGATATAACTCCTAGAGGTGGACTTTGGTGCTTGAAAACATGAAGTGATGCAATAATGGAAGTGATGTGGTAAAGTTTTCTTCTGTGCTGTAAATAAGTATGCAAGGTGTTGTACAGTATGTTATTTAGTATAATAGTACACTATATTTCAAATGAAAAACACTGTGGACAAAACATGGACAAGTAAAACATTGAAAGCAAACCTTTTCCATAAAACCATTGTTTTCTGTGTGATGTTTTAAAGTTTCCTTCAATGGCGACGCAGTGTGTGACCAAAGTGGAGCTAACAGTCTCCTGTGAAAAACTTTTGGACATGGATGTTGGCTCCAAGTCTGACCCCCTGTGTGTCTTGCATATGAATGCATCTGGAAATCACTGGTTTGAGGTGAGTATTTAAGACCTGGAATACTAAATAAAGGTGAGTAAAGGCCAGACCTCAAGAAAATCGCATTGTTTATTACCAATTTTTAACAAAGGGATTTTTTTTTTGGCTTCTCAGGTGGGCCGCACAGAAAGAGTTCAAAATTGTCTGAATCCCAAATTTGCCAAGAAGTTTCTCATAGATTATCACTTTGAAATCGTACAGAAGCTTAAATTTGGCGTTTACGATATAGACAACAAAACCGTTGATCTGAGTGATGATGACTTCCTTGGAGAGTTGGAGTGTACTTTGGGTCAGGTAAGAAAGTGTGCTGTTTACTGTTGATCAACAAAAATAATAATTACACTGCTCTCTCTTTAGCAACTTCTGGTGCAGTGCTGTTTGAGTTGTCCTTATACTGTCCTATTATATCAGTTCATCATATTTCCTCTCAGGTATGTGTAGTTATGTAAATGTACTTTCACTTTGAATTAGGAGAAGCACTAATAGAAGAATACATGCACTATGGTAAACATGCATTCTCTAGCTGAAAATACTGTGTGTCTACAGCAGGGCTAGGAATCGAAACCTGGTTCTAAAGCAGAAATTGGTAACAAAATTCCAAGAGTGTGGTAACTGATAAAAGAAAACAACAACCCCAAAACATTTCAGTTCTGCTCATCGGTTCCTAAAAGTGCAATTTACCCACGTTTTAAATCAACGTCCTTGATTATTGCGCCTACATCTATAAAGGACGTTGCTATCTTTCAGGAATTGCCAATGTCACACATCAGCATTTAGGTTGAATTTGATTGTTGGACTGTTTGTCAGACAGTGGAATATGGACTAGTGCAGTGAATGCAGAAATAATTATTTGCTGTAAAAGAGGTTGCACTTTAAATATGTCAAAACGTTTACATCAGCATGACATAATGTTGTCGTGTTTGATGTCTTGTGGCTGCCAAGCCCGAGCGCAACAAACCCCTCAACAACTAGTACCTCGTTAACAAACACCTCGCTAGCTAGGACCTGCACCTCTAAAGGATATCCGTTGCCTTGCCATGAGACTCTGTTCTTCTCTTTGGAAATGAAGGGAAAAGTGCACAGGAAGAAAATTTAGGCGTGTCAGAGTGGTCATGACCTTTGTTGTAAAAGGGTTCTTTTGAAGAACCCAATTTGTTGCAAAAATTGGGTTCCTCACGTTTGCATGGGTCTGAAGCACATTTAAAGACTTTTTAGTCATTTTTTTTCTTTGTTTTTGTTGTTTATGTCCTTTGGAAACACAGATTGTGTCCAGTGGGAAGCTGACCAGACCACTGATCTTGAAGAACAAAAGACCAGCAGGAAAAGGAACCATTACTGTAAATATTCGTCCATTATACTGCATTAATATGACAGAAAGAAAGTGGAGATATATTGCTTAGCTTTTGTATTTATAAATTGGCTGCAGATATGTGCCATTTCTAGATTTGTTAGACTGCTCATGGAACCGTCAGTGTAGTTAATTATGGAGGTGTGTTTACAGTGCATGTCAGAACTGGCTTCACATGTCGTAGAGCAAGTATGTTATAACCTTTACCCTTCCCAGTTAGAGCTGACTAGTGAGTGGGAAATGGCAGAGGACCAAATTGGGAAGAATATGGGGGAGAACAGAATACTAGTTTAAAGTTGCAGACAAGAGACCAGACAATTAAATTTTTTTCAGGTTTGAGCTAATTTTTTTTTCCTTCTGTTAAAAATGCTTGTTTTTGTTCTAGATCATTGCAGAGGAAATAAAGGATAATAGGGTGGTGAATTTTGAAGTCGAGGCCAGGAAGCTGGATAACAAGGTAAGATAAAACCCAGTGGGTTTTTTTTTGGAAAAATACCTTAAAAAATTAAAGTAACAGTTTTTTTTGCATTAGAGTGAAGGCATAATAAAATGTCTTTCATTATTTAAATTGTTCTGTAATTACAGATTTAATTAAAGCTCTCATGAATCCATTTTCCAGCAAGCATGTCTAATGTACATTGTTTTTCTCTCTCTCTAGGACATCTTTTCTAACTGAACCAAATATGTTTTCTTTTCGTATAAACTGTTTAATTGAGTATTTATTGAGTAGTTGAGTACTGCACATTGAGTATTTTAAATTCTTTAAAAAAAAAAAATTAATCAACAAAGTTAATTCATGCAAAATGTGATGATTGCAGGATTTCTTTGGAAAATCAGACCCCTACCTGGAATTCTACAGGCAAATCGACTCAGGGTGGCAGCTTGCCCACAGAACAGAGGTATGATTCTCAGCAGCAAACTGCAGGGCACTTTATTAGGAACTAATACCTAGTAGGGCATCCTTTTGCTCTCAAAGCAGCCTCAATTCTTTGTAGCATAGATTCCACAAGATGTTGGAAACATTCCTTTGAGATTCTTGTCCATGTTGACACGATTGCATCGCACAGTTCCTGCAGATTTTTAAGGTGCACTTTCATGCTGTGAATCTCCCGTTCTGTCACATCCCAAATGTGTTCTACTGGATTCAGATCCGGTGAATGGGAAGACCACTGTTGAACACTGAACTCATTGGCATTCATGAGTAACTTGGAGCATTATCATGCTGGAAGTACCCATTAGAAGATGGTAAATTGTGGCCATTTACCCTCTTACCCCTAAGTTCCCACACTATTATGTCCCACAACTCTATATTCCCCATAGAAACAGCATGCCAACCCTGAGTTCCCAGGCCAAAATTGGCTCCAAAATCAACATTTAGTCCTTGAAACAACTTATAATAATGTATTTGTGTAATATTACTTTGAAAATGAAGCAGTTCAGTGTTTTTACTCCACTGAGAGCACAATTCTTAACTAGAGAAATGACGAAAAATGCTCGCTAAAATCCTCATACTCATTTAGAAGTACCATACGAGCATCAGCGTGGTCAATGCC
This sequence comes from Ameiurus melas, assembly GCA_012411365.1. NCBI lineage: Eukaryota > Metazoa > Chordata > Actinopteri > Siluriformes > Ictaluridae > Ameiurus > Ameiurus melas. Next base: position 26,235,491 of record CM022757.1, on the reverse strand, counting down.
TTTGAATAAATTCAAGTAAATATAAATAAATAAATAAATGCCTTTAGTGCCAAAAGTCAACTTTCTGGTGATAATCAGACCAGCAGGTACTGTTTTCACGAATGCACAGAAATGGTCACGTTATGACTCCAAACCCCTGGAGTGTCCGTCGCACTGGTTGATGCTGAAGATGAAGACGGAGCAGGGTCTGAATCAGGAGAGTTTGCGTCACTTTTCAGTTTTGGTTTCGGTTTCAACATCGCCTGAACTTTCACTGCTGTCACTATCTAGAATCCTCACTCTCGCCTGTGTAACTGTGTATGTTTTCTTTTTTTCACTGTTTTAGATGTACCTGTGTTCACTGTAGGTATAACTTTAGCTGGAACACGAATAGCTTTTCGCTTTGGCATTTTTAGTTCACTTCTACTATTACACCAATATTCACGCTTGGATCTTCATCGTAATGCCAGTGTAATAACATAATCACGTCGTGACGTCATGACGTCATCAACCTTCCGGGTCAAAAAATAATAATTAAATAAGTAAGGAATCATAGCAGAGTAATTCCGGTATACCAGCCTTATGGGGAGAACGTTTACACTGTAAATCCGCTATGTCGGCCTTCCGGGGATTTGGCATAGACGACCAAGCCAGTATATCGTCCTTACAGGAATAGATCAAAGACTGGCAAGACAGTTTTTCGGCCATACGGGGTAAGAGGGTTAAGGGATGCACATGCTCAGCAACAATACTCCTAATAGATTGTGGCATTCAACCGATGATTGATTGGTATTAACGGTCCCAAAGTGTGACAAGAAAACATTCCCCACACCATTACACCACCTTCACCAGCCTGGTCTGTTAACACAAGGCAGGTTGGGTCCATGTGCCAAATTCTGACCCTAGCCATCTGTGTGCCTCAGCAGAAATCAAAATTCATCAACCAGGCTATGTTTTTCCAGTGTTAATTTGTCCAGTTTTGGCAAGTCTGTGCCCACTGCAACCTCAACTTTGTTCTTTGCTGACAGAAGTGAAACTTAATATGTTCCTCTGCTGTTGTAGCCCATCCACCTCAAGGCTCGATGTGTTGTGCATTCTGAGATGCTTTTCTGATCACTATGCCCATTAAGTGTTTATTTGAGTTACTATAGACTGTTTGTCACCTCAGACCAGTCTGGTCATTCTCCTCTGATCTGTCTCATCAACAAGGTGTTTCAGCATGCAGATCCTCCACTTTCTGGATGTTTTTTCTTCATTGCAATGTAACAGAAACACACGAATGGGGGTCAAGCATAAACCACACGCGTGTCTCTCCCTCACTCCCCCTCTGCTGTTTCCAGTCGCTCTTTTATTGCTATCTCTCACTGATTAGACAACTCAGTGCCAGGCCAGTCTGGCTCCTCACATGCACCATTTTGAGTAATCTCTAGAGGCTGTTGTACATGAAAATCCAAGGAGATCAGCAGTTATAGAAATACCTAGATAATCACATTTGTTCCATTACCTGAAGCTGCTGGCCCATGTCTGCATGCATTTGTACATTGCACTGCAGCCACATTGGCTGATTAGATAATTGCATGAATGTGTAGGTGTAAAGGTTCAATTCAATTCAATTTTATTTGTATAGTGCTTTTTACAATAGACATGGTCTCAAAGCAGCTTTACAGAAATATCAACACGGTATACAGATATTAAAGGTGCGATTTTATCCCAACTGAGCAAGCCACTGAGTGGCGACAGTGGCAAGGAAAAACTCCCTAAGATGTTTTAAGAGGAAGAAACCTTGAGAGGAACCAGACTCAGAAGGGAACCCATCCTCATCTGGGTAACAACAGATATTGTGAAAAAGTTAATTATTGATTTATATGGAGTCTGTATGGCCTTAGAAGCAGCCGTAGTCCCAGCAGTCTGTAATTGGAGTAGATGAGAGCTCCATCCAGAGGTAGGACATCCGAAACAGATCAGGCAGGTACGGAGAGCAGAAAGGATCAGGATCTCTAGTATCTCCATAAAATCGTGTGTGGCTCGGCAGAAGGAGAGAGGGAGAGAAAAGTTTATTAGGACTGAGAATTTGCATAATAAAAAGTCTAGTCAGGGTCGGCTTGAATAAACAAATACGTTTTAAGCCTAGACTTAGACACTGAGGCTGTGTCTAAGTCCCGAACACTAATAGGAAGACTGTTCCATAACTGTGTTGCTCTATAAACGAAAACTCTTCCCCCTGCTGTAGCCTTCGCTATTCGAGGTACCATCAAATAGCCTGCATCTTTTGATCTAAGTAGGTGTGCCGGATCATAGAAAACCAAAAGGTCGCTTAGATACTGTTGTGCGAGACCATTTAGTGCTTTATAAGTTAATAATAGTATTTTATAATCAATGCGAGATTTTACTGGGAGCCTATACAGTGTTGATAAGATTGGGGTGATGTGGGCGTATGTTCTGGTTCTAGTTAGGACTCTAGCAGCTGCATTCTGGACTAACTGGAGTTTGTTTATGCTCCTACTGGAACATCTAGACAGTAAGGCATTACAGTAATCTAATCTAGAGGTGATGAATGCATGAACTAATATTTCTGCATCATGTAGTGACATTATATTTCTTATCTTAGAAATATTTCTGAGATGAAAGAAGGATATCCTAGTAGTATTATCTACATGAGCATCAAATGATAGGCTGGAGTCAATAATCACTCCAAGGTCTATTACTGCTGTACATGATGAAACAGAAAGTCTATCCAGAGTAACCATGTGATCAGAAAGCTTATTTCTAGCTACACGTGATCCTTATAAAAGTATTTCTGTCTTATCAGAATTAAGTAAAAGGAAGTTAGTTAACATCCAACGTCTAATGTCCTGTACACAATCCTCAACTTTATTAAGCTGCTGTCTGTCCTCTGGCTTCGCTGAAACATACAACTGTGTGTCATCAGCATAACAGTGGAAGCTAGTTCCATGTTTACGAATAATTTCACCTAGAGGTAGTGTTTCTAATAAAGTGCTCAGGTAGTGTATTTATTTAAATAAATATATGAATTGCCTATTTTGTTTTCATAGGTGGTGAAGAACAACCTTAACCCCTGTTGGAGACCTTTTAAAATCCCTCTGCAGTCTCTCTGTGGAGCAGACATGGAGAAACCCATCAAGGTACACTAGCAAATCATGATTTGGCATCAAGCATTTTAATTGCATTTACAAGTTATCAGTTATCTGACAAGCTCGTGGTAGACTTGTTACTAATATAATGGTTTCTTTGGCTCTTTTGGGAGTGTGTTATATCTTGAAATCCTTTTAAATTAATGAATGAATGCATGCAGAGTTGTTTGATAGCTGTCGATTGTTTGTCTAATAATACTTTGATGTTTTTCTTGTTTTATTTCCAAAAGTTTCAAAAAGGAAAGACGACTGTCATAAAGTGGTTCAGTTGAGTTTAATTATATCATATGGTTTGGATTAACGCCAATGTTCTTAAATGTGTTCCCAATAGAGTAGTGCAGTTAAGTCGTTTTCCTTCCAGAGTTATGTGGTGCATAGTCCTCGATTGGTGTTGGTTTAGAAACCCAACTCTATTCAAGCTCTTATTTGGTATTAATATTAGATATCTGGTTTAGTATGGTGGCTTTTTAAAATCATATCACATACCATATGTTATCATTTAATATGCACATTATGTTACTGATTTCATAACTAATGTTATCGTGGCTGGTGCTAATTTTTTATGCTTTTGTAAAGCATTGTCCTGCTGTTCCTTTTTAAGCAGCATCATACTCAATTTTCAAATCATAATCACTTGTACAAATGTACATCATGGAGGAAATCATAGATATTTGCCTATCTATGGTTCTTGGTTTGGTGTCAATGCATGCCATCTATTACTGTCTTTGCCCTTGCTGTGTCAGTGTGACATTAGAGAATGAGATTTAGATGGTCAAATTGTTACTTTGATGCCTCCGAAGGTGGAATGTTACGACTATGACAATGACGGGTCACATGACCTTATTGGGATTTTTGAGACGAATATGAAACGCCTGCAGGAGGCTACACGCACTTCTCCAGTGAGAACACCTTTTAAAATACTTACATTTTTACTTTCAGAGCTGTTAAATGTCATTATATTCTATTTCTGTTTGTCACACTGATTGTGTTATGTACTACAGGCAGAGTTTGATTGTATAAACATGAAGAAAAAGCTGAAGAAGAAGAACTATAAGAACTCTGGTGTTGTGAGTGTGAAACTTTGCCAGGTATGGTACCGGGTCTCACGCCTTCTGCTGCTTTACACCATTGTAAAAGATACTGTTCCTGTGTTTGGACTTAGTTTTTGTCATGTAAAATTGTTTGTTTATTTATTTTTTCTTGCTTAGGTTGTGAAGGAGTACACATTTTTGGATTACATCATGGGTGGCTGCCAGTTAAATTTCACCGTAAGATTATTTCAATCATGAATATAGACTTTTAGTGAAGTGTGTCAAGTATGGTCCTCAGCAAAAAGCTACCACCTCTCGTGCTTCCTCTGCTGCAGGTTGGAGTGGATTTCACAGGGTCTAACGGTGACCCAAAGTCTCCTGAATCTTTGCACTACATCAGTCCTAATGGGGTCAATGAGTACCTTTCTGCCATCTGGTCGGTTGGCCTGGTGATTCAGGATTATGACAGGTAAAGTTGCAAGAATGGAATCTAATCCATGCAAATAATTTTAGTGCTTAAAACAAGGCAGATACAAATCTAGTCTCATTTATCACCATTGCATAGAAAAGGATCTGGATTTTTTCTTAGACATGAAATTGAGAATTTATTTGCCTCATTTCACTACTACACAAAAGGAAGAATTGTTGTTTTGCCATTACTCTGATTGCACAGATTAAACTGTTTGCACTCTCATGCACTCATTAAAATAAGATAAGATAAGAAGATAAGATTATCTTTATTGATCCCACACTGGGGAAATTCACTTGTAACACTGGTGTTCAATTCCGACTTATTGGACATTTTCAATTATTATGCTCAAATGAATTATTTTATCACTGCAAGTGTGTTATAAGATTAGTCAGGACACTGTTGGGTTTTCGTGTGTAGAGTATCATGAGTCTGTGTTTAGCTACTGGTGAGCAGGGTGATGGGAAAGGGTGTGACCCCCTTGCTGGGCAAAAAAGTCACAAAACAGACAGCAGAACTAAAGCTTTTTTGATAGTAAAACACTGTACACAATCACCACAATAAAATTATAATGTTTAAACCTAGTAGGCTAGGTAAAAAAAGGAATACTTATGAAAAATGAATTCTTAAATAAATTCTTAAAACCCCTGTTTGTCTACTTTTATAGGAGTCATTAACCACTGCTGTAAAATGTGCTGTAAAGTGTCACTAATATCTGGTGTGTGGTGGGCGTTCTGGCACATTATGGTTGCCGTTGCATCATCCAGGTGGATGCTACATACTAGTGGAGGTTGAGGAGACCCCCCCCCACCCCCTTAAAAAATACTTTGTAATTTTTTTTCAGTGTCTAGAAAAGTGATCTGTGAATGTAACTGTAACATCACAGATAAATTCAGTGTTGAATACGGGCAAAACAGGGATAAATAAAAATGTTTTTTGCTTCTGGTAAAAAAATATATTGTCTTTTGCAGTGACAAATTGTTCCCAGCCTTTGGGTTTGGGGCACAGATTCCTCCAAACTGGCAGGTAAATATGAACATATTCTAACTTTAGCTCTGACAATGAAGGTATTGGAATATGAACATGTTATGACTACATTTGTTTTACAGGTGTCTCATGAGTTTCCCCTTAACTTCAATCCATCTAATCCATTCTGTCCTGGTATGTAACAGAAGTAATATCAAGTGGCAGGACAATAAGCTCCTTTAGTTATGGAATATTTGGTCAGAGTGGGAATGGTAGATGATGTTTGGTGTGTGTTTGATGTTTCTGTAGGAGTAGAGGGTATGGTGGAGGCTTACAGGATGTGTCTGCCCCAGGTCAAACTTTATGGGCCAACTAATTTTGCTCCCATCATCAGACATGTGAGCAACTTTGCCAAGCAGGCGCAACAACAGAAATCAGCCAGTGTGAGTATCAACACTGAACACAACCACTACCACTATCTCAGTTAAAACCATTTGACTTTAAAAGCAATTGATCCCCTTTCATTGAAAATCTTGCACATACAAAACCTTTTGTACAGTCATGTGAAAAAATAAGTACACCCCATTGAAATAAAATTTTTTTAAACACATTTGGAAACATCTGATCCTCTTCAAAACAGTGCCTATTAATAAAGCTGAACAAAAAAAAAGATAATCAGTCACATGGTAAAGGAAGTACACCCCCTACATTTATCACACCTTCAAATCCATAAAATTACCATCAGGTGTTTAAGATTGGGTGGCAGTGATTTAGAAGCTGCTTAGGGAGTGCAGGTGGAACCTGGCTTATGTATACCCCTCTCATATCTAGTGCTTGGTGTTCCCTTTGTTATTGTGGTGTCTCATGTCATCATGCTAAGATCTAAAGATCTAAAGAGTTCTTCTATAAGGCCTTCAGAAAAAAAGGTTGTTTTTTACCTGTGAGTCTGGCAAAGGATTTAAAAAGATGATATGAGATACATTCCACTGTAAGGAAAATAAGCTACAAGTGGCGCAGATTTCAAACGCCTGCCAATTTGTCCAGAATTGGCTGTCCCAGTCTGATGCAAAAATAAGTCTCCAAGAAGCCCTAAATTTCATCACATGATCTGCTTGCAACAGTAAGTCTTGCAACTGTTGGTATCACAGTGCATGCTTCTACAATCAGAAAGAGATTTGACCTGCGTAGGAAGTGTGCCAAGAACAAGCCTTTCTGATTCATGTCTAAAAAGAACATTAGAGCAAGACTAGAATCACCTTTATTGCCAAGTACTGTGGGTTTACATGTACAAGGAATTTGTCTTGGTTTACTGGTGCTTAACAATAACAGTAAAATACAAGAAATAAAATAATATAATGGTGATAAATATATAAATAAATAATATACGGTAATAAATAAATAATATGCCGTATTAAGGTAAGCAAGAGAGAAAGTTATGAAAACGAGAAGCATAACAAAACTATAAAGCTATGAAAACCATCAGCATAAATATAAAAATATACAGATAAGTGGCGGATAAGAGACCATGGCCAGTTCTGAGTATTGTTGATGAGGCCAGTTACGGATGGAAAGAGACTGTTATTGTGGCGTGAGATTTTGGTCTTGATTGACTGCAGCCTACCACCGGAGGGGAGTGACAGTAACAATTTTAACTGTCTGCTTCAAGGTCCTGGAAGTGTAGTCATGAAGGGGTGGCATGACAAAAAAAAATTCCTGGTCTTCAGCTGCTGATTGGAGCAGGTGGGATTGAGTTCTTCATGAAGTCTATCACCATCTTTTTTCACAGAGTGTTTGCCAATTACAGATTACAGTTTACCAATGAGCATATAAGCAAATACCAGGAATTTTGGAATAACGCGCTCTGGACAGACAAATCAAAGATAGAGTTGCTTGGCGACAGAATCAGCAGACAGCTTTTCACAAGAAGCACCTTATGCCAATTGTGAAATACGGTGGTGGAAATGTTATGGTTTGGGCTTGCTTCGTCGCCTCAGGGACTGGACAGCTTGCATTTGTTGATTCATCTATGAAAGTGAACCTTTTCAACAGGATAATGATCCTAAGCACACTAGCATATCCTCCAAGGAATGGCTTAAAAAGAAAAAATGGAGGTTTATGGAATGGCCTAGTCAAAGCCTATATTTGAATCCCATTGAAATGTTGTGTAGGGATTTGAAACAGGCGGTACATGCAAGAAAACCCTCAAAAATCTTGCAACCGAAAGAATATTACTTGGGGGAGAGGTCAGAAATTCCATCAATCCGATGTCAGAGACTGGTGGACAATTATGCAAAACGCCTGCAAGACGTTATTTCTGCTAAAGGGGGCAATACTAGCTTTTGAGGTGTGTACTTACATTTTCCACAGAAGTATATCACCTATATTGATATTTCTGTTGAATAAATGATTGAAAAAGCCATTTTTCATTGTAAAGGAAATGTTAAACTTGTAACATCATACTCAAAAATACTTGAGACTGTAATTGCTGCCAAAGGTGCTTCAACAAAGTATTTAGCAAAGGCTGTGAATACTTATGTACATGTGCTTTTTTGTTTCATATACTATAACTGCTTGTATTTTACACTGTTCTTCATTTCTTCCCTCTGTGTTTCTCTGTGAGACAGCAATACTATGTTCTGCTCATTATCACGGACGGCGTGATCACAGACATGGACCAGACCCGAGCTGCCATCGTAGCTGCTTCCCATTTACCCATGTCCATCATAATTGTGGGTGTGGGCGGGGCTGACTTCACTGACATGGAGATCTTGGATGGGGATGATGGGCGCCTGAAAGCTCCATCAGGAGAGCCAGCTGCGCGGGACATTGTGCAGTTTGTGCCTTACAGAAAGTTCCAGAATGTAAGTTGGCCTTGAATATGCACGGCTGTATTATTCTGGCTGTAGGCCTGTCTTTCAAACTGTTGTTGTTTTGTGTATTTGTGCTGCTTACAAAACTAAACCAATCTCTTGAACTATTTTCCCTTTAATTTTATATACATATATACAAATAGGTATAGTACATAGGGAGTAAAGTTGATTATTGCATAGGAATTTTAGTGATTATGTAAACATGTTTCCGTAAATCATCTTGTTTATGTGCATGTTCTCTTCAGTGCGTGTGTTTTTTGGTTGAAGCTCTGGCAGCCTTTCCCTCTTTTTCCATCTCATTTCAGGCACCCAGGGAAGCACTTGCCCAATGTGTACTGGCAGAGTTGCCTCAACAAGTTGTGTCCTACTTCACATTTAAAAAACTGCATCCTCCCCATGATCCAACCCCTTCATAGACATGTAGGGCCATTATAGTCTTCTTCTCTGCTGACTTCACCTTGCTTTTCTATGCACTAAAGGGTGCATGGACTGGATCATAAAAGAAATGCAAAATGTAGCATGACTAATGATTTAATGCCTCACCTCTCTTGGTGCCCTCTGTGACTACAGAAAGTTTGTGAACCCTGTAGAATTTTCTACATTTCTGCATAAATATGACCTAAAACATCATCGGATTTTCACACAAGTTCTAAAACTATACAAAGAGAACTCGATTAAACAAATGAGTCAAAAATATATATTTGGTCATTTATTTGAGGAAAACGATCCAATATTACATATCTGTGATTGGCAAAACTATATGGAACTTTGCATTTAGTAGCTGGTGTGACCTTTCTATGTTAACAAAATTTCAAGCACCACTGTAACACCAGCTTCCCTTTCTCTCTGTCTCTGTGTGCTTGCAGGCTCCTAAAGAGGCATTGGCACAGAGTGTGCTGGCAGAGGTTCCTGGTCAGGTTGTCAATTATTTCAACATGCTGAAGCTCAGCCCTCTTAATTCAAGTACCCCTGTAGCTGATTCTGATGGGCAAACGAAGCTAAATGCCTAATGCTACTTCAGCAACTACCAGTAAGAGACCTCACCAGCTCCAGACAACAAACAACTTAATTCATGTACAATGCTCTGGTCTCTTACTAAATTAGTCATTCTAAGGAAGCATGTAAAAGCTTATTTGGGATCATAAACTTCATATCTACGGTAACAAATGTTTATGTTAATAATATAGTCCAGTACATACATTTACAGTTTACATTTACTCATTTATCACAAGAAAATGCTAAATCTAACCTGCATCCTCAATGGCAATGAATGTTGTTCACAAGTTGAAGACAGAATGATTAGAAAATCATAAACTGCATAATATCATGATTACCACTTCAAAATGAATAATCTGAAAGATTTATCTAAATGCTGAAGCATTTTATTCAGGAAAGCAAATTAAATCTGTGGATAGCTTTTGTTACTGGTGCAAAAACAAGATTCTGATTCTTTATACCAGTTAACATCCCACCACTAAATGCGCAAACAATAGTCAAATGTGCTTTGTGTCAACCTCCCCCAGTCTAAGGACACGCATTGTACACTGATTCTCATTTCCAAATTGTCCTTAGTGTGTGGATGTGTATGCGATTGTGCCCAGTGATGGGTTGGAACCCCGTCCAGAGTGTCCCCCGCACTGTGTCCACAAGTCCCCTGGTATAGGCTCTAAGCCCCCCATGACCCTGTATAGGATAAGCGGTACAGAAAATAGATGCATAAATGGATACGTTTTGACAGCAATCAAATAGGCTCATACTTGGAGTTGCTCTTTAAGAATCCAGAGTATCATGTAACTCTCCATTAAGGCTATGTTCATAATGCAGAAGTGTCCCAAGTACTATCTAAAAGTGTCCCAAGTACTAGCCTAAATGTTATTCAGAGCTGTGTGAAGCCAAAAGGCAGATCTTTTCAATCTTATTTGATCACACTTTGTTTTTCTGATTTCCTGCGGTACTTTGCCATACCAAGTTTATACCCTTACAGTATATACAACCCCTGGAAATATTATGGAATCACCACACTTAGATGTTCACCTGACTTTTTTACTTCATAGCAAATAAACAAATCACAGACATGAGACAAAACTATTTTTGTTTAATAGCTGTACATTCTGGCTTTGTGAAACATACCTCAAACATGTTAAATTAAATTATTTTTAATTAATGGCATTTTTTCTAGATTAAGTAGATGTAGAAATTATCGAATCACCTTGTAATTTGCATTTCAAAGACAATAAGTGTAGAAATTCAAATTAGTCTGCAGTTAAAAGAGTGTGCTTACAGAATTTAACCTTGGACTTTTTGAAAGGTAACCTGGCCCCAACAAGGGAGTTGAAACAATGGAAATTATTATAAAACTCTTTCAAGAAGGAAATCCAACATGGAGTGTGTCAAAAGATATTGGTTGTTCCCAGTCAGCTGTGTCTAAAATTTGGTGCAATTATAAACAAAATGGGAAGGTTATAAAAGGAAAACGTACGGGTAGACCAAGGAAGATGTCAACGATAAACAAATGGACAGAAACAGGAGTCAATGTTTGTGACAGAACTGTAAAAAATTGGCTGAATGAAATTGGGTTTACATATAGAAAAACCAAATGAAAACCAGCACTAACACCTAAATGGAAGAAAACAAGCTTACAAAGCAATCCTGGAGTGTGGATGATTGAATGAAAGTGATATTCAGTGATAAATTATGAATCTGCATTGGCCAAGGAGATGATTCTGGAACTTTTGTCTGGTGCCGCTCTAATAAAACACATAAAGATGACTCCCTGAAGAAAACACTTAAATTTCCCCACTTATTTATGATATGATCTGGAGTTTCATGTCAGGTGAAAGACTAGGGGAGACCTCAAAAGTCAATGCACAGGTGTACGCTGAAATTCTGGGCACTTTTCTCATTCCATCAATTGAAAATAATAGGTTTGGTGGTGATAGTCATTTTTCAGGATGATATTGCATCTCGCCTCAGAGCAAAGAGTGTTAAAGTTTTTCTTTAGGAAAGGCATATCAACCTAATGACATGGTCAGCAAACAGTCCAGATCTCAGTCCAATAGAAAATTTATAGTGGAAATTAAAATTGGTCCATAACAAGGCTGCAAAGCTGATCTGCCAACTACTATTCAAGAAAGTTGGAACCAGCTTGATGGATAATTTCGTTTTTCATTACTGAAGTCCATGCCTCAAGGAATTCAGGCTGTCATAGATGAGGAGCAACAAAGTACTAATTGTGATTTTTTTTTTTGTTGATTCTGTAATTTGTTTCTCAACATTGAGTGACTCCGTAATTCTTTTACTCTATTTGTTCTAGGAAAAAAAATACATTAATTCAAACAATTTAATATAATTTTATTGAGGTATGTTTCAGGAAGCCAGAATATTGCAGCTATTAAAAAAAATTGCTTTGTGTCATATCTGTGATTTGTTTATTTGTTATGAAGTAAAAAAAAAACCTGGGTGTGCTGCATCTATGTGTGGTGATTATATATTTTTGCCAGGGGTTTTTGCCATCAAGGCAAAAATATCAGATCTGAGCAAAAAAAAAAATTAAAAAATCTGAGTACTAAAGCTACTAATGTGAACAAAGCCCAAGTGCATGTTTACACATATTGGTTCAAATGTGTGTGTGTGTTTTTTTTTTTTTTTGTTTTTGTTTTTTTGGTTGCATTGAATCCTTTTTGGTGCCTTATATATCAGGTTTCCAGCACTGGTATAATAATTTTTATTCAAACTGTATATATTTTTATATCTCGTTATAAAAATTACTTTCATATTTCAAGGAAAATTATTATTTTGTGTGTTTACACAGTCCTGTTAATGAAAATGCTTTAATTGTTAATGTTTCTTGTGAGCAGTTATGCTAATTAAGTGCCATAATATTAATCACACAGTTTTATTGATCTTGTGTATAGCCGCTGAATGGGTGTAGAGTCGCATATTGAGTCATGTTGCTACCTCACAGCACAGGTAGTCATCTCACACCAGTGTTCCTGGTTCACTGTGTTTCTGTGGGTTTCCTCCGCTTTCCTTTCAATCGCCAAAAATATGTCACTAGGTCAAGTGGCTATGCTAATTTGCTAAATGAGTGTGTACATGGTGCCCTGTGATCAACAGGCACCCAGTGTTCCCAGAGTAGACTCCAGATCTATATGTAGGTATTATGTTATGTTAAATGTTGAAAAGATTCCTCTTAACTAATTTCCTGCAACAAAATCATTTTGACTTTATACTTCAAGAAATTTAGTTTAAACTAAGCTATCTTAGTTGGACAAAATGTATTTGGTGCAATGTGCATAACTTCATAAAGGACTCACAATAACATTGGCTGATTTTTCCCTTTTAAAGTGATCCCACACTGTGTTAGTTATGTTTGTATAGGGGGTGAGGTAACTTGTTTAATACTGTAAGTCAGGGGTTCCCAAACTTTTTCAGGGCAAGGCCCCCCACATAGCATTAAATTTTGACCGAGGCCCCCGTTTTGCAAGATGTCTTTAAAACACATTAAAAATACAGACTTCTGAATATATCTCCCACTTTTTATTACTAATTACATCTTACATCTTTACATTACATTACAATAGGAATTGAGTGTGTTTGTGTGTGGTTGCCTGAGAGTGAGAAAGAGAATACATACATTTATTTATTTTTCACACAAAATTGTTGAGGCCCCCACTTTGAAAATTACAGCTGTTAGTTGTCTACCAAACATCCAAATGGGTCTTGTTTGTTTTTGCTGCCTTAGGGTGGTTGTCATGGTTAAAGCAAGGTTTTACACTTCTGTCTATATTACCTTATTTTTTTTTATTTTTTTTATTTTTTTTTATTTCTTTAAATGGTTAGCATTTCCATAAAGAAATTTTAGGATTTATTGTATTAACTACTGGCCATTGTTTAGGCAACATTACAGTGGTTATTTTTTATTTTTTTTCATATATATATATATATATATATATATATATATATATATATATATATATATATATATTTTTTTTGTTTTTTTAGAGAGATTAGAGTTTTTTGAGTGATTACCTTTTGATTTATTACTGATTTATAAACCCACATTAAACTCAAATTCACTAATTCGCTTACTGCATGTGTTAACAGTAAAATTTTCAATTTTTAGCTAAGCAGAGGTGATACATTGTTATCACCTATTAAATGGCTATTTAACAATTACATGCAGTCCTGCATTACTGACGGTGTGATTTTCGGTTTGTTTGCACCCTCCCCAAAATTTTTAGGACCAGCCGCTTCTGATTACAGTATTCATGAACTGATTCTAGTTTTATTAAACCGTTATTTGAATTTTCAGATGGATATATCCATGCTTAGTTGCAATATAACATTTTTCAATCTCTTGGGTTAGAGAATAAAACATTTGTGCACTATTTTACTTTTGTATTTAATGTTTTTAAAATGGGGATTTTGGTATAAACAAATGTCCAAGCAGTTGTCAGAAAGCTGTAATGATGCAAATATTCCAAACACTATGGGAAGTTATATATATATATATATATATATGACATGACACACACATGTGACATTTTTATGTTGTTATATATTGCATTTATGCCTGATTGACTGATTGTACTCTGTGTCTTACTGTGGTGGAACAGTTTTCAGTTCAGTGTCAAGTAATGAGTCCATATTTGATTACAATAACCACTAACTGTTATGTTAAACACAATGACTACAAAATATGACAACCACATATCATATAAGCATTGTGCCGACAACAATATCAACACATCTCAGGAGTGAAATGGATTGATCTGGAACAGTGACAACTATAATAAGATGTTGGCTTTGTATTCACCTTGACCTATATTCTTCAGTCAAATAAGTGATCAGAATGGAGATGCTCTAACAGAACAACAATAAATTGTTGAATGTAAATTGTCTTCTGTGTTTTCTTGGGTGCACTGTGACTATATGTAAGGAGTGTTATTATTATTATTATTATTATTATTATTATTATTATTATTATTATTATTATTATTATTAATAATAATAATAATAATAATAATAATTCACAATACATTCAAATCTGCTTTTTAATGTCATTTTATTTATATAAACATGGCATGAAAAGAGATTGTAGCCTATCATTATTACCACATATCATCCCACCTGGAATGAAAGCTACAGGCAATAAGATCTTAGAATATATTTTTCACAGTTGTTGTCCAAACAAACTTCCTTTGTTGGCCTCATAGTACTACTACTACTACTACTACTACTACTAATAATAATAATAATAATAATAATAAGAAGAAGAATAAAGAAAATAATATAAAATATCTATTTTGTAGTTCAAAATAAAGTGAAGAGAGCGTGAGAAGACATACATTTTAGGGCATTTTTGCTCTTTATCATTCCAATATATGGCAGGAAGGTCCATACAAAGAATAACAAAGGTGAAAAAATGTTTATTAATTATGTTACACTCTAAGGGGGGGTTTCTCCTCAACCACCTCTATTAGCATCCACCTTGATGATGGTGCACTAGAATGCCCACCACACACCAGCTATTGGTTGGGAGGAGAGGTGAATGATGTAGCCAGTTTAGAGATGGGGATTATTAGGAGGTCATGATTGATAAGGGTGTTGGATTTTTCACCGGGACACCAGGGATATTTGCATTAAACCCGTTCAGTTCAAGACACTAGTTACATTGTATAATAACTATAACAACTCAATCATGACTATAGAAACTTTGGAAATGTTGTGATGTTCATCACTGTAAGAAAACTTAAAATCACAGACCATAACTATGTGTCATAGATCCCTGGGGAGTCACAGACCCCACTTTGAGAATAACTGTCCTAATGGTGTTATGGAGGAAGGGGAGAGCTAGCACAATTAAAACACTTGCTTTCTCCAAATGCACACATGTAACTATGACTTCATTATATCCATATACAAGTGCAGCATTTCTGGATTTCACTCATTCTTGATTTAGATAATTTGTTTTGTTTTGCCAGGTAAAGAAAAAGACAAAACTGAAAGTAGTTTTCTAACATTAATTTTTGCCTCTACACTACCTCTTAGCATAGTTAGAGTTTGTGCATGCTGCTTCCATTTGCAAGAATGTGTGAAAGTGTAGGTGAAGTCGGTGGTACAGTTGTAACGCCTGTTCTAAACTGCATCTTGCTTCAGAGGAGTTTCAAAAACAGCACTGAGAAAAGGCACACATGCGAATTTCACACACTGTTAAGGAAGATGCAGGGCTATAAACATAAGATGTTTATTTATTTATTTATTATCATTTATGTATTTTTTTAAGTCATTGAATTATTTTTAACCACATACCATACCTTACCATAGTAATCATGGCTCGTATGATATAACAAAAAAAGTAATAAATGGAAATGATTAAAAAAATTATTTATGAGCTCTGTATTATCAATCATTTATAATACATGTTTAAATTGATGATTGTTCTACATGCACTTCTCTATGTGCGCACATCCAGTTATCTATTGTAATAACTTTTTCAAGCTATCCTCAAATCACAGAGTAATGAATGTATGAATGCACCACGAACCACAAACATGGCCGACGGCTACAACTCCCAATGGACACGGCACCTTCTCCTGAGGACAAATCACACACACATGTTCCCAATCACAATGACTGCTCGTGCACAAGGTACGGAAGCCCTAAGCGGTCATGCATTATTATTCTTTTTTCTGTTGTTTTCTCGTGATCTCGACATAACAACAGCTGTTTTATCGTGATCTTGACTTAAGATCTTGCATTGAAAATTAAAAGTAATTACTAAGTCATTACCATGTACTAAGTCATGTTTTGCAGAGGGGTCAAATACATATTTCCCTCATTAAAATGCAGATCAATTTATAACATTTTTGACATGTGTTTTTCTGGATTTTCTTGTTGTTATTCTGTCTCTCACTGTTCAAATAAATCTACCATTAAAATGATCATTTCCTTTTTAGTGGGCAAACATACAAAATCAGCAGGGGATGAAATACTTTTTTTCCCTCACTGTAGCTCAATGATGATATACTGTAGGTAAACTTGCAGTTGATAAAAGAAGCAAACATATGCATAGAGCAAAAAGGTTACAATTGTACTGGCTTTCCCCTACTGACCTCATCATCTAGAAAATAACATGTATCTACTCAGTATCAGCATTTACACTTTCTGAGAGAAAAACTGCTTTCTCAGTTGCTGATTGTTAAGCACAGTATTTTATTTAGGAGATCTAATGAACAATAAACCATAGTGAAAATAGCTAAATCAAACCATAAATTCATGATAATTAATTTTGTCTACTTTTACGATATATCACCAGATTTTGACAGTCATACAAGCTTACAAAGCACATTGAATTGTGGTGAATTATTGCAAATGGCAAAACTCAGGCACATGGCTATGGAGGACCAAACCTGCAGAAATTAAAAATAAACAAATAAACAGATAGTTAAATAAATAAAGGAATAAATGGCTTGATAAAATAAATATAATACATTTTTTAATTATGTTTAATCTTAAACTTATTTTTGTATCACATATTTCCTTCATTTTATTTGATTTATTTTAATTATTTTTTTAGCTTTTATTTATTATTTTGCATTTATTTTTTATATGTATTTATTTATGCATTCATTTATTTTATATTCATTCACAATTATTTATTTAAACATTTAATTATTTCGAATTGTGTGCAGTATGCAAATGAGGGAGGCGGTCCCTGCATAGCTCCAGCATGCCATTGGTTGAGAGCTCACATATAAGTCAGGTCTGAGAGAATAAATCACAAACTCATTATTAACCACACAACACAGACAGAAATGAACACTAATATATTTGAAAGCTAAAAAGGCTATAAGGCTATTAGGAGCATGATGGTTCTTTCACATACACCAAACAAATTTAGTAGGCTACTTATCAGAGCAATATTTTGCAGAAAGCCTAACAATTCAGACTGTACTTCAACATTCATGTATGCATACAGCTCTCATAAAACAAAAGTAAGCTACACTACTCTAAATAACACACTCATTTGAATCATACTTATCGAGTTTCTTGCAATTTGTTAAGCGTCCGCCATAGTTTACACAATAGTTTACACGATAGCTAACACCTTAGACATCCATAGAAACCGAACATCCAGAGGAAACCGGAGTACCCGGAGGAAACCCCCGCAGCACGGGGAGAACATACAAACTCTGCACACAGCCCCAGTCCTTGAGGTGTGAGGTGAACATGCTAACCACTAAGCCACTGTGTGCCCCACTCCAAAACAAGTGAAGACTAATCGAGCACACACTTCAATCTACGATTAACCAATGGTAAGTGAGACCAACTCACCTAATTATCATACAAGACACATAAATGTCTTTGTATTTATAGAATAAAATAAATAAATAAATAAATACATAAATATTGGAATAAATACATGCAGGAATAAATACATATAAAAATATATGAATGCATAAGGAAATAAATCTAAAAATAAATGAATAAATAAGTAAAATAATAAATAAATAAAAGTTAAAATATATAAAAATAAATAAAAGTTAAAATATAAAAAAAAAAAAAAAAAGAATACAGAAAATAAATGAAGGGAAAAAAGTGATACAAAAATAAATGTAAGATGAAATTTAAAATAATTAATATTTGTTGTATTGAGTCATTTATTCCTTTATTTATTTTCCCTATTGCATTTATCTATCTATCTATCTATCTATCTATCTATCTATCTATCTATCTATCTATCTATCTATCTATCTATCTATCTATCTATCTATCTATCTATCTATCTATCTATCTATTTATTTCTTTATTTTTAATTTATGCATGTTTGGTCCTCCATACATGGCAGTATAAACAAAAACAAAAAAACAAGACATGAACTGAAAACAAAATGAGAAAGTAGTGCCCACTGAGCTCTGAATGGTGTGAAATGCAGAAAGGGGAGATTTGTGACAATATTTTTTCCTTCTTCCCATAATATGACCAGTCCAGAAGTCTCATTTATTGCAATGTGGTATTGTGCAAATCAAATGAATAATTCTAATGCTGTGGATGTCAACATTGTCCTTTTGATATTTTGAATATCTTGTGCCAGTGTGATACCATACAAATGATAGAAGTTGAAGTATGGCACACTATAGTTTTAAATGTGACCGTGGTTTCGCTTATACAATCAGGGCTATGAGATTGTTCTTGACATACTGCTCTGGAATTTTTGGACTTCCATTTCTTTGGGGCATAAGTGTTTTTCAATATTTACAGAATTCATGCCCAGTGTTATTCTTCAGTTTTCCTCAAACAGCTGTTGCAATGTATTAACTCATTTAGCTCTGTAAAGTTCCCCTGGAGAACACATCTTTTCTACAGTATGTATCATATGCAAATGCACACCATATTGGTGAACTAGGCTGAACAAAAGAGATTTTAATTTGAATATTTTGCCCAATTTCTATAATCTTCATAGCAATTCCTTTATTTCCTTATGCAAAGATTTTGTGAAACATCATAGGTCATCTTAAACTAGAACAGAAGCAGGAATAGTTTATTTAATGCTACTATTCCTGAGACATCACTTAGTTAATGAAACCTCACAGTGTCCTGTCTAGGCTAAAGGGATTAGACAAGGGATTTCAATGATGCTTAGTTTTTCCCAGGACCATAAGCATTATTGGCAAATGAACAGAGAACATATTAACTACTTATTGTTTTTTGTAAATTAGTGTGTAAATACACTTAATTTAAGGAATTCACTGAACTTTTTAAAATTATGTTTTGGTACAAAATGCACAATTTACTCATAAGTGAGTCCATGTACAAAAATGAAAGCATCCTGAATTGAATGGTGAAATTGTCCTTTTGCCATACTTATTGCACATTTGTAGAGACCTAGAGAAAAGAAGAAACATAAAATGTGTATGAAAAGATTAAAGTGAACCAGGAATCTGTTGAACTGTTCTGGGCATATTTGTCAGTGTATAATATAATATATTATTTTACACTTTGCTAAGCAAATTTTTGTGTTTATTACAATTTAATAAAAAAAAAAAAATCAACATTCAAACTATAACTGTTTCAGAACCATTCATTTTTGTGCCTTAAATATGCCTTTTAATTTCTTTAAAATCTGTGTTGAGTTTTCTACCTTGAGTTTGTCTATAAATGCTTTTTTGTTGAACCTTCCAAATGCCCGAAGCATTTTAGGAGTGGGAGGTTTGGGTCCAAACAGCTCTATGCCTTTCTTTCGCTCCACTTCTGTTTTGGCTGCAGCTGGACCCTTGGCCTTCATTAGTTTCCTACAAACCATAAAAAGAGATAAAAATAATATTTAGTAATGCTTTTGAATATTGTAGCACAAATGCTCCAACTAGGAGTGCTAATGTATGTATCTGTATCTCTATCTGTTTAGCGCTCCAGAGACAGTGAGGGAAAGAAGTATTTGATCCCCTGCGGATTTTGTACGTTTGCCCACTGACATTGAAATGATCAGTCTATAATTTTAATGGTAGGTTTATTTGAATAGTGAGAGACAGAATAACAACAAGAAAATCCAGAAAAACGCATGTCAAAAATATTACAAATTGATTTGCATTTTAATGAGGGAAATAAGTATTTGACCCCCTCTCAATCAGAAATGTTTCTGGCTCCCAGGTGTCATTTATACAGGTAAAGATCTGAGATTAGGAGAACGCTCTTAAAGGGAGTGCTCCTAATCTCAGTTTATTACCTGTATAAAAGACACCTGTCCACAGAAGCAATCAATCAACCAGATTCCAAAATCTCCACCATGGCCAAGACCAAAGAGCTCTCCAAGGATGTCAGGGACAAGATTGTAGACCTACACATGTCTGGAATGGGCTACAAGACCATTGCCAAACAGCTTGGTGAGAAGGTGAGAACAGTTGGTGCGATTATTCGCAAATGGAAGAAACACAAAAGAACTGTCAATCTCCCTCAGCCTGGGGCTCCATGCAAGATCTCACCTCGTGGAGTTGCAATGATCATGAGAACAGTGAGGAATCAGCCCAGAACTACACGTGAGTATCTTGTCAATGATCTCAAGGCAGCTGGGACCATAGTCACCAAGAAAACAATTGGTAACACACTATGCCGTGAAGGACTGAAATCCTGCAGCGCCCGCAAGGTCCCCCTGCTCAAGAAAGCACATATACATGCCCGTCTGAAGTTTTCCAATGAACATCTGAATGATTCAGAGGACAACTGGGTGTTAGTGTTGTGGTCAGATGAGACCAAAATGGAGCACTTTGGCATCAACTAAACTCGCTGTGTTTGGAGGAGGAGGAATGCTGCCTATGACCCCAAGAACACCATCCCCACCGTCAAACATTGATGTGAAAACATTATGCTTTGGGGGTGTTTTTCTGCTAAGTGGACAGGACAACTTCACCGCATCAAAGAGACGATGAACGGAGCCATGTACCGTCAAATCTTGGGTGAGAACCTCCTTCCCTCAGCCAGGGCATTGAAAATGAGCCGTGGATGGGTATTCCAGCATGACAATGACCCAAAACACACGGCCAAGGCAACAAAGGAGTGGCTCAAGAAGAAGCAAATTAACGTCCCGGAGTGGCCTGGCCAGTCTCCAGACCTTAATCCCATAGAAAATCTGTGGAGGGAGCTGAAGGTTCGAGTTGCCAAACGTCAGCCTCGAAAATTAATGACTTGGAGAAGATCTGCAAAGAGGAGTGGGACACAATCCCTCCTGAGATGTGTGCAAACCTGGTGGCCAACTACAAGAAATGTCTGATCTCTGTGATTGCCAACAAGGGTTTTGCAACCAAGTACTAAGTCATATTTTCAGAGGGGTCAAATACTTATTTCCCTCATTAAAATGCAAATCAATTCATAACATTTTTACATGCGATTTTCTGGATTTTCTTGTTGTTATTCTGTCTCTCACTGTTCAAATCAATCTACCATTAAAATTATAGACTGATCATTTCTTTGTCAGTGTGCAAACGTACAAAATCAGCAGGGGATCAAATACTTTTTTCCTTCACTGTATCTGTATTTGGATTTGAACTGGATGTGGACATTTGTTACATTCTAGTAAGGTCAGAAAAGATTGCTGCACATGCTATCAGGATGTACTACAACGCTGGGACAAAACAATGCTGCTAGTCATAATCTTTCAAGTGGCATTTCATTGTAATGACTACAGGATTTCCTAGGAATATTTTATTTTACCAACAATGGAGAGCATTCATTTTAGAACAATAAACAAGTGCAATGGAAGTACTAAGCACTACGAATAAAATTATCTTTGTGACCTTTGGGTCAGTTTGTATAGAAATTTTATAGATTTTATTTTTGAGTTCAGTAATGCAGTGCTTAGGTCAGGCTGTTGTGGCAAACCAGTGATGAAATACAATGAACACATTGTATGTTCATTTAGAATAATATATTTCTTTACAGTTATGTCCCTAATCCAAACCATAATCCTCAAATCTTTAAAAAGGAAACTCACCTTCCTTTCCTGGCCAGAACTTTCTGAGATTCTGGGTAGTGAACCAAGATGTCATTGAGGTCTTTCTTATCCAGCACAAAGAGGTTAGCGAATCCATGAGCTGCCACATTAGCTGTTCTCCTGTTGCCTCCATTTGCTGAAGACTGCAAAAGACTAGAAGACAGTTCATTGTAGCATCACAGTCATGCATTGAGCCTTTAGCTGAACTATACACTTGCATGTGGAGCAGGGAAATGTACTTATTATAACCTCACCTAATCTCACCGAACACACAGCCTGCTTTCAATGTCACAAAAATTATCTTGTTGTCAGGTCCACCAACAACCTGCACCTCTCCAGCTTTGATGATGTACATCTCTTTACCAATGTCACCCTGTTGAACAGAAATGGGTAAAATGTTTTAACACACTGTTACTCATTCTTAAGTATGAGTCGGCAATGACATTAATGAACTCACCTTCTTACACACAAAATCCCCTGGAAGATACACTATAGACTTCAGCCTCAGCAACATATCCACAAGCATCTGGTTATCACATCCCTGTGACAGCACATCAGCATCAGTCACTCTTACTTTCTTTATTGTTCCTGTCCATCTGAACTTGAGCCTAATAATAAACTAGCCTTACCTTAAAGAGGTCAATCTTCTGGAAAGTGGTGAGGTTGATGTCCACAGCGATAGCCGTTCTCATTACCAGTGGCATTTGTTCCAGCAACTCTGACTCATCTGAAGTAAGAGTCACAAAAAGACATTCTGCACATCAGTAGGCCTTCACATACAGCACTCTAGTGTTCTCATGGTTATTAAAGTGAGGGGTTAATTACCCAGTAATGGGTAGCAATACTTTATTATACTATTATATATAATATTTGAAAATTTATATATATATAATATATATAATAATTGAAAATTATAAAATTTGAGAACTCCTGCCATAGGCTACACTGTGTGCCCCAAGCATGATCCATCATGGTAGTATGCATTGAGTGATGAATTTATTTGGGTAATTTGGGCAGTAATGGGTAGCAATACTTTGGGTAATGGTAGTAGGTATTTTTCTTAGCTAGAGTATCGGTCCAGATTCAATGATTACAGAAACCCACTGCTGGACCGTTGCGCAAAACTTACAACTCTCAACTTCTCAGCTGTATGCTTGAATTATATTCTCTCACATATGTAAGTAAAAGTGTCTGATGAATAAATGTACATGATAAGTATGATCTGTGTAATTATCTAGTGCATGAAAGAGAATTTGGAAGTAGAGGTATATAAAGGAACCATTTCAATCACAATCCCTCCTGCTGCTGACAGAACTCTGACCAATCTGTGATGGCAGGCCTGCGGATCCCCCCCACACAACACACACCGCGCTCCTTGTGCAACTGCCAGCCGGGTGCAGAATGGACAGCGCTACTTCAGCACCCCATCTGCTTTGGGCCACAAAGGAGCGTGTGGCTGCAAGGCGAGGCACTAGAAACACATCTGGCTGGCAGCTGATGAGTGGACCAACTTCTCCTCACTGTCCTGCAGGAGTTAGGCGGCTATAAAAGTGAGCGGCAGGCACAGAGGGGTGAGTGTGTTCTCTGAACACATGCTTGATAATATGCGTTTTGTTTCTCTGTCCTGCAGATGCCGCCAATGACAAGTGGAGAAGAAGCTGGCACGGGACACCGTGCCAGGGCTCTGCCGGGGTCTAACCCCATGGAGACATGAGCCTGGCCTACACTAGGAGATCTCGGGATAGCCACACCGCCTATGGGACACCCCGGGATGAACCCATGCCTACCGAGCTGGGCCCGGCTTAATCCCTGCGAGTTGACAAGCCCTGATTGGCTGACTGTGCCCTCCACGCCACATTGCCACGCGAACCCCCAACCCTGGCTGTCAAGGTGAAGGTCAAAGCAGACACAGCCCTCCTGGATTCTAGATGTCCAACAATTTTGGTCTGCCCGACCATGCTCAACCAGCTGCCCAAGCCCACTGGAGTCCTCCCGGTGACCTGTGTCCATGGAGATGTCAAGCAGGTCCCCTCTGCGAGGTCCTTGTCTCCCCACTGGCTGGCAAATGGCCACTCCTCATCAGAAGTATGAGGAGAAAGGCTCTGTACTCCGGGTACAGAGCCCTGAAAGCCACTGCCCATACCCCTTATCCCTCTCCCTATTATTGGGCTTCCTCTTTGAGTGGATAGGCATGGATCTGTTAGGGCCATTCCCGAAGCCTGCCTGGGGTCATGAAGGCATCCTGGTAGGTCCTCGACTATGCCACCAAGTACCCCCAGGCAATCCTGCTGCAGAAAGCCACCTCCCAGAGAACTGGTGCTCCTGTTTAATTGCTTTGGGATCGCCAAGGACATCTTAACAGACCATGGTACGCCTTTTGTCTCTAAGCTCAGGTGATCTGTATCGGTTGTTGCAGGTGAAACACCTCCGGACCTCTGTCTACCAACCCCAGACAGATGGCTTGGTGTAGCAGTTCAAATAGATAGATAGATAGATAGATAGATAGATAGATAGATAGATAGATAGATAGATAGAGTGGCCTCCACTAATATTGGCACCCTTGGTCTTTAATGTTTAACTTTTAGATAGTTTGTTAAAAAAATTCAGAAAACACAGCACAGGTTTATATATATATATATATATATATATATATATATATATATATATATATATATATATATATATATATATATATATATATATATAAACCTTGTTAAATGTAGGCATGCAACAATTATTGGCACCCCTATGAATTCATATGAGAAAAATATATTTGAAGTACATGCCCATTGATATTTTACATTTTTTTGTACACCTGGGTAGCTAAAGATTTCCTGTTTCACAGGGGTATAAATTATTCATTTAGTGATTCATAACAATGGGTAAGACCAAGCAAAATAGCTGTGATGTGCAGCAAAAGGTTGTTGAGCTTCACAAAATGGGAAGTGGCTATGAAAAATAGCACAAGCTCTGAAAATGCCCATTTACACCATCAGGTTAATAATTAAGAAGTTCCAGTCAACTGGAAATGTTATGAATAAACCTGGAATAGGATGTGTGTCTATATGGTCTCAATGCACTGTGAAGAGTATGGTTCCTTGTGGCCAAAAAATCTCCAAGGATCACAGCTGGAGAATTGCAGAAGTTATTTGCGTCTTGGGGTCAAAAAGTCTCCAAAACTACAATCCGAAGTCACCTATATCACCACAAGTTGTTTGAAGGGTTTCAAGAAAAAGCCTCTACTCTCATCCAAAAACAAACTCGAGCATCTTCAGTTTGCCAGACACTACTGGAACTTCAAATGGGACCGGATTCTATAGTCAGATGAAACCAAAATAGTGCGTTTTGGCAATAAACACCAGAAGTGGTTTAGGGGTGCACAGAGAGGTAGGATATGATGCTCATAGTTAAATATGATTAAATATGTTGGTGGCTCTTTAATGTATCAGGTCTGAAAGAGGACCCAGCCATTTTGTTAGGATACATGGCCCAATGGACTCTATCAAATATCAACAGATAAAATTAAAACCTGACTGCCTCTGCCAGAACCCTTAAAATGGGCCGTGGTTGGACCTTACAGTAGGACAATGATGCAGGACAATGATCCAAAACAAACATCAAAATGAACACAAAAATGTTTACTGACCACAAAATCAAGGTCCTGCCATGGCCATCCCAGTCCCCTGATTTAAAACCCATAGAAATCCTGTGGGGTGAACTGAAGAGGAGAGTCCACCAGTATGGACCTTGAAATTTTAAGCACCTGGAGAGATTCTATATGGAGGAATGGTCTCAGAACCCTTGCCATGTATTCTCCAACCTCATCAGGCATTATAGGAGAAGATTCAGAGCTGTTACCTTGGCAAAGGAAGGTAGCACAAAGTATTGACAAAAAAGGTATATTATAGGTATAACCTATATTTAACAAGGACATTTTGTTGATAAATCTGTGTTGTGTTTGCAACTGTTTGATATCCAAGAGAGTATTTTGTGAATTATTTGAATGAAAGATTAAAAGGTTCAACAATTGGGACAATTTTTCACAGCCGTCATTGCTCATATTTACCAAGGGTGCCAATATTAGTGGAGGACGATAGATGGATGGATGGATGGATGGATGGACGCACACCTTCAGTTGTAAGATTCAGATTCAGGACATTTGCATACTGTAGGTTGGGTTAAACAAGCAGTTCTTACCCAGCATACCCTGTGAGTCCCAGGTGTAGTTGTACCATGTACGGACTCTGTGTTGTACCAGCTTTGGAATGTGATTTGACACCATGTAGGCTACACATGCATCCATGGAGGCACGGAAGTATGTCTGACCAGCAGTTGCAGCCCCAATGACATCTCTCATCTGTAATATGCCATATTCACAGAAAACTTGTCAGTGGATCTGCTATATTCAATACAATTTTTATCATATTATTTTTGGAATACCAAATCAACAGTTGCACTAATAAGAGCTATAGGCTTGTTGAATGACTACTGATGAACGATTTATTCTGTGAAGTCCACAGAATAAATTTTGAGGATAAACAGTTATCATTCAGCTGTGGGGAACATATTGACATTGATGACTGGATGATCCTACAGGAATTCTACACCATCTACCTTTTACCTGTCCAATTAAACTTGAGAAGACAAAGACACCAATAAAAAAGTTTGTCAACTGAAATGTGATCTCAAAAACAGTGTAAGGCTCAGGCAGTCCACCAATGTTGATCAGGGTCCGCACAGCAAAATAGTAACAGTGCAAGTACCTACAGAAAAAAAAAATAATTTAATCTTGTTCCAAAGGCTGTAACATTCTTCTATTCATGATTTAGCAGAAAAATAATGAATTACTCTTCATTTGGGTGCATATAAACTGCAAAATTAGTGAATAAATCAAATTCTAAAGCTGATCAAAAAAGCAAAAAGTGTAGAGACAAAATGTCTACCTGGCCAAGAATGATGGACAAAAAAAATGCACCAAAAATATAGTTTGTCATCTGAAAGATTTGACCAAATAAGGAGTCTGGAAAAGGTAGCTCTGCGATCATCAACAGGGTTTTCTCTGAGTAGAAGAAACACCTCAGGTAGCTATGAGAATATAAAAATCCAAAAAGGCTAATGCTATTAGATAGTTCATGCAACATAAGATATTTAGCATGAGAACTGTTCTTTGAACATTGAAGGAGAGATCA
The DNA here is from genome assembly GCA_012411365.1 of Ameiurus melas. Lineage (NCBI taxonomy): Eukaryota > Metazoa > Chordata > Actinopteri > Siluriformes > Ictaluridae > Ameiurus > Ameiurus melas. The sequence continues at coordinate 26,208,346 of CM022757.1, read as the reverse complement.
AGAGATCAATTTTAACCTAGTCCTGGCTTCATCTTAATCAGTTTTTAAAAATGTCTCTTTAATCTTTTTCATATTTTAGAACTTTTTTTTTGTTCTTCAAAAATGACAATAAATAATACAGTTTCTAAATACGCCCTTAAAATAGTTCTTGCAAAAATAATAATAAAAAAAAAGAAAAAGGTATGAGTATTATACACTCATTATTTAAAGGCCTGCATGAACTATAGGTATAAGGTTTTTGAAATGCTTATCCATTTCTTAAGTCACGTAAAAATAATAAAGTGACATACGCATTGCCACGGCCACTGTAGACCCACTTGGTTGTACCAATTCCTTGGTAGTCAGATGCCACATAGTAAAGGCAAGCATTGATATGAAGGACAAACAGGAGATATCCAATGGTGCGAATTACTCTGATAAAGAAACCAGATGAAGTTAAAAGCATTATCAAACACCAAAAAGTTTTAAGTGATATAACTTTGTGACTATGTACCTCCAGATGTACGCCTTTGTCATGATGCCCTCAAGTCGATCACTGAACTCAAAAAAAGCCTGAAACTTAAAAGAAAGTTAGCATCATGATATTTCCATTGACATTAATAAAAAAAATAACACCAATAAATCAGAAAGACTTCAGTTATCACATACCTTCAGGATGCGATTAATTCTGAAAATGGACTGGAATCCAAATGGAATATAGAAGATGTCCAGGGGTATGACTGATATTAGGGCATGCTTAGCAGAGAAAAATATATATTAGCATATTAAAAAATACTATTGAATTTCACATTGAAATATAGGAAAAATATTTTAGCTCCCATTTTGATACCTGAAATTTTAGGGAGGCTCTGTAATTCTTCTTAATAACAGCTCGGTCATACTGACAAAATTAAACACATTTTGAAATGGGATTTTAGGGATAATACATTAGTAATATGTCAAATATACAATCTATGTCAACACACAAATAATGGTAATAATATACTTTAGGTGGTGCTTACAATAATGTCTCCACTCTTGCAGAACTGGAGCCTTGGCTGGAAAATGATCATGTCGATGATGTAGATCAGGTCAGCTAGGACATCTGCAGTAAACCACAGCGGAATTGAGCCAGGGGTGTGACAGGAGAAGACCATACGAACTGGTATGAACCAAAGGTTGTAGCTGAAGGCAATAGTCACCACGCTAAGCCAAGTGATATACCGGCGATCTAGAGATGGTCACATAGATCAGTTAAATTTGCTGCATTTGTATTCAAAGTGGATTTAAAATACTTTATAGATGATGTGTTTATAACCTGTGCATGGATCTATGGATGTGCCCAAAACTTTATCCATTCTCTCTTCAATAGGTTTCAGCATTGAGTCTAGACAGGTGCATTTGACTTTAGAAGAAATAGAAGCAAATCTTTTCTTTGCTGGTTCAGTCTCTTCTTTCTTTTCATCTTTTGTTTTATCATCTTTCTTTTCTTCCTTCTTCTCTTCTTTCTTCTCTTTCTTTTCTTCGGCTTTTGCTGCTGCTTTCTTTGTCTCCTCCTCCTTTTTGATCCTCTCATCCTCTTCTTTTCTTTTTCTCTCTTCTTCTTGCTTTTTCAAGAAATCCTTTTTTCTCAAAACAGGTGCTATTTGGGGCAAAATACACTGCAATAGTAATACTAGATAATGCCAATTGTAAAATATTCAAACAATTACTGTTGATTAAAAAAAAGGATGAATATAAAATAGACACTCATTGACATTCCCTCTGATGTTACAAACTCTCTAAAACAGTTATTCATTCATGGATTTTTTTAATACTCACTGACTGGAGGGCTACACTCAGGTGAGGATGCATAGGGGTCTACGACTTTTTCTTTGTACATTTGTGTACGTTGTTGCATCTGGTGGACTATTTTTAGAAGCTGTGCATCAGAGTACTTGTTTATTACAATTTGACATGGTGGAGGGGCCTGTGCTTCTTGCCTAAATGAGCCAAAGATAAAAAGAGAAACAGAAACAAAGAAAAATGAGAAACATGAACAAGTAACATCATTTCTGTTAATTATTTAAAATCTATTCTGTTAATTGCTGAACTAAATTACAGAAAACTTTTTTCTGTTTATGGTATTTATGTATGGACATAAATTGTAATCAGTCAGTTCTATATGTGAAGGTATAGAGGTCTAGTGCTGTTTGTCCTTGTCTACCTCTGTGGGTGAAGATATAGACATTGGTGGGCTGTGGGAGTAATATAGGACTTCTTTACATAATTTTTGCTCATTAAAAAAAAAAAAAAAAAAAACTCTACACATTGTAAACATGACATACTGCCCACAGGCGACATTGCAAAACAACATTTATCCTTCCCTAGCTAAATGAGTGGATCTGTGACACTGAAAGATAAATGTGGGGATGGACGCCTCATTACAGTAACAACCATTGCACCATTCCCATCACTTTAATTCAGGCTTTGTTTTTCTTTTTTCTTCCTGTCTGGCTGCTTACATTTTAAATAGCTCCCCTGGCAGCTTCTTAAGTCCCTTAAAGCTGCAAATCCTGTAATCTCTTCTTTGCTCCTTACATCAGTAATCCTTCTACTTTCTGCTAGGCAGTATAGATCCTGAGAGTGATGTTTGTGTATGCTGAATGCAAGATTACTGGACCATTTGAAATCAGTTAACAAAAATATGAATTCATCATTCAACCGGTGAATCTGGATTTAACACTGGTAACAATGGGCAGGAGGCAGAAATACACCTAGAATGGACACCTGTACATTACAGTGCACCACGCACACACACATTCATTCACACATGTTTCACACATTCACATTCATTCACACATGTTTTGGAAGCTGGGAGGAAACCCATACAAACACAGGGAGGACATGTGAAATGCCACACAGACAGTAACTTGAGCTCACTTGAAAAGGGTCACTTTCATTGTGAATGGCTGTGTGGTGCATGTGCAAAGAAATAACCGATGAAATGTTCCAGTCTTACTCTTCAGCTGGTGGCTGTTCTTTTTCAGGCTTGGAAAGTTTCTCTTCTGGTTTTGGCGCAGCAGCTGGTGCAGGTGTTGGGGCTGGAGCTGGTTATACACAGAAATAAGACATATGAGCAGGAGAGGGGCTTTCCACTGCTTTGAGACTACCTTTGTGACTGCTTTGTGTTGTCACCTCAAAGTTGGAGCAGTAACATTTAACTGGAAACATACAACCGATTCTGACCACATTAACACTAACAGAAAACAATATGAAGAACAAAAGAAATACACTGGCTTATGTCCAGCTTTGTTTTAAAATAATTTTTAAAAAAGATGAATATGGGGAAGATTCTTTAAATGCTCTGTTGTGTTTTATGGAGTAATATTCAGAGTTTAATAGCAGTTGACTCACCAGGAGTTTCTTCTTCTTCTTTCTTGGCTTCGTTTTCTTTGACTGCAGACTTTTCATCCTAAGTTGCAAAGACCAACATTTTTCATAACTATGAAATTTCATCTTTCTGATTTGGATGATTATTAAACAAAATCTCTTTTAGGTTATTATAATATTCAGTAGGGTCATTATAGAGTAATATTGCAGGACAAACACACATTTAAAGACAGACAAAGAACTGGGTGATGCACCATGACTACAATATTATCAGGGTTCCCCCCTTACCTTAGAAGGGCTTAGATGTAATTCTTGTGGATGTTAACAATAGCAATGGCAGCTAGAGAAAAGATATAACTAATGTTGCCTATTTTACACTAAAGAAATTACTAACCTTACACAGAAAATTACACAGAAACTTACACAGAAATTGATGTACTGAATTAAGTTACCTTAGCCATAGAAGCTAGTTAGTTGGCATTATATAAAGATACCTCAACTGAACTAACTTTAGTATATAACGTGGCTTGGTAGTTAAACAATGTTAGGCTGTTTTCACACGAAACATGTTTTTCTGATGAAAACCACTGGTCAAAGTGTTTTTCCTATTTTAAAAATGCTGGTCCAAAATGCAGTTGAGAGCATCCCAAAAGAAGCTCAGGGGGGTCTTCTCCACAGGATTATTATGTTAAACAGATGCTGACTGCTTCAAAAATTATGCCATTATGTTTGAACACAGCAATTGTTCAACAGCAAATGTTGAAATAAATCAAGAATTCTCTGTCTCCTTTACGTCCTTTGGTTGCATTTTACGTTAAGGTAATCCACATATATTTTCAATCAATCTCAAACATGTTACTTGGTGAAATGAATAGACTTTTGACTGTAAGCACAATAAGTGTTGCCATCTTTTGTTCACAAATGTGGTAAGGTAATGGTAAAAAATTACATGAAAAAAAAGCAACTTAAAAAAACTTACAATTTCTTTCATATAATTTCAAACCTCCAAACTACTCCCAACCCACATTAACCCAGACAGCAGTCTGAAAACCTAGGGAAAACCCTGCTTCTGGGATACCAAGTGAAATAATCATGAATTGTAAAGCATCCTACCTTAACTGGCTGAGTTGGTGAAGCTGGTGCAGGAGCTGGTGCAGGAGCTGGTAGAGGAGCAGGTGTTGTGGCTGGTGAAGGAACTAGCACAGGGCCCGTGATCAGTTTCCTGATTGTGCTAAACATATCGGTGACCAACTGCTTCTGCTGCTGTCTTGATATCCTTTATACACTTATCCTTTAGCTGCTGCATAAAGCTACGGTCCTCCTTACACGAGGGCCTGATTAGTACTTTAAGATCTCTAATCCCCACTCATACTTACCACTCCCTCAGGCTATATGCAAGTGCTTTTGTTTTTATAAATTGCATGGTATACAGAAATCTTGGTGTTTTATGTTCAATATGTTATGTTGAAATAAATTAATTAAAGTTAATAAACATCCAGATGAGGCAAAGGGTTTATATTTTAAAAAATAAAACATAAAAGGGTTTTGTTAGCTCAAAAATTCAGTGGCATTTAATGGAGGGGAAAGACATAAAGGCAAATAAAAATGAATGGAAATAGTAGTGTAACAATGACTGTTGAGCACAGAGCAAAGAATGTCCTCGTCTTCAGTAGCCACTTTATCCTGGCCAGGTCTGGGTCCAGAGCCAATCATGGTAACACTGGGGTCTAGGCGAGAAAATGCACCTCAGATGGGATGCCAAGCCATCACACTCATTCACAATAGGCGATTAGGCAAAGCCAATAAAGCATAGACAGTGGGAGGAAACTGCAGAACCCAGAGAAAACTCATGCAAACATGGGGAGAATGTGTGAAACTCCATACCGACACTAACCCATGCTGTGAGGTGACAATGCTACCCACTGTGCTGCCATGCCACTGGACAAACTATGTGCAAAATAAAAAAATAAAATAATAATAAATCCAATTAAAATAGACACTTTCTAAATTTAAGAGCTGAGTGAGAGATTCTGAATAGTGTTATAGAATAACCTTCTGTAATGGCAGGTTGGTGGTTTTTCAGATCAGTGTTGTTACAACGGCTGTTGTCTTTGTGACTGTAACATACATACACATACTGTATTCATGTGCTATTTTCACAAACTAGAGGAATCCCTTTAAAATCATGCTGGGCCCAGATTATGTGGACTGGTAAATTATATAAATTAATTGTTTCAAATAGATTAGATTCACCAATGAATCAACTGTACATCTTTGAGAATTACTGTGAATCATGATAACTATATTTAAGTCCCAAGAGTGAGAATAGTACAAGTTAAACAATCATGTTTTGAATTAGGATTTAAAAACTGTTATGAGCAAGTGTTCCTAATGTTCTCTGGAACACTCTTTACTAGTATAATGGCATAGCTTTAAACACCATGAGCAAGACTTTGTATCAACGTAGAACTTAATAGGCAGTTAGTGGTTTGGGGTAATGTTTTACATTTGTTTTATGAGTGTATCTGAAATGTTTAAAGAATGTAATGACATTGCAAAACTAAATATGTATTTATTTGGACAAAGATTAATTAGCGGTGTATGAGTTGGCTAAACAAACATTACTTTTTATCACCCAAATGGCTAATTAGACAACTAAGGTTATCTTAAATGCTGAAACATACACTATAATATAACTAAGCCATGTCTGATCTATCAGTTGGCATAGTGACCTTTTATCATAAAAACCTTTAGACTTCTTGGGATGGTCCATACCAAGAGATAGATAAATAAATAATAATAAAGCCTGATAATCAACAATTTGAGCCAACACATTATTGTTTACAGAATTAAATATTATCACTTTATATTGGTTAGTGACAGTGTTGGAAAGAATACAAAACACAGTGAGGTGAAAAGTAAAACTACTGTTAATGTAGTAATAATTCACTTGAGTAGCTAGTGATCAAGAAAATACCTTAAGCAAGAGCCATCTTGTGGAAAAACTACTTGAGTTACTTTGAATTATCAAGTTAGGTTTAAATTGAAGGCAGTCTATTCAGCAAAAAGTATATATATATATATATATATATATATATATATATATATATATATATATATATATATATATATATATATATATATATATATATATATATATATATATATATATATATATATATATATATAACTGCTGCACCTTTAATTATTTCATCATTATCACAATGATTAGATTCAAATCAATCCTACTCCCCAAATCTCAACACCTTAAGCTAAATTTATGTTCTAAAGCTTCAGTCATAGCAACCCTCTGCATTTATCTTAAAAAAAAAATAATAATAATTTGTTCAGCATTATTTGGAATGGTTCATGATTCGGTAAATAAAGGGGGGGGGGGAATCACAAACAGGATGCTTTAGACAGAATGACGTGGGCTGACTTACTTTGTTCCCCTGGAGTGTTGTGACGCAAAGAGTGCTGCTGTCTGCCACTAAAAGCTGCTTCGTAACATCCCCACTCATATGGACTGAGTAATGTTTACAGTACAGGAACAGGCTAGCCGGTATGTAAAATGAATGTTCTTGTGCAAAGTACCATATGAGTCATGCCTTCAATTGGCTTGAATATATATCTGCTCTCTGCTGGTACTTGGGCATCTTGTAAAAAGCTTTGCCAAGGAGTTATTCATGGGTTGGTTTAAATGGCAACTACAACAATGATTACCTCTTAAAAATATATCAGGAGCTCCAGTGAAGGTAATTTTGACTTCATCCATTTGGTACAAATATAACAGAAAACTTTACTTCTGGTTAGTTTGGTAGAGGCTGTTTAATTTATATCTACTTATAACTACTGGGAAAGGAGCAAGAAGGTGTCAACCACCAAGAAACGTTGAAAGACGTCATTAAAGCTTTCAAGATGTTTAACTACTTTGGGTGTGCTTTTATTGCTCTGCACACATTCTTGTGTCGATCACAAATATGATTTAATTTCAGGCTACAATTTTATACGACATAAGACCAACCTTTACATTGATTACATTAAATGTGTATTTCATGTATCCATTACATAGGTTAAAAAAAACGCTGTAGTGAGAAATCTCTCCAGTTGGGGACAGTCTAACGCCGTTTTTGGTTTCAAACTTGCTTCTGGGCAATCTTACTACCATACAGTTTCTTCACTCTTTTTATTTGTCTTAAAATGAATTATACAGTACCCACAGCAATCCACTATCTCATCCCACATTCCCAGTGGAGCCAGATTAGGCATAAAACACAACACCCCCTACACATGCAAAAGGAAAAAAAAATGACTGCCACTAGCTTGGTATTTTTGGAACAAAATCAGGGGGAGGTTATACTTTGCCAAACTGTTTCATAATCATAAGCGTATCACAAGTGTTATCCTGATATATTTTGATAAGGAAGTTTATTTTACTGCTGGCTCTTTTCATCTTTTCATCACTGTGAGATAGATAGAGAGAGAGAGAGAGAGAGAGAGAGAGAGAGAGAGAGAGAGAGAGAGAGAGAGAGAGAAAGCAGGCGCAGGTCTTCCTTGTGTGTGTGACAGCTAGTTGTTTCCTTTATGTAATCTCTCAGCTGCTTGTAGTTATGTCAACTATTATTTGACCCAAGAGCATTGTTTTTATTTCTCTCTATTTACTAATGCACCCAGGGTTCCAGTCTGTAGGTTTTATTGGTTTTTCTCAGGCTGGGTCAGACAGAAATGTCATGTGAGCAATCCGAGCAAAGCTTTCACATTGGTGTATGTTGCTCAATCATCAATGTAATATCACACTGACCTATTTTTAATTAACTCTGAACTGGTGTAATATAATGCCATGTGTGTTATGTCAAGCAACAAGCATTCTATCTACTGTCTCTTTTACTGAATATGCTACAGTAGGTAATAGGTTGAATGACAGTGTATGTAGTAGCACCATGCACACATATTCATACACCAAGGCAATTTAGTGTTGCCAATCCACATATTGGCATGTTTTTGGAATTGGGAGGAAACCAGCGATCCCAGCAGAAAACCACAAGGACACAAAAAAAACATGCAAAGAAATCATACAGATGGATTGAACTAGGACCCAGGAGCAGTTATCCGACAATGCTGCTTGCTGTGCCACTACATAGGTTAAAAGTTATACCAGTATTAAAATGATAGAAACTTAAAAAAAATTAACTTTCCTACAAATGTTTAAATGTTGCAGCAATGTTATAAGATGGAAAAGGTTTTCTCAAAAAACTCAGAAGCTGGTGGATTGAATATTCTGGGATACCAAATATTTTAAGAAACTGTTCTGCTTACATAAAATTGTTGGATTGGAAGATGCTTAAAATAATTGCAACAGACCAGAAAAAGTGCACAGGGTATAGCTTTTATGAATACTGATGAAATGGCTACTATAATGTGTATTCATTTCAACCACAATATCTTCCAGTGAAGAAGTTTGACATTTTCACAAGTTCCTTGTTCAACCTGATGCTTGGTCTTAATGCTACAAAAATGGAAGAAACACCCACATCGTACAAACAAGCCACATAGTACAGGACATTTGGGTTGCTTTCTTTGGGTTGATTTATTTTGGTTGCAAATATATTCAGATAACTAATAAAATAGCCAATACTAAAATATGAAGCGGTATTTGTTGTTCAGCACATTGTGCAAAAGTTTTTATATTAACTGTGAATTTCAGGATGAATTTAACATTTTATATAAGGAGCAACACCTCAAAATATGCTAACCTGCATTTGTTGCTTTATAGATCTGTATGACCAATTGCACTACAGCCAGATCGTCTCATTGTTCACAGTCTTTCTCATTGTTTACAGTCTTTTCCCAGTTTCCTAAAGAAATTTAAGGTGAAGGTTCCAACAATGCCGTGAAAGAGGAAGGGCACTAAAAAATCTCCTTAGCTCATTTACTTCTGTGATCTGTTTGCTCACCATTTTCCCTTTTTGCAGTTTACTATGTAGGTATTTGAGTTAAAGAGACCAACTTCAATCCATCAGCTGGAGAGTAAATTGGAGAGATGTACTGGATAGAAGGGAAACAATTACACTTTAAAGTAAAGGGGAGGAGATTTGCCATTCCTCTGGGTCTGTGTAATCCGCGTTGCTGTAAGTATTATAGCAGAAGTACAGTATCTTTTTCCACAGTCTGGTAAAGTTATAAGGCTACATGAGTACAGATGAGGTACAATGCCTTGCATAAGTATTGAACTTTCACACATTTTCTATTGTTTCAACGTGGAAATAAAATGGAGTTAATTGTCCTCTTGGATGCTTCTTTCTCTAATCCCCTCTTTACCTGGTCACTTTCGGCAGATGTTTTTTTCTAGACATAGTTACAGATGTAAAATTCTTTTCATTCTTTAATAATGGATTTAATGATGCACCACATGATGTAAATGATTAATTTTTTTTCGTGATTCAAAACCTGATAAACACTTTTCAATATTTTTGTACTGGATTTGTTTTCATACCACCTTGGTCTTCATAGTGTTTGTTTGGGCATGTCTGCTCACCATCTCTGGCATTTCCGAAACAGGTGTATTTATATTGAGATCATGTGACACTTTCATTGCGCACAGGTGAACACCATTCAGCTAATTATGTGACATCTCACAGCAACTGACAGCACAAGAACTAATTAATGGGTTGAACACCCCATAAATAGTTATTTGAAATCACAACCTTTTTATTGGTAAATACATTTGCAAACTATTTTGTCTTCCCTCAACTTCAATATTATGGCTCTTTTGTGTAGAGTCATAGCATAGAGTGCCAAATAAGACCATTTCAGGTCTAAGTTTTAAGACAAGATGCAAGGCACTGTAAATATGAGGTTAAGCAGACAATCTTTTTAGATAAGTAGATAATAACTAATAATTGTTTCACTATAAATTATATGGTTTTTTTTGTGAGATTGTGGGAGGTTTGTTTGTGTGTGTATGCCTATGTGTGTGGAGTTCAACTGTGTCACTTACACCCTACTGCCTTTTCTCATCTCTTCTTTAAAGTATAATCATCTGCTGTGTAGGTCATCTGATGATGTGATCTTTGATCTGCTGCCATGGATCTGTGTGTGTGTGTGTGTGTGTGTGTGTGTGTGTGTGTGTGTGTGTGTGTGTGTGTGTTTTAGATTTTGTTGGCTGTGTGAATATATGTGTCCCTGCATGTTTTTACATCTGTTCCTGTCATGATTCCAGATTTCCATCCAGGACCATGGGCAATGGGGTTCCAACTGTGCTTGCCTGGTACACACTCACAGACACACACACTTCCTGCTCCTATGCCCTGTTCCCGTGAGAGTCTTTCTGTGTGCCAGCACTGGGGCAGGAAGTGCACGGCTTCCCCCCGTGCTGTGCTTCGCCCTTGGTGGAGAAAGGGCCATGATGCATGAACCAGTAGAAGACACTTGCATTGTTTTATGAAGGAAGTTCTGCTGCTTGGCCTGCATTTTTTCCTACTTTTTGTTGTATATTATGTATTTTTCTATATGAACCTTTGCCATATCCTCCCTCCTCACTGCTTTCCATTCCATCTCCCTTTCCTCTTTCGATCATTTCTTGTATCTGGAATCCTGGAACATTGTAGAAAAACATTTAACCTACTTTTGCCATTAAGTGCTGCCTGACACACCAGTGGCATAGGACACTGTACTATATAGTGTTCCACTGCAAACTGTGTTTGCCTGCTATGATATACTCACACAAGTGCATGATAGTAGATGTTCACAGGACTTCTTGACATTATGCAGGTTTTCTAGCTTATCATTATGTGCATGTAATTATGTTCCCCACTGGTATGCAGTGACATGGACACTTTCATATAGACCTCATGCCTGTGTGTTTGCTACGTAGATGATGTAATATACGAGAACTTGGCGAAAGGCTCATTTGACAGTCAGTGTGTTTCAACTGCAGTGGCAATATTTCACACACACACACACACACACACCACACACACACACACACACACACACACACACACACACACACACACACACACACACACAGGATACCTGAAACTAGTGTACTGTATAAGTAAAGATGCATGTGAGATGGTCATAAAAATCAGACATGATGACACCTTCAAAACAATCCCTCTCACTTCTACCAATCATTTTCTGCCTCCCTGCTGGTCAATATAATTTATTGAAACTGTTTTAAATCACCTCCATGTCTGTGTTAAACACACTCTCCTGTATTACATCTTTAATCTGTATATTCTGCAGCATGTCTAGGTTTTATGCTGTTTATGCTCTGGCACACATTCTTCAAACTGGGTAATTTATAATACTTTGAGAATTGCTTTCAGGATGTGAGTATCGGCATAATTTTCAGCTGCCATTTTATCAAACTAATGTATCAAGAACACAGATCTAGTCTACGTTTTTGAAACTTTGTCATGATGACATGTTGCTCTTGGGGCTTAGCTGCTAACGCAGATGGTAAAATCAAGCGTTTCAAGCTTGACTTTAATGCAGTGTAATATTGGTTTGCCCATTATACCCATTCATTTGTGTTTCATAAGCTTTCAATTCTGAAATTGAAAAGACATTATTTCAAGGCATTGTGCACATTTTTCTGGAAAAATCTCTTTTGTCTGTTTTGAGATGCAAGCCTGTATTTTATGTTAAGGCCATGAAAAGTAAAGACTAGCCTTTTAGTGACTTAAACTGCTCTCATTAATTAAGTAAGAAAGACATACAAAAATTAAGAAAATAAATGCTTATTTCTAAATGCTTAAGTTATTTTACTTAAGAAGTCATGAAGTGAATCCCAGAGCTAGCAGCACGGTTCCAGCTGTTAAGATGCAATGAAACATTCTGTTCCCACAGTTTGCATGAAAATAAAGACACACATCTGCAACTTATCCATCTTTTGATCATCAGACAGGTGACTTTGAACAGACACTTACCACTGGAAAATCAGATTGGAACAGTGAACAATGGAAAATCTGGACATTTTTGTATAGTCTTTCTTGTTTTGAACTGATTCTACCATAGTGGAAAGAAGGATTAAGGATTAATAAAATCAATAGTCAGCCATGATGTAAAAAAGTATCAGCAAGATACCAAAAATGATTACCATCTGTGTCCTGACTGACTCACTGCAGTAAATCCCCTTTCCTGATGCTTGCAGGTTAGCAAGGAGCTGTGAATGCTAATGCAGCTGCTTTGGAAAATCCACTGACAGATGAAGGAAAGGGTCAACGATTATGAGAGAAGTCTAAACCAGGACAGGACAAAGCTGGCTGCAGTGTTCTGCAGCCTCAACATGTCTCATCAGTCCAGAACAAAGAATACCAACATCTGGAGCAGTTAATTGTCCCACAAACTAAACAAATGAACTCACTGTCTTTGACTAAATTGGGTCCTGTGTAATGTCTGATTTAGATTAAGCCCAATTATAGCACCTTTGTTGTTTCCATGCCCCTGGCACTTGTTTGGGTCACTTTCATATAAAGCTGTGATTATAACAGCACTGCAGCAGTGGTACTGTTCATTTGGCCAAGTGAAAACTTACCCTGCAGTGTATAGTCAATGTACCTTTAATTAAAATACATGATGCTGTATAAGACTCTACATAAAAACAACAGCTATTAGACTGGATGAATTATCAGTGAGTTTTGTAAGTTGTGAATTTACTGAATGTCTTTTAAATCTAATACTGTATGTTTTTACAGAATAACTGGATTTGCACACACTTGCATTTGAATCCAGAAAGAGTCCTCAGTTTTGATGACACATTCATGTTGGCTTTGGAGTCTCATTTAGTCTGAGTTATGATTGTCATAATCTCTGTTTTGAGAGGTGTTTTGTCAAGATTCAAGGCTTTCTGGCAACAATCACTAAAATCTTACAACCAGCTGCTCTGATGGAGCTTCAACTCCCTAACAGCTGGTACAGGGAAATCGAGCAAAAATAATTCAGTTTTTCTATGTCTCTACTGTATATCTGCTTCTCTGTCTCTATCTCTTTCTGTCTCAAATAATTTCACCTATGAAAATATAATAACCGCCAGAGCATCAATGTTGCCTGCTGTGGCTGGATGTTCAGCTCAACTGTGAGCTCTTCAACAAGGTGATTATAGATAATTAACTTCTTAATGAAAGATCAAGGCTAGGCCACTTCTACAGTTTGCACAGTTGAACTAAAGGGAAAAGAACAGGAGGGGCATTAGAGTAGTCTCAGTGCTACATGTCTTAGACTGTTGTACAGTCTGTACAGTGTCTGGTGTGTACAGAAAAGCATGAATCTTAAAATCAAAATCTATTGCAGCTTTGTTTATTTCTTTCTAGTACAAATACTAGGACACTAGTACAAACTAATACCTGAAAAATAGGGAGAACAAAATAAAAAAGAATTGTTTAATCCATGGCATCAGCACAAGTGTATTATATGTTTGAAAAAACTCTTTAGAAACCTGAGTCAATTTTGTACATATGCCCCCAACACCCCAACATCCAGACACTAACCTACTGCATTTTCAAATTAGCAACATTTTTCCATGATGGAGTAACTTATTACTGGTGAAGAGGATGAAACTGGATGTGGAATGATGTTGCTCCTGGGTGGGTATATAAAAACACTGTCTGTTTTGAATTATCGTAAATGGCCGGCTTTACCTTACTCCGTTCTGTAAATATCTAAATATGTTTTTTTCACTTAGTGAACCTTAGGATCAACCACATTCATAGTAATGTTTGACATGCTAGTTAATGTATGACATAGTAATGTATGCCATGCTACAATCCTAACTAGCCAGAGGTTTCAGTTTAAAAACTGATGAGAACTAATTACAAAGAAATGGGACAGTGAAGACACTCTTGACCATTGTCATAACCCAGTGTGAGCCGGTCTTCATGTGTTTATAGTATTATAACTTTGTTTCCAAGCAGCTGAATGGCCAAATGGGCAAAAGCACAGCCTAATATATTATAAGACAGCTTGCACAAGGGAGACACAGGACTCTGATGCAGACCGCTGTAACAAGCAACTTGTGTAATACGATTAAACAATAAGTCACTCTTGATAAGTGAAATGTAATTGTCATAAATTGCCAAATGCAATAAATCAATGCATGCTGAGTGTAGATTCTAATCTAAGAGCATATAACTACGTTTCTGAAAGCACAGCCACTATGATATGGGGGATGGGGGTGGGGGATGGACATTTAAGGGGTACAAAAATAACTTGAATATTATTGAACTGCACCTACGTACCAACTAAAGACTTAAAGTTGATTAATTTATACTAGTCTTACCTAATGCACTTTTAAATACCTGCTGTAGATGTGATGAACAGATGTACCGTGATGGTTTACACGGTTACACAGCATTCTGTTGTGACTGCCTTAGGCCATGCAGCAGGAAGCATTTTGTGTAAAGTTTGAGCTTCCAAATTGCACTATATTTTAGTCTGAACAGGAAGTGACAAGGAAAGTGTAAAGTGTATCTTTAGATGTAGAAGTGGTCTTTATTTCCAGTCATCCACTGCCTACATGAAGATGTGTTCCTGAGCTTTCTAGAATGCATTTCAATGAGACTGAGCATACAAATGCCTGCGCTTTTGCTTTTCTGTGATATTCACTATTGTCTTTTCATCTGAATATATAAAACAAATATTGAAATATTTTATGCCTTCTTACCCATGATGGATGGTCTCTGTAAGCCTTCTTGTTGGCATGGACAGATTTTACATGGAATAGCTATTAAAGCCTGGAGGAATCTTATCACTCGTCTTTTTTGCTCTTTAATGTCGACATGTATGCTTTGGGCTGTCCTTATCTGGCTCAATCCTCTCATTTCCTGTTACCTTCACATGTGAATTATCACTGTTTATCTGAGCTATGTTCTATTATGCCTTAGTAGCAGCTTCATCTGAAGGTAGCTCCATCACTGTGCAGCCTTTTAACTGAAAGGTAGTCCGTGTGTAACACTCTTCATTAGATGCCATGACCTTTAGTATAATAAACAAAAACAAGACTACCATTTGCTAAACAAAGGTAACTGGTAAACCAGAGCTAGCTATATATTTTTTTACCCATTTAAGCTAGCTGTGAGATTGTGTTTTTTGTGTAAGTTTGTGTAATTTTAGCCACATGTTGACCTCTTACAATATACAAACACATCAGTGTAACAGTTTGGTATCTATGTTTGTAGAAAGTTTCACAGATATTTAGTCCAGTGAACAGGATAATGGGTTGGCTGACACATGCATTGTTTCATTGAAATTTAGCCATAATAAGACACCACAGAGGCCAACTGCCTAGAAATGCCCACTGAGAAAGCTACGTTTGCCCTGGAGCACACTGATCTTGAGTCAGTTGTGTTGGACATGTGTGTTAAAATACTGCTATTGTATACTAATTGTTAATGCTGCATTTGACTTATTTGAGCTACAAAGTTAACTGTGATGAGTGATGTGTATTTACCAAGCGAATATGTATGTATGTTGACTGATCTTAAGCAAATAGATGACCATTTTTGTCTGTTCATAACTCATTTTATGGTAAGAAGCTCTACTTTGTTTACTGTTGATGCTGTACACAGTCATGTTGATTTGTTGTTGTTTGCTGAACTTGGAATTGAGGAGACCATACCAAGTTGTTTATTAGGAATTCTAAGTTGAGAGGGTGTTTTCTGAAGTTTTTCATAGTCAGAGGTTAGTAAAAGCCTCAATAAAGTGAACACTTGCATCCCTTCAGCACTCATGTTATATATTAGTGGTGCTATATCAGAAAATAAATTTTACAAAGAAAATTTTTTAAACATCAGTAATAAGACACCTGTGTGCATTGTGGTTTGAAGTTAAATATCTCTTTTCTCTATGATTTTTATTTAATTATCAAATGACATCATAAATTCAATTACTTTCACAAAATATACTTTGTGGCTTTAAGTTTAAGGGAGGGAGGGCTTATTAGTTTTCTTCTTCTTCCATGATTTATGTCAGACATTATTGCCGGTTAGTGGCAGTTTTCCCTAATGGAGATGTTCTTCAAGCAAGTATTTGGCAGGTGATAAGATAATATAAGCAGGATACACTGACCTCTAGATAAGGCTGATTACAGTTATTTGTGAAGAGACAAAGCTTTATGAGTTAAATGCAATCATTCATGCTCTCTCTAATATTATATTAACACATTCTCTCTGCGGTTATTAGCGGTTATAGCAGTTATTATTATTTATAGAAAAAAATATATGATTAAGGCTGAATGAGTCAAAAATGAATGTGCTAGAGGTCTGTAGACAAATAAACCATGTCAATTACATTCGTTTATCATATAATTTCTGAAGCTTCACCTCTTAGTAATATATAAAATAATTTTTAAAATAACCTTTAAATTTTTTCTGCATAACTTGAGATCATCAGAAAGACTGTGTCAGCTGAATGGTGAGTTTCATAGACTTTAAGTTCTATTCAAGTGGAACAATGATTTACTGTAACTTTCTTCAAGTCATGAATATTAAACACATGGACCTGTCAGACAGAACGAGAAAGGAAGTGAGAGAGAGTGAGAGTGAGAGAGAGAGAGAGAGAGAGAGAGAGAGAGACAGTTCATCAGAGGCCAGGCATACAGCCCGAAATCGAATGTAGTTTTTCTCAGTGCTCAGAAACATTAGTGATCTTCCTCTCCTGAGAACAAAGGCAGCAGTCAGTCAGAGGAAGGTGGCTCGATTTTTTTTTTCACTTGCTCTCTCATGAGACAACAAATTCTGTAACAGTTACTCTTCTCTCCCTCAGGGCTGTTGTTCATCTGCTTGTGGAAGAAGACAGAACTCTTCCTGGCTGAAACAGAGGAATGAAAGCTTAGCAGGCACATAGATTTTATACCTCAGTGAGTCATCTTACTACATAAATGGCCATCTAAGCATTTTATCTGAAACTAAACCTCAAGAGACAACAGGTTTAAGATTCTCTGTGGAAGATGGAGAGAAACAGAATACTACACATGCAAATATTGTAATAAATGGAATAGATTGTATTATATCCACCATATGGTGGATTTAACCTGTGGGTCCGGTGAGTTTTAGATGCAGATGCCATCTGATGTTGTGCCACATTAGAATATACAAAGATCTATACACTGAATAAATTGATTTGTGCCATAAAGTCAATACAAAGCCTGTATGTAGGAGTTCATAGTGATATTTACTAACCCACTCTTTAATAAAACCCACTTACGTGTTTAACAGTATGCGTAATGAGAAGTCTTGTACAGGATGTTGATT
The DNA here is from genome assembly GCA_012411365.1 of Ameiurus melas. Lineage (NCBI taxonomy): Eukaryota > Metazoa > Chordata > Actinopteri > Siluriformes > Ictaluridae > Ameiurus > Ameiurus melas. The sequence goes on along the minus strand of CM022757.1, from coordinate 26,190,743 downwards.
GTTCTTTTTTCATTTATCTGTTTAGTCAGTATTACAAGGATTCTCTTGGAGGATTACAAGTACACATGCTCATGACTCAATGAGCTGAAATGTGGCAGACTATTAGCAAGCAATACTCTTTTTTGATGAAAGATAACTTTGCTGATAATGGTGTCTCTGTAAGCGATGCAGTTGCACTACTCCTGAAATGACAGAGTGAAGATTCAATATCCCATTATCCTTCTGCATAATGTGCAGTGCTTCTGTATGGCATTCTGGAAAAGGATTTCATGCTTTCTGGCTGAAAGGTGGGTGCTATGTAGATATTTTTTATGAATCCTGAAGTATAGGGCAGCGTGCTGTTTTTCTCAGCTCAACTCTTTTATCAGTACTATAAATGCAAAATACCCTTGGCGATACATACTGTGCCATGTTCTATATCTCTCTTACTCAGTTGAGAAAGCAATATATGCAGTATTTGAATATGTATTAATGAGTTTTTTCGTCACAAATAATAGAGTACAGAGTCCATAAGTATTTGGACAGTGACATAATTTTTCATTTTGCTGCTGCACCACCACAATGGATTCGAAACGAGGCAAAAAAATATGTGATTGAAGTATAGACATTTAACTTTAATTCAAGGGGTTTAACAAAAATATTGCATTAACGATTTAGTAATTACAGCCAGTCATTGTGTAACGAATCGGGACTGGAAGCGGAGACAGGTGCGGATTGAAGTCTTTATTGTACACATAACTTTACAAACAAAGAAAACACGGTCTCAACAGGGAAACAAGCAACTGGAATTGTGGCATGAAACAAGAGCAGGACATGGAAACAAGACCGCTTAGCATACTAACACATTCTCCATACAAACTCACAATTGACATAACCAACATAAGCATCTACACTACAAACAATAATACTGCGTGCAGTGTGCAGCCACCGATGGGTTTAAATAGCCAACATAATCAAACTAAAGCATGGACACCTGGGGCAAATTAATTTAATCCTCAAACATAAGTCAATAGATGTGTTTACATGGACAACAATAATCCACTCTTAATCCGATTAAGACCATACTCTAATTAAGAAACTACCATGTAAACAGCAATTTTTACTTATTTTAATCTAATTAGGTCATAATCGAAGTAATCAATAATCTAATTAAGAAGTGGAGTTTTCCTGGTTTAGTCGCATTATGGATGTGTATTACAGACATGTAAACACCTTAATCACATTATGAACGTCGTGTGAGAGTTTTCACCGCATTTTGCGACAGGACACGATTACACGGTAGTTTTACGTTTTACGGTGAACAAGAGAGTTCTGCTGCGTCCCAAATCGCATACTTTCCTACTATAGGCCTGTAGTGGGGAAAATACATGTATCTTGGCTACCATATAGATTGTAGGTAAAACCAATATCATACAATGCAATTCTAATGTAAAATCCAGCCTTTCAGCCTTCAAATCTGGGGCGTTGACACCAAAATGATTTATAGAGAAAGAAAGTGATTCTATATCGAAGAACACAATTTGAGTTAACTATGTGATAATTTACACATGCAGTATGCACAATTCTAAACAATCCCTCACTTCTTAACTACATTGGCCCCAGTGCAAAAATAAAGAATCAAACTTCAGATACCAAGCAAATCTGTGCTGATTAAATACATGCTGGGGTAAAAATTCAAATTTCAGCTGAATTGCTCCTATGTCAGTTTAGTGTGGGAAAGGCATTCATTTACAACAGATGTAATAAAATCACTGGGAATAGCACTGAAACAATAAGATCAAAATTATTGCTGACATGGGGTTTTACTCTGAGGTGTGTCCATGTTGTTTGGCTCTGTTTGGAGGAAAGCTCTGATGAAATCATGGATAGTCCTCAAATCTATCATTTCCAAGATACTGTATCAGTGATCCTCATATCTGCTGGTCATGTTAAACTACAGTATATTTAGATGATGTCTGAAATTTGGCCATTTGAGATGTTCTTTTTTCATCAATGTTAAAGCAAAATCCTAATCCCTTCAAACAGGACTAAAGTCGAGTAGCGGCTACACTGTCAGGGGGAAAATGTACTAAAGCTATGCTTGTCATTGGATGCACAGTTCTTTGTCATTTGTATTTATCTGATACATATAATCTAAAATAGATATATAATGGATCACTGTTGTACCTTTAAATTATTTAAAAATTTACCACTAAATTACCTTGTTTCTTGCATTATATGTTCATTAAGAGCTTTATTTGTCTGTGTCAGGTGCTTGCCCTGAAGGTAGCAAGAAGGAATATGATAATCCCTAACCTGGTCCTTGGCGTTTAAGGTACAGTACTGTGCAAAAGTCTTACATACAAAGAAATGCTAAAGAGCAAAGATGCCTTAAAAATAATTAAATTAAATGTTTTTACATTCAACAAATACTATAAAGAGCAATAAACAGTAATAAATGAAACAAAATCAATATTTCGTTTGATGACATTTTGCTAAAAAATTTAATTGTACTCTCAGGTACTACTAATTAGTGCAATTTTATAAGGACATGAGCTGTAAGTTTTATTGAGCATCTTGCAGAACCAGCCACAGTTCTTCTGGAGACTTTGACTGTTGCACTGTTGCAGCAAAATCCAGCAGCCTTCATTATGTTTGTTTGTTGTTTTTTTTTTGTCTGAAAAGTAGTCTCTTACATAATGTGCTGCTTTCTTTACTGACATACAAACATTTTTTTAACATTCAATTTTGTGCTGGAAAACTAGTGTTAGGACATCTAAAATGTTTTTGCACTGACTTGATCATGTAGAAGTCATAAAATATAAATCTATCACATTGCTTGTACTTAAACAAAATCGGTGATGAAGACTTTTGAACAGTACTGTATGTGAGAAGTTTAAGACCTTATTGTTGATGGTTCCTTCCACATTCCCTTTATTCACTCCCTGGGTCCAGGGTCGACAAATGCCATGAGTTGTCTATTAGCACATATAGCATGACAAATAATTAACTGCACTTAAAGCGTTCGTAATTTTTTTTTTATAAAAACACCCAAAACTGTATACGGTACAACAAGGAAGACCAACTGTATGTTGATACGTGAAATTCTGTAGGGACGTCAGACGGTGCTGAGGTGACGTAATGACGTGGACTGTTAATCTAATTATGTTCTGTAACATGTAAAACGGGAAATAGGAGTATTCTAAAAGCAACTCATGTAAACACATCACATTATTATCCTCATCACGGTAAGGTCAATAATTAGATTACTGCTGTCCATGTAAATGTAGTCACTGTCTTTTGAAGCAAGTGTGAGATGATTTAGGCCTGTCCTTTGTTAGTTGTAGATAGTAATTTTCATCAACCCTGTTGTCTTTTTTTGTTATAACTTGCTATAATTTTGATTGAAGCCACTGTTTTAATATTCCAGTCTTCAAAATTTGACTCATAGACTATTACTGTTCTAAATTAGTAACTGAGGTTTTAATGATCCATGAATACATTTATGATACATTTGTGATTTAAATAAACCTTATGTGGCAGGAACAAGGTGAATCTGAGGATTTGTTGCATCAACTACGCCACGTAGGGGACGGGAAGCCGGCCCCCAGGACAAGGAACTAAAGTAGATTAACCCCTAAGGGTAATTTGAGCACATAGGTTGGTAAACTCAAGGAGCCGGAGACATGCGTTACATCAACGATATTTATTCCAACAAAACACATTAATTATTACCGTTGCACGGTAAAACATGACCATACAATTGACACGAGGTCCCACCAACACAGTGACCAGGGGGCTACTATATAAGCACTGTAGGTATGGGGTTGACTAGCACCTTGCTATTGGGCGAGTGACCTGGTCTTGGGGGGGTAACTAGAACAGGGGAAATGCTTACCACAGCGAGCCGGACTACTGCAAGACAGAGGGGAGGGGATCCAGAAAATACACCATGCATGAGAGAAACACTACAATCCAAACAAAAGACACCTCAATGTGCACACAGCAAGGGAAAGTGAAAGCCTCCACCACAAGCTCAGTCTTCCGCTCACTTGGGCCACACTGCTCCTATCCGCCAACGGGAAAGAGGAAACACAAGCACTGATTAACAGAGTGGTTGATCTTACAAGCCAGGTATGCTAGCAATACTACAAATAGCTACTTATCTTGAGCAGCAGGTTTGGTGCTCCAGCTCCGCACGGATCAATGGTCAAAATGGGACAACCACCATGACATTACTAAAAAGGAGACAAAGCAGCAGTCTCTTAGGACGTGGGAACAGCCGATGAGTATAGTCAGCATATAGGCCACTCTCAGAGCTGGCGATCCTATGCTCCACTTACAGGTACTATGAAGAGAGACAACGCACTCACCACTCTACTGCTGATAGCAAACTGACACCAACAAGTGTCTTGCATTGCGCTCCACTGGGCGTAATGCATGCGAGTTTCCAAAGCAAATACCAACCGCACTGTTGAGCCAGCGGTTTCACCTACACGCACACCAAAGCAACCGGTATCCCACGTCACTAACCAGGAAGTCCTTTCACTGACTGAACGACGTACAAGTCAGTCGAAAACCACTCCCTTAAATACTAATCCAGGGCATGCCCCCCTAATCAATAACCGGTAAGTCAAAATGACTCACGGGGAAACCCATTTCACCACAATCTGCCCTCCAATTTGTTTTCATCGTCCCGACGATAGAACCAACTGGCATCCCCATCTTAGCAGCTGACATTAATGGTTGGGACCCAGCGGCCGGGGCAGGTGATGTGGGTTAGAATGTTGGCCAATTGTATGTCGCCTCGTTCGGCGCACAGCGAGGGAACTTGAACCAGGCTGGTCAACAACAGAAGGAGTGGCTACCGGTGACGAGGGGTAATACGGCTGTGGGCTGTTAGGGACAGTAGTACTCATGGGGATACCAGCCTCCAAGAGTGTCTCAAATGGAGGTTCAGAGACCACTGGTGAATGCGGCCCTCCAGCCACAGAGGGACAGGGAGCTAGGGGAGTCCTTGAGACTATTAAACATAGCTCCTCCTCACCAATGGGGTCAGTGTAATTGGTCTGCCTCAAGGAGTGTAACTGGTTGGCAAGGGGGCTCGGCTCCCACTAGAGGTTTCAAAAGATCTCTGTGCACCTGTTTAACCTTGTGAACTGCATCTACAGGGGCAATGGTATAGACTATGCCCCCACTGTTTGGGACTTTGAGGACCTGGTAACTCACCAAGCTCCAAATGTCCTGAATCTTGTGACGGCCTCTCATGCCACAGTCCCGTAGAAGAACCAATTGACCCACTTTCAGTGGTGCATCCCGCACCCGCAAGTCATGCCTTTCCTTTCGTCGACTAGCTGCTACCAGCAACCGGTCGCGGGCACCCTCGAAAGCCACTCTGAGTCTAGCCTGATGCTCCACCACCCAGTCTTGCACGTTACCTGGCTGGGGATCTTGAACACGACCCAGGAGAAAGTCAACCGGGAGCCTTGGTTCTTGGCCAAACATTAAAAAGAAGGGGGATTCACCGATGGGGGGTAGAGTTGTAGAAAAATAATGACACCAAAACTTGTAAAACCACTCATTCAGCAAGACACGTGCCACCATAGGCGCACGCTGATCCCGGGTAGGAACTGCCTGAGTGAATTTACTGAACGCATCAGTCATGACAAGGACATTCTCTATACCACCGTTAGTAGGTTCCAACACTGTGAAATCGATGGCCAAGATTTCATTTGGCCTAGAAGCCAACAAGTGGCCCATAAAACTGTGTGACCCAGTCCCAGGATGCTTTGCCACTTGGCACCGTCCACACTCTTGGCACCACTGTTTGATGTCTGTAGACATCCCTGGCCAATAGCATCGGGAATTCGGTAGTTCTCTCAATGCCCTGGTGGCCATGATCCTGGTGCAATTTCGTCAGGACGTCTGGCTTCAAGACAGCTGGCAACAGGAGTTGAAGACACTCTTCCTTCCCGTCAGGGCGGAAGATCCGACGATATAAAAGCCCCTCCCTCTCTACCAGACGATCCCACTGACGCAACAGCATGGCCACACTCTTAGGGGCCCGCCGTTTCTCTTCTGGAGTTGGTGGGACTTGCCTCTTCCAGAATATCAGAACCTCCTGCAGGAGGGGGTCAGCCTCCTGCAAAGAGCGAATGTCAGAAGGGGGGTGAGATGGAAGGACGTTGACCATAAATTGGGTAGCACAAACTTGGGGTTGTGTCACTGAAACTTGCTGCAAAGGTTCGGGGACAGCAGTACCAGGGAGGGTATGCTCCCCCAAGTCATGACCAGACATATACTGGCGTGACAATGCATCAGCATTCCGATTACTGCGTCCCGACCGGTATTTAATCTCAAAGTCAAATGCAGCCAGCTGAGCTGCCCACCATTGTTCCGTAGCCCCAAGTTTGGCCGACTGAAGGTAACTCAATGGATTGTTGTCCGTAAAGAGGACGCATTTCTGACCAAGGAGGTATTCCCTAAATTTTTCAGTCATGGCCTACTTGAGTGCAAGGAATTCCAGTTTCATTGAACTGTAATTGTTCATATTGTGCTCAGTGGGCCGAAGACCTCTGCTGGCATAGGCTATGGGTTTAACCCCCGTTTCCTGCTCCTGTGACAGAACTGCTCCCAGGCCATTAAAACTAGCATCCACCTCCAAGATAAAGGGCGCCGAAATCAGCATAGCCAAGGACTGGGGCGGAGACCAATCTTTCCCTTCGATCTCGCAGCTGTGCTCACAGTCCGGTGTCCATGCGGCGGCAATAGACTGTCCTAACCCTTGCTTAGACTTGGTGCCCCCCAGTTCAGCCACCAGTTTGTGTAAAGGGCTAGCCAGCTTTGCAAACCCTTCTACAAACCGCTTATAGTAACTGGCAAATCCCAAGAACGAGCGCAGTTCTGACACATGGCTCAGATGTTGCCAGCTGGCTACTGCCTCAATCTTAGTTGGATCTGTGGAGACTCCTTGACTGGAGATAATATGTCCTAAATAACCAACTTCCTTACGGAAGAACACACACTTCTCTAATTTTGCCTTTAACCCTTCTTTGTGAAGTCAACTGAGGACGACTTCTAAGCATTGGAGATGTTGAGAGACAGAGGCAGAAAACACTATGATGTCATCAAGGTACAAGAGCAGTGAATGGCTTTGCTGATCCCCAAACAGTCTCTGCATTAGCCGCTGAAACGTGCTTGGAGCGTTGCATAAGCCAAATGGCATCCGGTTCCACTCGAAGAGGCCAAAAGGTGTACAAAAGGCCGTTTTGACCTTGTCTGGCTCGGAGGCAGGGACCTGATTATAACCACTGGCCAGGTCTAACGTTGAAAACCAACAGGCCCCTGACAGGGCATCAAGACTCTCCTCAATCCGTGGAAGGGGAAACGCATCCTTTCGTGTTCTACTATTAAGTAAGCGGTATTCCACACACATGCAAAGTGCCATCTTTTTCTTGCGCGCCAAACAATAGGCGGGCGTATGCACTGCAGCTCTCACGGATGACATGGGCGTCAGAAGTTGGTTAATATGGGCCTTCACGGTCTCATATTCGGATGGGGGAATACGCCTATAACGCTGCCGTACTGGGGTATCATCCAGCAGGGGGAATGTCATGTGCAATGAGGTTCGTACAGCCTAGATCACCCTCATTGGCAGAGAAGACAGAGCTGTACCGCAAAAGTAAGTCTCTAACCTCAGACTGTTCTGATTCAGACAAGGCACCCAAGTCTGCCGCCAGAATCCGGTCCTGCACCGCACGTGTGACTACTTGGGAGGAAACTGTTGCAGTGGTAAACCTCACCTCAGTTACACGTGTGGGCAGGCTAATGACAGGGGCGGAAGTTACTGACCCTACCCGGACACGTGGGTAGAGAAGAACGTCAGTTACCCGACATTAACCACTGGAACGAACACAGTGCCTCCAATGATTTGGACGAGGCAAGGCGAGCGCGCCCAGCAGGTAATCCAGACTCTGGAGGCTCGAAAAGTGCAGCCAAACCCAGCTGTGCGTTCAGAACAAGTACAAGCCACAAACTTCATTACCCCACCAGGTATACGTACAGCCTGTGTACCACAAACCCGTACCGTACCTCTGGAAGCATTCTGACTTTTAATGGCTGATTGATGGCACTGCTGGAGTGCCTTCAAGATGGACCCCGGAGCTTGAGTCACAGGAGGGGAATCAAACAGAGAGGGCCCATAGGCCCCAAAGAGCTCTTGATAACAACGACTAATAATGTTCATGCCTAACACCCCAGGAATGGCAGGGGGAACCCCAGATGGGTCCCGTACCACTAAAATACCACAGCGGGATGGTCTTGCCACATAGGACAACATCAAGTTCTAAGTACCCGATATAGGGGTTGCCAGGCCATTGGCAGCTTGAGGCCGAAGCCAATGACAGGAGTGAAGGCGATCATGGCCCCAGGGTTCAAATTGCTGACGAAGAAAAAGCTCTCCGTTACTGTAGATACCATGGATCCAGTATCTAGTAGGCATTGGACCATAACACCCCCCACTAACACATCAATATTCGGACAAGAGGACATCAATCTAGACACCACCCCCACTTGTGAGCCAGTGGAGACACCATCTGAGCTGTGGCTCAACAACTCAGTGGGAATCAGTTTTCTGACTGGCGAGACCCATGGAAAGACCTAGACCGGCCTGAAGAAAGAGCGGAAGAGGAATTAGGATGAGGTTGAGACTGAACTCGCTGTCTAGAAAAAAAGGCCTGCTGCAAGGTTACATAAGATTGGGAGGGACCATAAAGTTCCTTCAGAATGTTTAAGACCCTGACTGAGTCAACACGCTCTGCACCGGGTCGGTACTTAATTTCCTCCTTAGCCTCTCCCTCCAAATGATCAAAGATGAAAAGTGCCTTATCAGCAGTAGACAACTGGCGAGCCCGCATACATGCCTGTACCTCCTCGGTCCACTCAAGTATACCTATCCCTGTCTTCCCATTAAACATGGGACACTTATGCTCTCGCGGTAAAACAACCAGGCACTCAGTTACTGGCGCGGCTGGTGTAGGACCAGGTGGTCCAGGAGCTAGTGGATCAGGATTAGGAATGGGTTGGGGAATTGACCGCTCCTGTAGTAAGCGCTCTTTCTCAGCTCTGAGCTGCAGCACTAGGTCACGAAGCTGCTCTGGACTTAACTCCTCGTCCCCCATACTTGAAAGGGGGAAAGCTACACTAACTACCCACAACAACCCTACCTTTAGGTAGATATTCCAGGGCTCCTGGGCAAGAAGCTGCTGCTTTGTCCCACTGTCAAACAAATACAATCAACTAACACCGTTACAGTCAAAACAGTTCAGAAAAGAAATAAATAAACGCACGTCTCTGGTTTACACAAGAGTGGTCCTACACACCCACGCGCCCACACACACACACAACATGCACATACACAAAAAGCAGAGTAGTAACACAGGCAGAGCGGGGTTATCCCACAACCAACAAATAAAAATACAAAGTGCATGCAGGTTAGGCCAGAGAAACGGCAACACGGCACTGCATAGCCAAAGCATGCATTAAAACAAACAAAACAACAGTCCTAGCACCAGCCAAAGCCAGTGGCTAGAAAGATCACAGACTAAACGGATATTCTAATAATTAGACATGACATTACTAAAAAGGAGACAAAGCAGCAGTCTCTTAGGATGCGGGAACAGCCGATGAGTATAGTCAGCATATAGGCCACTCTCAGAGCTGGCGATCCTATGCTCCACTTACAGGTACGAGGAGGAGAGACAACGCACTCACCACTCTACTGCTGATAGCAAACTGACACCAACAAGTTTCTTGCATTGCGCTCCACTGGGCGTAATGCATGCGAGTTTCCAAAGCAAATACCAACCGCACTGTTGAGCCAGCGGTTTCACCTACACGCACAGCAAAGCTACCGGTATCCCACGTCACTAACCAGGAAGTCCTTTCACTGACTGAACGACGTACCAGTCAGTCGAAAACCACTCCCTTAAATACTAATCCCGGGCACGCCCCCCTAATCAATAACTGGTCAGTCAAAATGACTCATGGGGAAACCCATTTCACCACACTTATAAATTATTAAGATGCTTGATAGTGAGATAATTTAATGGAATTTACAATACAATATGTGCAACAGAATATGTACTCATACTTATACAAATACCTGTGCAGGATCTTTAGGTTGTTAATAAAATCAAGCTTAGGAACACAGCCTGGTCAGTGAGTAGACAGGTCATTAATCTATAATTTTTTATATTTATGAAAAAAACTTTTAAAAGTCTGATTTTGTCTTTATTATAATTTTTTATGGGGCGCATGGTGGCTTTGTGGTTAGCATGTTCGCCTCACACCTCCAGGGTCCGGGGTTCAAGTCCCGTTGGGGCAATGTGTGCAGAGTTTACATGTTCCATAAGTCCGTAGTGAATGAATTGCCCTGCAATGGACTGGCACCCTGTCCAGGGTGTTCTTGTGACCGATGCTCCCTGGGATAGGCTCCAGGTTCACTGTGACCCTGAAAAGGAGTAAGAGATGGATGGATGGATGGATGGATGTATAATATTTTACTGTGCATAATCACTGGTCACAATTATACAGCATCAACCCTGTATTTACCCTCGCTGAGAACTTTATTCATTATATGAGCACTATATTAATACTTGGTAGGGTGTCTCTTTGATCTCAAAACTGCATCAGTCCTTCATGTTATGGATTCCACAAGATGTTGGAAACATTGCTTTGAGATTCAGGTCCATGTTGACATGATTGCATAACACTATTACTTCAGATTTTTCAGGTGCACTTTCATGCTGTGAATCTCCTGTTCTACCACATCCCAAATGTGTTCTACATGATTCAGATCCGGTGACTGGGAAGACCATTGAAGAACACTGAACTCATTTTCATGTTCATGAAACCAGTTTGAGATGACTTTTGCGTTGTGACATGGTGCATTATCATGCTGTAAGTAGTTCATAAGAAGATGGGGAAATTGTGGCCATTGAGGGATGCACATGGTCAGCAACAATACTCTAATTCAATTCAATTCATTTAAATTTTATTAATAGTCATTGTCTCAAAGCAGCTTTACAGAAATAAAAAAACAGGTATAAACTAATAGGCTTTGACATTCAGATAACATTTGATTGGTACTAACAGGCCCAAAGTGTGCCAGGAAAAAATTTCCCATACCATTAAATCACCTCCACCAGCTGGGACTATTGTCACAAGGCATGCTAGGTCCATCGATTCATGGAGTTGCCCAATTCTGACTCTACCATCTGCAGAAATTGAGATTCATCAGACCAGGCTACATGTATGTCCAGTTTTGGTGTGTCTGTGATGACTGCGCACTCAGCTTTCTGTTCTTGGCTGACAGAAGTGGAAACTGGCATGGTCTTCTTTTGTTTGACATGTTTGACATGTTGTGCATTCTGAGATGCTTTTCTGTCCACAGAACTGCTGCTCACTGGATGTTATTTGTTTATTGCATCAATCTGAGTAAACTATAGAGACTGTTGTGTGTGAAAATCCCAGGAGATCAGCAGTTGTAGAAATACTCAGTCCAGCCTGTCTGGCACCAACAATCATGCCATAGTCAAAATCACTGAGATTATGTTTTCATCATTCTGATTGCTCAAAGCTGCTGGTCCATATATTTCACACAATATATATTTTTTATATTTTTGTAAACCATGTCTCAGATCTCTCCTACTCTTTGTTGGTAATGTCTTCTTTGAGTTCTCAGTGCCTGTCGATTTTAACTATTCTGGATCTCATTCATTATTCAGTAGCTGATGTCCATGTTTACCTCATCGCTAGCTACAAGCATCCTGATTTGAGAATAGAAAATGTGGTGAAATATACACTGCTTTACATGTCAGTGCTGAGAGTGATTTACCTTTGAATTACTCTTCTCAGAAGAAGCTGCAGCATGCCTAAGTCTCCACCAAGTGCAATTCTCAGATCCTTTTATTTCTGTATGCTTATTGAATTTCTGGCCTGTCTGAAGACATGAAAGGAAAACAGGTAGAGGGAGCAAGAAAGAAAGAGATACTTTTATTGTGGTTGTATAAGGTTTGTATAAGGTTTAACAGTAGTTGTACATATTAAGATATTTAATTGTGACATTAATAATTCTTATCATGATTAGGGGAGTCAGGTTTCTTGTAATCTTATTGTAAGGAAATATTAAATAAATTTGATTATATTCAAGATGTTTTCACTTAGGAGGATGTCATTATTTTTGCAGTGGTATTAAATAGATTGTATAATGTATCTTACACAAGTGGAAATGTAATGTCATTTTTTTTTTTAAAGGTCCTTTCACCAGCATAATTTCTGTGGAAAAGCGACATATATAAGGGACAAATAGACAGAAACAGGAGAGAAACAAAGAGAAGTGACATAACTGACATTTAGAAATGTGCCTTATACATCAGACAGAATTATCAAATAATCAGGCATACTCCCAAATGTTATTCAGACTCATGAATTATCATATTTGAATTGATACCATTCCTTTTGCTTTAGATGGCCCCTCAAAATTCATTTACAATTCTCCTCTATTTGCAGAATGTTATTGGCCAGTCTCTGTTTATAAAGGGCCCAGACAGAGGACTATGATTTCTTATTGATGTGAAAATGTGTTTGGTTTCGCAACAGGTATCTGCCAATACCTTGTGGATAACAGGCTCTAATTTGTTTGAGTCAATGCGATGCAGGGGTGGCTTCTTTGTTTTTAACACATGCTTTGACAGATGCAGCAGCACAGGATTATTGAGCAAAAACATAAAGGAAAGAGAATTTAATGAAACTCTTAAGCCCGAGGTTTCATGGAGTTAGCAGCTCTTTTGTGGATGGTATTTCTGAGGTGTCGAATGCTTTATTGATTTATCTACACCCTAGAGACAATAGATACTTTCAGCAGTCAGGAGTTTTATTTGTTCAGTTGCATGATGCTCAAGCAGACATGCTGGCTGAAAGATATGTTTGTTTATGGCTTTGAGGTTTTAGGTGTCTGACAATTATGGATCATCAAAGAGAGCAATTTGTTGCTTGTACTTGGTCACTTTGTGAGGGAAAGTTTGAGAACGTGGCTGGATTGCTGATTTAGTTTGCCATGCCTGAAGTTTGTAGAGAACTCTTGCATCATCTTCTGGGTTTTCTACTAGTATTACGTGAATATTACAAACCTTCCATTTAGGTGATGTATATCTAAACAGAAGGGGACTATTACTTTTTGAAAGATTTAAGCTGCGATACACAACTCTTTCCTTTTGTATTTATGTTTTTAGAAATAGCTAAATTCATATTGCTGCAATATATATATAGCCCATGTTTTGATAAGTCTGACATAATTAATACTTCTGCTCTGCCTTTCGCTTGTGCAGTTCTCTTTAATATGGAAATTACTGGAACATTGGTGCTTCAAACCAAAAAGGAACATGAGTGTTCATCTCTTTTCATTTAATGATTTATTTTGCTGAGGTTAAAAGCATGGGATGCGTTGTGGAATCTTTGATTTCATATCCTCTCCTTTTCAACTTATTTGGGATGAAAGGAATGCAGAATTAAGCAGTCTGACTGTGGATCATATTCAGATTTGAAAATTCAGCATTAAATTACAAAGGTCTTCCTGATCTTCTGCCTGCTTTGTCAGAAAAGACATCCTTCCTTTGAGACATAAAACTAAGAAGCAGACAACGCAAGGACAGCTTATCTGAAGTTGTCACTCATTGCCTTGTGGTCATTAGTTTTGCCTGCATAAAAGAGCATCCCATTCCAACATAAATGTTGTTTTTTTTACTTGTATAAAAACACTACAATTTTATTTATTTATATATTTATTTATTTTACACATTTTCATTTAATTTTTACATAATTTCTCATTTTTGCCTTTTTGTCTCTTGCCAGTGTTTAGCATCCAATATTCAGTGTTGGATATGTTACACAAACAAAGTAATCCACTACAGATGACTAAATACTAAAATTCTGAATACATTACAGATTACTGGATGTAAAAAGTAATCAGACTATTTACTTTACTTTCACATTACTTTCAAAACTTTTCAGACCTACAAAATATTCTACAAAGCGAAACTCATGGCTCTTTCAGTAATTTTAGCATACATCAATGTATAAAAGGATCAGAAAAATTAGGATTTATTATAAAACTTGCCACGGGTGTTATCACTGTTTGTAGGACTACCAGACTGATAAAATATAAAACTTTCCCAACTAGGCTAGTTTGTTTTTACTAGCCAAGGGGAGGCACAGCTAAGCTTTCAGTGTCTTTGTTTAGCTGCTACAGTGCCATGCAAAGTACGTTCTGTCCTTATGCTCTGCTCATATCATGTTCACGTAAACTGGAACTCATATAGACATTTACACACCTTGTTTTCCTGCTCAGCGTCAGAGGATGTTACTGTTTCAGTTTCAACCCTATAGCTTGTTTAAAAAAACAATAACAAATTGGTGTTTATCCATTTTTCCTCACACTGACTGTGTGAGCGAGTATTTGGCAGAATTGAGAGCTGTCACTCAATAAGACACGAGTATTTCCACATATTTCCCTGTAAACCTGTCTGATTGGTCTTGCCTCTGATCACTGAAGATTTATAAAAATTACAACACCGTCTTCTTTTACTGACATTCAGTTACATAATGACAAACCTCTCCAAGTGGAGAATTATTCAGGGCTAAAGAAAAAAAAAATCTTTGTGGCAAAAAATCTTAATTTATTTTTAAAATGCATTTTACTTACAGTGCCTTGCGAAAGTATTCGGCCCCCTTGAACTTTTCAACCTTTTGCCACATTTCAGGCTTCAAACATAAAGATATAAAATTTTAATTCTTTGTGAAGAATCACCAACAAGTGGGACACAATTGTGAAGTGGAACGAAATCTATTGGATATTTTAAACTTTTTTAGCAAATAAAAAACTGAAAAGTGGGGCTTGGAAAATTATTCGGCCCCTTTACTTTCAGTGCAGCAAACTCACTCCAGAAGTTCAGCGAGGATCTCTGAATGATCCAATGTTGTCCTAAATGACTGATGGTGATAAATAGAATCCACCTGTGTGTAATCAAGTCTCTGTATAAATGCACCTGCTCTGTGATAGTCTCAGGGTTCAGTTGAAAGCGCAGAGAGCATCATGAAGACCAAGGAACACACCAGGCAGGTCCGTAATACTGTTGTGAAGAAGTTTAAAGCCGGATTTGGATACAAAAAAGATTTCCCAAGCTTTAAACATCCCAAGGAGCACTGTACGGCAGCGATCATTTTGAAATGGAAGGAGTATCAGACCACTGCAAATCTACCAAGACCTGGCCGTCCCTCTAAACTTTCAGCTCAGACAAGGAGAAGACTGATCAGAGATGCAGCCAAGAGACCAATGATCACTCTGGATGAACTGCAGAGAACTACAGCTGAGGTGGGAGAGTCTGTCCATAAGACAACAATCAGTCGTACACTGCACAAATCTGGCCTTTATGGAAAAGTGGCAAGAAGAAAGCCATTTCTCAACGTTTGGTGTGACGTTTGGTGTGTCTCCCAGGTGGCTTGTGGCAAACTTTAGACGAGACTTTTTATGGATATCTTTGAGAAATGGCTTTCTTCTTGCCACTCTTCCATAAAGGCCAGATTTGTGCAGTTAAAAAAGTTTAAAATATCCAATAGATTTCGTTCCATTTCACAATTGTGTCCCACTTGTTGGTGATTCTTCACAAAGAATTAAAATTTTATATCTTTATGTTTGAAGCCTGAAATGTGGCAAAAGGTTGAAAAGTTCAAGGGGGCCGAATACTTTCGCAAGGCACTGTATATTGTTTTCATAACAATAAATTTGTAACGCAAGTAGCATAATTTTTATTGACATCAGTAACTGTAATTAAATGACATACATTTAAAATGTAATGCATTACATTACTGTATTATCAAAAAAAAGCAATTAGATTACAATAACACGTTACAAAGAAACACTTACACCAACTCTGGTATTCAGACATAATGCATTTGATTTGACACTGAAGGGCTCAGTGCTACCGCATACCTGAGAAATTGGAATTATTTATACATCAGATTCCTGTTTATTGAGTGTCTTCATTTCCACTACCACCTCATGTTTCTAATAAATGACATCGTATGGGAGAAATCTGGCGTTTAAGAGAATGTTTTGTTCCAAATTAACAAGGTCAATGACAGTATTAACAACATGAGATCCTGGCCCTTTTCTTTAATGTGCAGCAGATTTTGGCCCATGTCATTAAAAAATCTGTGATCATGTTTTGCCAGGTCTTCCTTAATTGGTCCAAACTGGCTATTAACTATCTGGCTGAACTCATTCATCTGAAAAGTTTCTCCCCCACTCATAGTGCACTTTTTCATCTCTAGTATAGTATTTATTTCTGGAATAAAGTTCCAAGAAACATGTCTATAAAACAATGTTGATGGAGAATGTGTGTAATAATTACAATTGATTTGCATGGCATAAGTGATATAGGCTCCAGGTTCTTCCGTGACCCTGAAGAAGGAGTAAGCGGTAGAAGATGGATGGATGAATGGATGGATGATATAAGCTTCTCTGTACAAATGAATGAAAGTTTGGAGTATCTTCACATACATGTACTGTACGAATTGTCACACCAGTGATTCCAAGTGTACTACAAACACATCCTATTAATGCTGATTGCTCTATGGCTTGTGGTCATGCAAGCTACACTTAATTAGTTGGTCATATAATGGTGCTAGGAAGTCAATAACTCAAATATCTCAGAAGCATCACTTCTCTGACAAGTCCTGTTAAATGTTGTCTGTTTATTATTATTCAACCTTTTAAACTCTGCCAATACTTGGTCTTAGTTTGGTCTTGGTGGGAGATGCAGAGATGCCAACATTGCTAATAAGAAATTCCTGGCAGAGAGAAAACCCTAGTGTATGTTAGTGGATGGGACAATTTGACGATAACAACATAAAGGATAATAAACTTCAATCTGAAAAAGGTTTGGCTTTATAAGCAACCAGCTGAATCTATAAGCTTATTTCATACAACTGTTACAAAATGAACACAAATACATTTCCAGGCTTTAGACTTTGGCGAATGTTTTTATAAGCAAAATGAAATCAACTTGTCTGCCCAAACACAAAATGGCTCAATATTTAAAAGCATAATATGATGAAGTAAGCCTACGCAAATCACACTGAAAAAAACAATCAATGGAACTCCACAACATCTTTTACCGTGATCTTTTATTATTATATGATCTTTTATCAGCAGGGAAATGCAAAATACACACCTTTTTGTTTACTGGGGGCTTCTTAGAGTATTGTAATACTGAGGTAAAAGCACAAAACCTGTTTTCCCACTGGATGTAATGGAATATTTAAATACATTAAAACACAACGTATTGTAATCTTTACAGATGCAGGAACACAATACGTAAAATTGCTTACATGAAAGATTTGGGGGAACTACAATAATTACTCTACTCCACCTCCCCATGCAAAACTAATTTAGTCCAAATAGTGCTTAAGACATTTAACTTCCATCCTATAATTAATTTGCATGTGTTCTCTGAATGTTGATCATCATCTTAATTAGGAAATCACTTTCCACCCTCAAAACCCACTTTGACTCTAAATGAAAGAGTTTATTCATGAACAGAGCTGCAATATGATTTCATGCCATGAGAAGTGCTACTCCATGAACAAGCACAAATGCAGTTAATTACAGAGAGGACATTATTTTCTGCTCAACCCAGAATTTGCATGTAGTGTAAATGATGGTTTTATTCGTACGAGATAAGATTTCCAGACATGTGTCTGTTAAGTAATGATGCCAGAGGATGTCTGTAGTAATACCATGTACACATCATACACTATATGACCAAAAGAATGTGGACATCTCACTATCACACCAACATGAAGGCCTTCCCTTAACTGTTGCCACCAAGATTAAAGAATTCATGTTTTTGTACTTTGTAGCTTTAATTTTACCTTCACTGAAATGAAGGGGAGGCACGGTGGCTTAGTGGTTGGCACATTTACATCACACCTCCGGGGTTAGGGGTTTGAATCCTGCCCCGCCCTGCGTACGTTAAGTTTGCATGTTCTCCCTGTGCTTCAGGGGTTTCCTTCGGGTACTCTGATTTCCTCTCATAGTTCAGCGACATGTGATGTAGGCTGATTGGCATTTCCAAATTGTGGACATTTTCACTTAGGGGTGTATTAACTTTTGTTGCCAGCAGTTTAGACATTAATGGCTGTGTTGAGTTATTTTGAGGGGACAGCAAATTTACACTGTTACACAAGCTGTACACTCACTACTTTACATTGTAGTAAAGTGTCATTTCTTCAGTGTTGTTAAATTAAAAGATATCATCAAATATTTACAAAAATGTGAGGGGTGTACTCACTTTTGTGAGATACTCTATCTTTAATTCTAATTGATTGTTTTAACTTAAAACCACCAGAAGAGCCACTTCTCTGTTAAGTCTACTTTTTAAATGTCTATTTTTTGTCATTATTTGGTTTCGGTCTAATTTCAGCAGGAGACAAAAAAGGCGCTTTCTTACTAAAGAAAAAACACAAATCTTTACATTTTTATCAGTCCAGATGGGATATATTTCACCTGTGGTTATTTCTGGGTGTCATTTTCTACTAGTAGAAAAAATATGCTGTAATCTTTTACAGTCTGTATACATTTACAGATAATGGATTTGTATGAGACTAAAATCTCAGAGATATTGCAATAATAATTACATTAAACCACATTCCTATGGAAAAAGTACTCTAATTCGAATAGGCTTTTGTCTATTTGACAAGTGCTTCAGTGCTCTACCATTGCAACCATGCTTGCTGTCATGGCGTCTTAAAGAAAAGGGAAAAAGTTTCAAAGCAAATTAGATCAATCCAGGTGCACTACTTCCTCTGTCATCCTCCCCCTACTATTTTTTCTGGAGGTGACAGGGAAACATATGGCCATGCCTTATTGATATATTAGATGAAACCAAGGCAGCATGGCTAAATTCTTCAGAGACCTAATTTTGATGTCTCTCCACAGCACCCCTGCTCTGTCTTTGGTCTTCTCTCAAATGCTCAAATGTGTTCATTTGACTCACTCCATCCAGATTTTTTTTCACTGAGTTTGATCAAAGACTATATATATACTGTAATAAGTACTTTTTAATGGGTTCTTTAAATTCTAGCTGAAATTGGAATTTCCTATTATTAGAGACAGAGGGAAAGAGACAGGAAAAGTGAACCAGAGCAAGTCCTGAAGGGTGATGTGATTAGAAATAAATTTTCACAGGGCAGGTGAGGCATAATTGAAAAGTAGGAAAAAGCTTAAAAGGGCAGGTGAGGGAGAATAGAAAAGCAGGATTGATTGGGTCTTATCAGAGCCTGCACCTGACACATGATTGCCAGTTGAGAGCTTTAAGACTCTAGATCATTTGTGATGGAGGAAGCTTGGCTGATCTCTCTTTCTGCCCTACTTCTATTACCAGACCATAGCAGCATTCCTTCTTATCAATGTGCATGGTGTGTGTGCGTGTGTGCGTGTGTGTGTGTGTGCGTGTGCGCGTGTGTGTATGAGAGAGAGAGAGAGAGAGACTGAACAGTGCAGAAATGACTTGCAAGTTGATTGCATCCCAGAGTTTAACACCCATTTGGTTATTTTCAGAATTTGCAGAGAAGGCCAGAAGACTTGGAGATATCTCCAACAGGATTCTTTATTGCAGATGAGAGATCAGTCTACAACATTAGAATATGCTGTTTTGCACTGTAGTCATCAAGTCTAACTAAAGGAGACATTGTAATTTTATAGGCATTCAGTGGGCCATCCTTAGAGGTGTTACAAAGAAAGTGAGAAGCTACAGGAGCCTGCAGAGAGTTTCATCAAATTTAGTCCTACTCACATTATTCACATATCTAGAGCCACATCTAGGGTACCGCAAATCACATTTGATTTAAGATAGTGTTCAAACAAACCGGCAGACCCGTTCAATTGTTAAGTCTCAATGGATGTTATTTTGAATGCCTATAAGCAATTTATATCACTCTGATGTTTCATATGATGAAATGGGTTACACAGAGCATCAATTGGTCTTAAAGTGACCCTAAATTATGCATTCCCACAGTATATTGTGATAAATATAAACGTAATCAGATATTGTGTACTTCTAAATAATCTGTATGAGAAACTAAACAATATTATTGTTGTTGACATTAGCAAATCAGTATTTTGCTAAAACTGTTATATTTCTTGCCATGTTGATAACTTCATGATTGACAGAACACATGAACTTAATAATTTAAGAAAGTACACCCTCCTTCAGTTGTATGATTTTATTTATCAGGGCCTAAGTAACAATTGCATGAGCTTGCCAACTTTTGTAAACAAACAAATAACCTCAGCTGACAACAAAAACACAGTTTTCAATATTTAGTCATTTTCCCCTTCAAAAGTAATCAAACATTCAGAAACCAGGTGGGAAGAAATAAGTTCACCCGATAATTCAGTAACATGTAGAGCCAGACTTGAAGTAAATGTTTTCTGTAGGAGTTTATCAGTCTCATATCATTTTAGAGAAAATTTGACCCACTCTTCTTTATAACATTGCTTCAGTTCATTAATGGTTGAGGGCATTTGTTTATCTACATCTCTCTTAAGATCCCGTTGCAGCATCTCAATGGGGATGAGGTCTGGACTTTGACTTCTTACACCTTTGAATACCCCATGTTAATTTGCTCGTATGATTGGGATCATTCTCTTGTTGAATGATCCAATTTCAGCCCAGCTTAAGCTGCTTGACAGATGGCTTCACATTTGTCTCTGGACTCACATTTGTCTCTAGTATATTCTGGTATATGTGGTCTAAGTGGAGTTAACTGTTGACTCAATGACTGAAAGTTTCCCAGGCCCCAAATAATCACCCCTCCAGTAGCATGCTTGACAATTGGCATATTGTGTTTGTGGCAATATGCTGTGTGGTTTTTTTTCTTTTTCTTTTTGTTGGCAAACATGACACTGTGCGTGATGACCAAACATCTCCAGAGCGTTTGTGGTTTGTTCAGATGCAGGTGATGCTGCCATATTCTTTTAGGAGAGAAAGGGCTTTTTCCCAGCCTTCCTTCCACGAAATTCACTGCTTGTTCAGACTCTTTCTGATTGAACATAAACATTTAATGTGCATACAGAGATCTGTAGGTCACATCTCTGAGCATTAAATGGTCTGATCTTAGCCTGAAATTGCTGGGACACCCTCTCCTAGAAAGATTCACAACTGCTTTGAAGAATCTCCATTTGTAAACATTCCTTCTCACTATAGAATTATGAATTTAAAATGGTTTGGAGATGGCCTTATGACCCTTGACAGATTGACGAGCATCAACAATTGCTTCTCTGAAGTCATGGCTGATGTAGAAACACACCTGAGTGCTTCAGAGCACCAATCTGCCAAAAGTTCTGTTTTTATAGAGGCAGTCACACTTCTTGATGATGAACTAATCTCATGCAGTTCATTTGCAACACCTAGCTGTTAATTTCTCTTTAATGATTGTGGAAGTAGAGGGGGTGTACTTATTTTCCCCACCTGGTTTCTGAATGTTGGTTTAATGTTTGGGGAATAAACGACTACATATTGAAATCTGTTTTTGAAATTTGTTTGTTTATAGAAGTTGGTGAGGACCACCCAATTAAAGCTCTGATAAATAAAAACATAGAATGGGAAGGAGGGTGTATTTTCTTTTTCACAAGACTGTACATACAGTTAAATACTAGGGTACAGTCAACAACAAGATTCTCCATAGAGCCAAGCTGCATGTGTACAAACATTCTGGTTTTGTGCTTCTGAAACTTCTCTAGGGCCCCTTTGATGGCAGACCCAAGAGCAACAACACACAGGGCAGATTTCACAGGGTGGATTTTCATTCAACTGGCAGAGTAGATTGTGCTAACTACATTTTGTACTATGTGCAAACCTGGGTTAGCTATTAACAGTGAGGCTTAGCAGTAAAACAGATAATGTACCCGATATGTGGCCCATGCAATGAAATATTGTAAGTTATATCTCCAGAAAGTCATCAGTATGTGTGGGAAGCACATCTTCAGCAAAGTGCTTCCACATTAGCTTGCTAGCTGATATGAAACTGTCATTACAGTATGCTTCTCTTAGCTAGCATATGATAAGTTAAATATTTTGCTAGCATTTAGTTATATTTAACTATCAGTAAATTAATAAATTGTATTAGCACACAGAAACGTCAAATATTTAGTTGACCTTACTGAGCTAGTTAGCTAATGCTGCTTATCAGGGCATCCACTTGTGGTAGGGAAATTAGATAACATTTGATAGTGTGTGTTAGAGGGTATGATACTGTGTGAGAAATGCCTGAGCACTGTTTAATAACTATTAAGGTAATTAGATAATTATCAGAGGATTATGAAGAATTTAGTGATTGATCAAAAATTGAGAATATAATTCTGTCTAGAAACTATCACCGAAAATTGTATTGAGCAAATTTTGTTTAATTAAGTTTGAATAGCAAGTAGGTTACTGAGTTGTTTTGGCAGGATGAAAAAAATCTCAAGCTGGAACACAAATGTGGTTGGTGTGAAAACACATACTAAAATGATTGTGGGTAGTGAATTGAAATGCACAAATGTGCAGCAAATGTGAATATTTAAACAGGGTATACTGTACCATTCCACAAGCAACAGGGGAAATTGAGGAGGGGATGTGGATAGATCTTATAATCTGTATGCCACCCTTATTATTAAGTGATTATATAATATAAGTGGTCTGCACTTATATAGCGCCTTTTTAAGCTTAGCATAGTAGCAGATGCAAGGTGCTAGCAAGCTGCTATTGGGAGCAACTTTGGCTTCAGCATCTTTCCCAAGGACACTTCGACATGTGGAGTCACGTGGGCCAGGAATTGAACACCAACCCTATGATTAGTAGACAACCCGCTCTACCTACTGAGTCACAGCCGCACTTTTGGCCTGATGTAGAAACACACCTGAGTGCTTCAGAGCACCAAACTGCCAAAAGTTCTGTTTTTACAAGGTAGTCACACTTCTTGATGATGAACTAATCTTGTGCATTTCATTTGCAACACCTGGCTGCTAATTTCTCTTTAACGATTGTGGAACTAGAGAGGGTGTACTTATTTTTTCCAACCTGGTTTCTAAATGTTAGTTTACTGTTTCGGGAATAAAATGACTACATATTGAAATATATTTTTTAAATGTTTTTGTTTATAGAAGATGGCGAGGACCAGCCAATTTAAGCTCTGATAAATAAAAACATAGAACTGGAAGGAGGGTGTATTTTTGTTTTCACATGACTGTGCATACAGTTATATACTAAGGTACAGTCAACAACAAGATTTTCCATTATATCCCAGTTGTATAGGGATACTACTTGAGAATTCCCCTCTTCGTATGCTGACACTGCCTCTCCACTCCTACTGTAGCCTTCTCTCCACATTGCTCTGCATTTCTGTCATTTTTTCTGTGTGCCTGTGTCTTCTTTCACTGCAGGTTAGAGTGTGATGGAGAAGAGGGTGCATGCATGTGTAAGTGTGAGATGATTCAGAGGGAGGAAAGGTCAGAAGATGAATGTTAACTCAGTTAGGGGATGATAATGGGCTGACACTTTGGCCATGGCATGGAATGAGATATCTGTGACATGCCTCTTTACTAACTGCCACAAGCAGCTGTCCTCTTCCTCCCTCTGCCTTCACACTTTCCAGTGTTTTGAATGTTCTGGACTGAAGTGAAGGCTTTGACCTCACAAGCCTTCTGACTCTTGGATTAATAATCAGTACAACACCTCAAGAGGAGTGTGAGTGTGGGTGGAGCTCTCATCAGGATCCTAATGTGCTCTTTTACAGTGCAGATATACTACACAATGTTCCACTTTCTATGTGGATTACATCAGTTTTGTTGGCTCCTAAAGGCAGCAGCTGACCAGTATTTATCCAGTTGGACTGCACCATTATCTCTCTGGGAGTAGAAGAAGCAAGGCCACCAGAATCAGAGCACTACCTATTTTCCCCAGCTCTCTTCCCAAACAGCTTTTACAGTTCCAAGATGCTGATTCCAGAAAACCATCTGAAATTTATTAGCTGGGATATACAGGATTTCATTTAAAAATGTTATGTAAGGATAAATCATGCTCCAAGTGAAATCAAACATTGCCCTCAAAATATCTCATTTCACTTTTCTCTTCTCTTCTCTTCTCTTTATACTTACACTTATCTCATGACAACGCATCTGTTGATATCATAGTTTGAGTCTGAGGCCCAGTACAAGGGCATATATGAGAGAGAAATGATTATTTTACAGTCCTCATTAGATGAAACAAACATAACTCTGATGGTTGTTTGTTAGGGGGCAATTTGACAGGTAAATTATCTTAGGTTTTTTTTTTTTTTTAAATGAGATCTACTGCAGAGTGTAGACCACACTCATTGAACACAAGCTAGTACAGCCATGTGGGGAACAGGCCTAAATGCTTAAGCCCATGTGCTTGGTTAAGTCTGGGGTAAGTGCATTATTAAGCTGAGGACAGAACAGAAACAGAACAGTCTACATTTTCTGCAAATGCATAAGTGCATTCCTAGAGACAGCTAGGGTCAGTGATGCTGTTACAGGATTTGTCTAAGCAGCACATTAGTGAAACAGCTTAAAGGCGAATATTGCACATGTACCAGAAAGCACAGTAATTTCTCCCAGTGGTCCAGACATTAGTCTTGCAGTGGATAGAAGTAGAGATATGGAGCTAGTGTGAGTTTTACTACAGATGCAGGATGAGATACGGGGACGGATGGGGCATGAAATTACTACACTTGGTGTTTGGTGTGATTCTACCGGATGCTCTCTTGGATTTCTGTTGCACACCACAAACTGAAGCTGTCATCAAGCAGATGAATGGGCCCATTTTGTCTAGCTCTCTGCTTCATAGAGATTTACAGGATTTAAAAACACCTATCAAAGTTGATATATAGCGTTTCCTTCACCATTAAGGGTTCACTGTAAATCAGTTTAATGCTCACCTCCACAAACCAAGCGCAGGTTTGTCACATGAAGAAATAATCCACCACTTTTGGTGCCTCTGCCAAAACCAAGATTACTTCTGTCATTTACAATGTATTGTATCACTTCTTCCTCATCTCTAGACTCTGGACTCTCAACTTTTTTTTTTTGTTGTAACTTTTTTATTTTGTTACACCAAGGTGTATAGTGCTGTGATACTTACACCAGATGACCTGGTGTAATACTGTAAGTAACATAAAGCAATAAAACACGAAAGAGGTACAGTACAAAAACATAATCATGGGCTGCATCCGAATATCTCTATTACCCTACCATACAGTCGGCAATAAGATGTAAGCCACAGAAGTAGTACTATATGTTTAAATTCTCAGTATACATAAAACAGTAGTGAGGAATACCTGGATAAACTACTGTTTCCACCGAGATTGTGCAGTATGAAAGCAATGCACAATATGTTATCCCATAAGGTAATAGGACTGGTGTGGAAAAGCTGGCAGAATGCAAAATGGTGGAAGTCAGAGCGTCTGCTCTTTTTAAGTTGTAGGTCACATACATAACAATGCCAATATGGTGGATGTAGTACGTCCAGAGTGTATTCATTCTACACACTTATACTGATCAGTATGTGCTGTATCAACGGCAAAGCAGTAGGTACCATCACAGTACACGGTTTCTAATGTAGCTATGGTAACAAATAACTCTGTTGTAGCTGTGCAATGCTTGTAAAAGGAGGCCAAGTGCATCCCTTCTTAGCCTACATTCAAGATGAGTACATCAACCTCCTGATCCATCTTGGTAATAAAAAGGTGTTAGAAAGGGGGCTCTAACATCACTGATGCAGATAGATTTTAATATAGGAATCTATTTTTAGGCATCAACCTTCTGATACCATTCCCTAGTCACATATTTGTAAATGGAACATTTAAAAATGGGCAATATTTCAAGTATTGCTATTCATATTGCTAATAGTTATGAACTTGCCCTTCATGTCATGGATCTCTTTACAACAAGTACCATGTGTGTCTGGTTTATGCTTCATTTTGAGTCTCCATCCCCGTATCGTGATTGCTTTGTTCCCTATTTGTGTACAACTGTTACTTGTTTCCCCTAATGTGTTCATCTAACCCTCTGCATTACTGTGTATGGATGCAAAGTATTGCCATGCATTGTGCCCTCTATTCCACACTGTGCTATTTATAGTTTGTCATGGTTTTGACCCACAGCTCAGGGACTAGACACACAGTCTGTGTGTGTTTTGAAAACTGCTATGGACTGTGATTATGATTAATGACTATGACCAAAACACATACATATTTACATACCAGATGCAAACACCAGACATTACCGTGAACCTTTTTATGGTATGTGTGTATGTGTACACGTGCAAATAAATTAGGGAAGGTCCCATCACTTTGATTAGTTCAACACATTTCACCTCCTTGTTTCTTTATTATCTGGCACAAGAAGATAATCTCTAGATAAGATTATGATTTTATCTTTATTTAAAAAAACAAAAATAGAGACACACATAGAAGTTAATTGTGGAATATATATATTTATATATATATATAAGAGTTTAAACTCAGGCACATTAATGAAGGTTGAAAGACCAAATTTATGAAATGTGGCACACCCGCAAAAGGTGCTACTGTAAATCAGATTTGAATGGTTGCTCTACTTCTGTCTCTCTGATATGCCTGTGCTCAGTCGGGGTCAGCCTTCAATTTCAGAGTGATCATTCATCATGCACTGCAAAAATCATGAAAGTTCAATGGTGCACTGTGTAATCAATTATGACAGACCACAGACAAGTGTCCGTATGTGACCTTAGTGTAAATCTGAATTATGTCCCGCTGTTGCCTAATGGATTTGTTTTGCACAGAGATTCAGTACCCAGGTATATGATGCTACATCCAGTAAGCTCGGTCAAGTGAGTGGATGTTGGATGCTACAGGTAGAATAGCTCTTGACACTCATAACCCTTACCAACCACTTAAAGATCTTATCATGCAGACTGACTCTGTGGGTTCACTTCAAGCTTGGGAATATGAGCACAAGCTGTGCTGGTTTTGGCCTTGCCCACTCCTACAGTCTGCTTCCAATCTGCCTGTTTCTGTTTTAGTAGGAGGAGATAAATAAGGAGTACATGAAACAAGAGAAAGGCAAGAAGTGGGATCATATAAAGGTAGTTTTCTTTGCTTTTGACCCAAAGCATATTCTGTGTCTCTTCCTCCATTTCTCACAGAAAGCTCAAGGGCTTTTGTTGCTAGCAGATGTCTTCTGGATGCATAAATAAGGCCAGGCTCTGGATCTCATTCAATTCGCCCTCGCCCCAAAAAATCTGGCATCATTTTAATGACTAATTCCGAGACTTCCGTTCACTTTCTCTTTTGTTCTCACAGAGCTAAAACTTTTCTTTCCACCTCTCTCTTTCCATGCCAGTTTGACAAAGACCTCAAGTATGTTGCTGCTTGGTAGGTTCAGCTCTAGGTGTGCGATTGGAGAAAGTGAGGATTCATTAGGAATTCACACTCACACACACACACACATACACACACACACACACACACACACATTTGGCCTCTTTGTTTTAATGAAAATGAACATGACCCACCAAGGTCTGGGTTTAGAGAAATCTAGTTTTTCTGTGTTTTGCCTGTGTTTACTAGGTCAAGTGCGTAACTCATCAGGGATACTATATGCTGTCTCTATCTGGAGGCTGACCTCATCCCAGTCCAGATGTTCACCTCTGTGATTTTAGTGTGTGTGTGTGTGTGTGTGTGTGTGTGTGGTCTGCAGTGCAGTGCAATGCAATAGTGGAGATCACACAGGCAGGGCTGAGAATTAGGGCTGAGAATTGGCTATAGGAAGGTTTTCCAAAAGCATTGTAAAAGTTAAGATCCTCTTAACTAGAGACAGTGTATAATGGGAAGTTTACACAATGTTCTCTTTGTGTTATGATGATTGTGTGTGTGAGTATTTTTCATGAAGTATTCAGTATTTGCAACCCTGGAACATAATAATGTGGTGGCTTTATCTGTAAATATATTGGCATAATTATCTGATTTTAAGAGACAGCTCTTTTTTTTTGTTTATTTTTTAACTTCAACTATAAAATTTTTATTCCTCCATTTTATAGGAAGAAATCTTTTAGAAAAAAGAGAAATATTGCTCTGAATACAGCCCAAAATACATTCACTTTCCTAAGCAACTTTGAATGCGATTATCCTCATTTGACCCCTTTTAATACCAGCAACCCCCGACCCATGACCCCCTGACCTTCAGAGCCTTTATACTGTATACGCCATTATATGTTCCATTCTACCACATGCACTCCATATAAACAATAGGCAGGAGCCAATTTTCCATGGCAGCAAATGTTTGTTTACCACACATGAAATGATTGCATCTTTTACCGAACAGTCCTACAGTAAAGCTTCCATCAGGAGTGCACATGCTAAAAAAATCTAAATCTGACAGTTTATGTTAACACTCAGCAGTGGCAATGTTTTCGAACAGCTGGTAATTATGGGCATTATGACAGATTAAAGAGTGGCAGAAATTTCTCATTCTTCCCTCACTTTGTTTCCCGTTCCTAAAATGAGATGAGATGAGATGAGATTTGTTTGTGTATGTTTGAGTCAGCCCAGCATGTTTATCATGAATATAAGTTCTCTATGGTGCCTTTAACTTCTCTTTCTTCAAACTGGTTATAGACCTTCAGTTTTTAAGGTAGTGCTTTTACATTCTGTATTCAATCACATTCACTAATATGGTTCGGGAGTGTGGTGTTATAGATGGGGTCTTAAAGAAAAAGCTGGAATGTGTGGAATTTTGATAGTAAAGAAACATTTCAACAGTGCCAGTAGATATTAAAATGTCATACATGTCAGCTCTTTATCACTGCAGTGTGTATATACCAGAGTGTGTTCTTCCACTCCGTGCTGTACAGCAGGGACTGCCCAGGTAGAATTCTGTATTTGGGCTATATACAGTGTCTGAAAACCAAGGTCTATTCTGTAGTTTCTAGATCTCAATCCAGTCATCTGTTAAGAAAGGACTGAGTAAATTACTCAGAGGAAAGCTCCACCAATAGCCAATTTGCAGCACATATGGGAAGCAGTTCATATGACATGGAAACAGTGCTGAGGTGTTTCTAACTAGCAGATGCTTATGCAAGCCTGATCATATTTCACAGGCTAGTTGTGTGGATATATGAGCAACTCAATTGTTAGTTAGAGCAAATTTTATAGCACTGCATCAGCCACAGTTCTGTAGCTACTTCTTGCAATGGCATTTAGAATAACTTTTTCACCAGTGGGTAGACTGCAGATATAAAATTCAGCTCATGAGGAAGACACCTTGAGAGGAAACAGACTCAATAGGAACTGTTCTGGGTGACCCCGGATAGTTGGATCTTAATTATAGAGTATACAACTGTAAAATAACAAAGACTAACATTATTATGCTTGTTGAAATAATCTCTTATGAGCATATTCTGAATAAGGGTCCCGGGATAAGCACATTACAGTCTTTATGATTACAGCAACAACAAAAAAAAGTTCTTAGAAGGTAAAAGCTACAATACAGTATCCAGGTGAAATTATCCACTGAAAAAAGGTGAGACTTGCACAGTGCGAATCTTTAGGGTATCAAATGTGGGACTATCCACAATAGCAGAAAGTGAAACACAAGTGCAGAAGCTCCAAAGGGAAGTAGAGAATCTGGATGTGGGTGATAGGAGCCAAAAAAAAAAAGAAGTGTGTGAGGCCCAGGCTCTCACATTACATAGCAGAGAGTACACATACAGAGAGAATAGATGATTAAGTATGCTCTTATTACTTAAAAAAAAAGGCTAAACAAATATACATTCCAACCTTTTTTTTCATAAAGGAAAGTACGTTCCTAATAACTACAATCATCAAGCCTGTCTGATACTGTCTGTAATAGTAATGAAACAGGATGAAACAATCCACAGTTTCACAATTATAGTTAGAGGATTTATGTAGTCCTAAAATTTTCTACTTTCCCCTCAACAAGGATACTGTTATATCACACTCATATTATAGAAGTGCTTTACATACAAACTTCAGTATACTGGATACATTAAAATAGGTGAACAATTAAAGTATGGACCAACTGTCGAAGAAATGCACTGTTAAATGTAGATTAAATGGGATATCTGTTTTTGTTTGTTTGTTGAAAATAACAAGGAGATGACATTGCTGCTTATTTTGAATCATACAATCAAGATTAATTGCTGTGACAAAGCTGTCTGGCTTGAACTAATCAATATGTAGCTAAATAGCCTAAATAAAGATTAAACATGAGGCATATTCCCATTTACGTGTAGCATGAACAAATTAGTCATTAGTCATCATGGTCTACTTATATAAGAGGCCATAGCAGGCAATGAAAACAGCAAACTAAAAAGTTGTTTGTGGAGTGACATGTTTGATCTTATTTGTAAGTGGGTTTGTGGCTGTGTCAATGTAAATGCTGCAATAACGTGCCAGTGTTTACAATGTCAGTGTCACAGATCGTGACGGAGCGGATAAAGGACGGATGCAATCGCAGTTTAGAACGGTAGATTTATTTAAAGAGAGACAGGCAGACAAATCCAAAATGTGATCCAGAACGTAATCCACACACAGGCGAAGGTCAGGCGAATGGCAAACAGGCATACACAAGGCAAAGCAGAGATCAATGTCGTGGTACAGAAAACGGGGTCGAGATGCACAAACATGAAACGGGACGAAGCTTGGAAGCGGTGCGACGACCTCAGCTGAGCAGGGATGCTGTGCGACGACCTCAGCTGAACAGCGAGACTGAGCGATGTCCATAGCTGAACCTGGAGACTGAGCGACATCCACAGCTGAACCTGGAGACTGAGTGATGTCCAAAGCTGAACAGTTATGCTGAGCAATGTCCACAGCTGAACAGGAATGCTGCAGTTCTGGAGGTGAGATCTCCTCGGCTGAGCTGGACAGCAGGACAGCTTCCTTGGCTGTGCAGGGCCATGGGATGACCTCCTCGTAGGCCTCAGACTGGGGCTCTGAGGTTACCAGGTGAATCTCAGGCTTGAGCAGAACTTGGTCGGCTGTATCGGTAGTCTTGGACGTGGGCTGAACTTGGCTGTGCGCGTCATCAGACTCGGACGTGAGCAGACCTTGGCTGTCTGTGTTAGTAGGCACGGACCTGAACATGACTTGGTCTACTGGATCAGCAGACTTGGACGTGAACAGACCTTGGCTGTCTGTATCAACAAACTCGGGCGTGAGCAGAACTTGGCTGTTCGTGTCAGTAGACTCGGGCATGAGCAGATCATGGCTGTCCATGTCAGTAGGCTTGGATGTGAACATGACTTGGTCTACTGGATCAGCAGACTTGGATGTGAACAGAACCTGGTTGTCTGTGTCAGCTTATTGGGACATTAACTGGGTTGACAATCGATCAGTGTATCTGAGACCTTGTCTTGCACTGGAGCTCTGGTGTTGGAGCCTCCTTGTTGACCTCTAGTTGGAGTTCTGCCAGTGAGCCCACCTCGTGGGTCTCATGCTGGAACTCTGAGGCAGCCATGTGGACCTCAGGGACTGGAGACTTGACTTGGATTTGGACATCAGGAACGTGAGACTGCACCTGGATGTCAGGGACTTGAGACTGGACCTGGACGTCAGAGACTTGAGACTGGACATGGACCTGGACATCAGAGACTTGAGACTGGACTTGGACGTCTGAGACTTGAGACTGGACTTGGACTTGGACAGCAGGGACTTGAGACGTAACTTGGGCTTGGACAGCAGGAACATGAGATTTGGCTGGGACGCGAGCTTTGGCTGGAGCTGGGACGTGAGACGTGGCTAGGACGTGAGACTTGGCTGGGACTTGAGACTTGGCGGGGACGTGAGAACTGGTGGGGACTTGAACTTGAGACTTGACCGGGACTTCGGAGACTTTAGACTTGGATATGAGAGGAACTCGGAGAATTGGGTCAGCAGACTTGGACATGAATGGAACCCACTTAACAGACATGGACGTGACTTGGGTCCATGTCTCATCCAAGTTGTAGCGCTGCTGTGGTTCTCCAAACTCCCTCAGAAACAAGTCCGAGAACTGCCTACTGTCCTCCAGTATCCACTGTCTTGTGGCCACTAATCGCTGCGCTCACGTGAGAGAGGGGCCAAAAAATCGGGACACCATGAATTGAACCCACTGTTTTCCCTTGGCTTTGGGTCAAACAGGCTGGAAAAATAACTTTGGCAGTCTATCAAAAAATAGTCCGGATAACCAAAAAAGCCGTCATACCAATCGGGAAGATCCATGAAAATCCACTGTGAAAATTGCATTGAGTCCAAAGCGGGGATGAGAGGCATGGACTTCCGAGTTCTGTGTCCTCTCCGTTCTCGTGCTGCATCCATGGTGGTGGCGGTTTATTCTGTCACAGATCGTGACGGAGTGGATAAAGGACGGATACAATCGCAGTTTAGAATGGTAGATTTATTTAAAGAGAGACAGGCAGACAAATCCAAAACGTGATCCAGAACGTAATCCACACACAGACGAAGGTCAGGCGAACGGCAAGCAAGCATACACAGGGCAAAGCAGAGATCAAGGTTGTGGTACAGAAAACGGGTTCGAGATGCACAAACATGAAACGGGACGATGAGTGAGGGACTGATAGCGCCGAAATCAGTTACTAAACTAACTAACCTAAACATGAACTAAGACCATGACTATGACTAGAAAACATCAAGTTAAGAACTGACTCTAACGTGTTAAGCTTCTCTAATCTAATAAACCGTCTTGTGTGCTGGGAGGTGCGCGGTATATATGCCGGGATGAATCAGCCTCTAAACTGCTAGCAGCAGAGGACAATACCGACACACATGGAATCCCAGCCAATGACAGGACAGGGATGAGACATGACAAACGTAAACAAAACACATGTGTCCAAATGTCACAACTGTCAACAACAGAAAAGCACGTGCTCGCGCATTTGTGCTTTAGAGCACGCTGCCTCAAGGGGGAACCGTGACAGTCAGTGTATTGTTCTTTCAAATAAATTATACTATCACTTTTAGATATATGACAAAAGTATAAGGCTGTATAAGAATCAGAGCTGAAACAATCAGTTTGAATAATAGATAATGTTGTTTATTTAAAAAATATCTAAATAGATTTTTATTTTCAACTAGTTGTTTACTTAACCAATGACAGAAATGTAAGGGTGGAAAACGAACTGAGAAATTATACTTAAATGAAATTGTAAATGTGAAAATCTTCTCCGTTAAAACTGGAAGTATGCAGGCAAAAATGTACTCAAGCGAAAGTAAACAAATTGCTACTTCTAAATGTACTCAAGTATTGAAAAGTATAAAGTAAACATGTTACTGATGAAATTAAGTTGCCATGCCATGTTTTAATATGAAAAATAACTTTTATTACTTATCTAAAACTGCTGGATGATTTTCCTTTGAAAGCAACTACACCAATTTGCCTGAAAACAGCAGTCAATCTCTGTGACCATATGCATTAATGCTACATAGTTTCATAACAAATAAATCAGAAATTAAAATATCATGTGATTAACAGATATTTGCCTTCATGACCATAGGTGAGGGTAGGAACGAAGTTTGCCTGGTCACGAATTGTGACATAAGGGAAGATAGGACAGATGTAATCGCAGTATGAACAGTTTTATTGAGAGACACACATGCAGATAAATCCAAAACCTACTCCATACACGTAATCCAAGACAGGCGAAGGTCAGGCGAATGGCAAACAGGCATATACAGAGCAAGGCAGAGATCAAGGTCGTGGTACGGAAAAACGAGGTCGAGATACGAAACAATAAACATGAACAAGAGTGAGGAACTGGTAGCTACGACTATAAACATGAACCAAGAAACATGACATGAACAATGACTATGGTAACTATGATCTAATCTAACTAAGTCTATGCTCCTCTACATTAATCTATGCTATGCTAAACGTTACTAATAATCCGCAATGAGTGTAGCATGGCACACGGTATATATCCCGGCATGATTAGCCCCGCAACTGCTAACAGCTGCGGGCAATACATAAACACACGTGACTTGACAAAACATGACAGGAAGGGGCGGAGACATGACATCAACAACGACAAAAAACACATGTTCATGCACGTGTCGAAATGTCACTGCTGTCAACATAGAAGAAGCAGGTGCTCGCGCATTAGCGCTTAAAGCACGCTGCTGCACGGGGGAATCATGACAATTGCAATGCTCCATCAGACACTTTATTATGATGATCATGTTCTTTGCACCACTAAAACATGTGCTGTCTAATGCGCTGGTTTTCAACATTATTCAGCAGGGAATAAAGCCAAAGGACACTTCATAGATGATTATGATTAACAACCTTCATGTTTCACTTCACATAGATGTATAAAATTACACACAAGCACATCCATTGCCAGAATGACAAAGAAATCTAGAGAATCTTAACTAATACATATTCTAAGGCATCTGTGTTGTCAGAGTGTAGTTGGATGTATTTGGTAGACATGACTTTCTGAATCCCCACCTTTAGCAAATGTTAGCAGTAGGAATTCTTTGTTTTTGTATTCAAGCTCTGCATTTGCTCCATTCATATAAAATGATCTTAGAAACTGGCTTCTGCGTCATTGTGAACAAGACTTCCTTCCTTCTTGTTGCTTTTTCAAAAGCCTTTCAAACTCGAGGTAATTATTCTCAATCAGTCAGCTTGCACCACAGTGCTACTGTGATGTTTGCCAGGGTGACTGGTGGACAGAAATATAATGCTATAATTAACCCACTTACCATGACAGAAGCGGTCAGATCCCAGGTGCTCTTACTCAACCCAGACACTGCTCTTTTTTTCTTTTTTCTTTTTTTTTTCTTTTTTTTCCAGAATCTAGGTCAAAACTGTGGGAGACTAACTTACAGGTCCATAAAGACCCAATCATCTCTGATGACAGTATCTTCATCACACAACACCTGAAGTGTGGTCCTATTGTTACTCTCTTCCTGTGCTTCAGTTCTTTGTCATCAGAAGACATTTTTTAACACCAACGTGGCTTTCTTTGTTTGACAAAAGCAAAAAAAAAAAAAACCAAAACCTCAAACCTCTTTCCTTGTTTGTTGTTCAGATAGCAGAATCTGTGCGTTAATGTGTTACTGCATTCACTGAGACAAAACACAGATTTCATATCCTCATCACTTCCCTGTCATAGTGTGTCCCGTAAATATGCTAAATGTCTTCCGAACCAAAATGGTAATGGAAAAAAAAGCCACTGAATAGGCCAAGTCAAGGGACTTTAAATCATTGTAGGGAATAGCTTGTACTATCATGTCTGGCTACATGCAGTGAAATAATGATTTAGCCATAATACTGGACTGACCTTTAATCCATATGTATATTTGAGCAAATATTACTTTACATATGTTTTAGGACATCTTGATTGACCCTTTTGGGAGCTGGTTATTTTAATATAATACTGTATGTTAAACAGTTTTTGTATTATTTATCCTCAGAAGATAAACTACAGTGTTCCATAGTGCTTTTATATAAAATACCTTATGGCAAGGTTTGAATGTACTGAAGTGTTTTTTGTCTGGTTTTCTACAAGGAAGTCCCAGTGAACATCATGAAATCAGTTTAGATTTCGCCATCAGGTGAAATTCAATACAGGTTGTTTTTTTTTTGTTTTTTTTTTTTTTGCTTCCTGTGCATGAGATATAGTGATATGCTAACATAGCATTACCATAAAATATTCCTCATGACTTAGTACTGGTGGAGGAAAGTACAATATTTTGGTGTGAATGTGAGATGAAGAAGGTGAGGATAAGGTCATTTCCTGTGTTTGGTGGAAGCAATATGAGTGCGTGCTGAGGACCGAGAGGTGTCAGGAGGAGCAATGGCATTATCATCTCAGGATATGAGGGGAGGAAATAGATTACTTTAAATAAAGAATGAACTTAACATGCCTTCTTCAGTGGACACAGGGGCCTGCTCTACTTTGCAGCTTCATTTATCTACATTCCAGCCTCATTAAGATGACATGAAATCTGGAGAAAGCGCTCCTGTTCTTTATGCTGTTTTGATTAAACACTTCCTGGTTCTGAAATACCCTAGCACAAAGGATGCCAATGTCTTTTTTTTTTTTTTAAATAAACATTTAGTTCCTGAGGATATTAAGAGGTCAGCATCACCCTTAGAATGTTTTTGTGGGAAACTAAGCCCTGTTTTGGTCCGGTGTTTACTTGTCGACATTTGACTAATGGCCACATGCGCAATAATAAATTATGCACCCAAGCAACAGATGCAGTGGTTGTTATTTTAGCATTTTGGATTTGTTTGTTAGAACCATGATGACCTCAGAATTGAAGTTAGATGATGGCTCTGTGCACAAACATAGAGTGGTCAGACGTCACACATGCACCCATTAACACCCACCATTGTTTTCTCTGCGCCTGATATATGAACAGAAATGGTAATAAAAAGTACAATTACCCTTGCATGGTGTCTGCCTTCACTCTTAATGAATGCCAACCTCTGTAGTCTGCACACCATCCATCATAGTTTCCTGGTACATAACCCCTCTAGCCAGTGACACATGAACACACACGGTGTCAAGGACCTCACATTAATTCTCAGTAAAGACAGCAAATATGTGTTC
Organism: Ameiurus melas; assembly: GCA_012411365.1. Classification (NCBI taxonomy): domain Eukaryota; kingdom Metazoa; phylum Chordata; class Actinopteri; order Siluriformes; family Ictaluridae; genus Ameiurus; species Ameiurus melas. The sequence continues at coordinate 26,154,021 of CM022757.1, read as the reverse complement.
AAGACTTGCTTACTGAGTATTAAACTGCCCATATTGCCCCTGATAGATAATTGATTAAAATGGCTAGTAAGCTCATTCAATTCATAATAAATGGATATTTTCCCCCTTCAATTTATTGTCATGCTGTTGTAAATACCATGTCTCCATTTTCAATTGATCTTATTTCTTTTTACATTGTACACTTACATCTTTTTAATTTACATTAAATCAACCTAAATGGAAAAGTACATGGTGTGGAATTGCACAGATACTTAAAGATACTGCTTCCTATTCCTTAGATATGACCCATGTACCATATGCTGTGCATTTACATTCCAACATCAACCTTGGACTATAATAAAAGATGAAACGTGTGACAAAGCTGTCTGTGTTGTGAATACTGTGCTCCATATTACTCAGATTTCTCAAAGTGACCGGATCTCAAGTGATCTCATGTCATGCTTGCTTGCGTCAAATCTCTCCCACACAGACTAAAGCATGTGTGACAGGACTTGACTTCAGGAGAAATGGGGCATACTAAGGTCATGGGTCTGCTCCCAATTTCAAGTGCTTTCATTACTCAGACCTTTGACATACTTTGATAGTATATTCACCATGTCTCTATCTAATCAGCCACTGTAGATTACCCTGTGCAGTCACAGATGCAGCTCCATCTGGGAAATAAAGAGCGGTGGCTTCTGTTTGAGCAGCACTGAGAAGCTGGAACATGGTAAATGTTCCTCCTCTCTCTCACACGGACATAGGCAAGTGTGATATAGTGTGCCATATATTGCTATATTGCTAACTGCTATATTGCTTTTGTAAAACTGCCATAGTGTACAGTGTCTTTGCCATTCCATGCAGTTGGATTAAGAGTAATGATTTGATGCTCTAATACATGATTATTCCACTGGCGGTGCGCTTTCAGCAAATCAGCCTCTTTAGAAATCCACTTTGCTGGGCATGATGAATGTGAGAGAAATCTAGCAAATGGCTTCTATCTGCATCCAAGGTACACACATAAATGATCTAGTTCTAATTTCTAATGTTAACATGGCATTTGTAAATTTAGAGCTTGGCTTGAAAATGAGTCATTAAATTTGGCAGTAGTTGTGTTTGTGCAATATTCATGGGAACTGAAATGTTGCCAAGCTTTATACGTTAATATTGTTTAAGAGCATATTTATTTTCTTATTTGCAAAGCTACGCTAAGTTTCCTGTGTCACTAATTAGGTTGGTCTGTGCTCTTGTGTGTTGGTATTTTGCTCCCAGAAGTCTAGCAGAAGATTTTTAATTTACAATAATAATTGATTAGAAGACTAGAATGAGAATATTCTATAAGAATAAGAAGAATAGCATGTAAGCATGCGAAATACAGAAAATAAAGTAGATCCAGTTCAAGAAACATGGCAATGTAGAAATTTGTCATTTATTGTTCTTGGACAAGAACACTAAGAGATATACACTGGAGTAAAAGCTCAAAAAGTGCAGGCTTCCAAAGTAAAACATTGTTTCTTCATATAGGATATATAAGGTTATGCATGCCTGGACCTTATTAAATGTGATTCTAAATACGGAACAGAAACAGAGAGAGAGGAAAGCAGAGAGAGTGACTGGCCTCTAGGCCTTTGGCACTGGTAGAAAGTGGAACCATATGCACTTCAAGTCGATCCCAAACAAATACAGCCACTTCCCATTCTGTTACAGTGTGGACACTGTTTCCAGACAGACTGAGCGCCTCACTGCACTTACTGAGAGCACTTTAAAAAGATGTGATTGATATGAGTTTTGCAGAAATCAGTGGATCAAAGACTTTAGGATATTTGTCCCACGATAGCAGTAACTCCGAGATGCTATAGGTGTTAGAAACAAATTTCTATTCATTCTGTTCGTGCAAATTCACTTTCACATCTGAAATCACCATTCTGCATTTAAATATGTCCTTAAAATCTGAATTCCAAACACCAGCAATTGCTTAGGGAAATAATCCATCAGTGGATGGCAATGAAAAAGAATGAAATGATTGTGTTTCCAGCAGTCACACAGAGCAGCTTCCTTGCAGAAGAAATTGAACAAACAATAAGAAAGCAAGTTTTATGAAATTATTTGTTTAAAATACTCCATGCTCATCTCTATGTTTGTCAAACCCAAGAAAACAGCTTGCATCAATGAAGTGAAGTGAGGAGACGAGTTAATGGAGTAGAGTTAAATGGATTCCAAATGGGTGGTATGAACTGCAATGAGGCCAGTGAACAGATTTTTATGTTCTATTGAAATTGCTAATTTCCTATTAAGCAGCTAAGCAATCGCCAGCAAGCTAATATTAGTGTAACTAACTAGAACATTTCTTAATAGTTACACTGGGACTTTGAGTAGCTATTTTTTATTAGTTTGGCACTCTTGAAAGCATCTGCTTTTCCCAAAGGATCCTGAATTGGTTACTAATTGGTAAGCTGATAGCATGTTTATGAATAAGTGTATATAGAGATTGTATATACCGACATGGGCCTAGAACAATGAAATCTTACACTTATCTAGTACAAAACAAAGAAAAAAAAAGGCAAAAAATGTAATGTACTAAATATTCCATAGGATAAAATGATTTAATGACAAATATAATTCAAATATACAAAACTCATATTCAAATACTCGCAATATGTAGCTCAGTCCGCATTGCATAACACACTGTTTGGAGGATTGTGATGTCTCTACTACTGAAAAACCACAAGGAGAATTAGCTTTTTCAATAATTCATTAACAAAAATATCAATATTCTTCTGTGGAAAAGTAATTACACCCTTGGTCTCAGAAGCTAGTATTGCCCCCTTTAGCAGAAATAAATTCTTGTAGGCGTTTTGCATAATTGTCCACCAGTCTCTGACATCGCATTTCTGACATTTTGGACCACTCTTCCATGTAATATTCTTTCAGGTGCAAGATGTTTAAGGGTTTTCTTGCATGTATGACCTGTTTCAAATCCCCCAACAACATGTCAATGGGATTCAAATCCGAGCTTTGACTTGGCCATTCCGTAACCCTCAATTTCTTCTTTTTGAGCCATTTGCTAGTGTGTTTAGGATCATTATCCTGCTGAAAGGTCCTTTTTCAGTTCAACTTCAACTTTTGGACAGATGGCCTCACATTATCTTCAAGCACTCAGGATTCTCCACTGCAGAATTCATAGTTGAATCAATGAATGCAAGCTGTCCAGTCCCTGAGGCTTCTCCTGCTTCTCCTGAAAAGCTGTCTTTGGTCAGAGCCAAACATGTCAGCTGTTACTGTGGCCAAACAACTATCTTTGATTCATCTGTCCAGAGCACATTATTCCAAAAGGCCTGGTCTTTGCCTATATACTCATTGGCAAACTATAGTCTTGCAGAGGCTTTTTCCTGGCACACCTCTCATGCAGGTCAAATTTGTGCAATCTCTTTCTGATTGTAGAGACATGCACTTTGACACCAATAGTTGCAAGACTTACTATCAGATCCTGTGAAAATATTTTGGGGTTCTTGGAGACTTCTTTTTGCATTAAACTGTCTGCTCTTGGGCAGAATTTGCTGGGATGGTCAGTCCTCGACACATTGGCAGTCATTTGAAATCTGTGACATTTGTAGATTATTTTCTGATGTATTGAGAAAATAATCATTGTTTGAAATGATGTATTTCAAATAATTTGTATAGCTTTTTAAATCCCTTTCCAGACTCATAGGCATCCACAGAATTTTTTCTGAAAGCCTTTTAGAACTCTTTAGATCTTGGCATGATGACACCACACACCTCAATAGCAAAGGGAAACCCAGACACTAGATATAAGAATATGCCTAAGTATATCAGTGCCGTCCAGTAATATTGACACCCTTGGAAAACATGAGCAAAGAAGGCTGTCTATATATATATATATATATATATTGTAGCGGGATCAGCCCAGGGGGGGCGAAGGCGTAGCACAAACACACGGGAGGCAGGTTGTAGTGCGAGAAGTGAGGGAAAACCCAGGATTTATTTGTCCTTAAATCCGTAGTGGTGAGTGTGTGTGTGTGTGTTTGGGTGCGTGTGCGGGCGTGGGGGTGGAATGAGGGGAAACCCGGGGGCCGGGGCTGGCGTGGGGCGTCCTCCGGGCGTGTCGGAATTCCCGGAAGAGCTGGGAAAGAGCGGTTTTTCCCTGTGCCGGTTTCTCGGCCTCACCACTGTCCTCGTCTGTCGTCGCCCGTCCCTCGTCCCGGGGCGGAGCCCTCTGTGGCGGAGAGAGGGGAGAGAGAGAGGCGAGAGAGAGAGAGAGAGGCCGAACGGTTAGGTAAGCCCGTGTTTTGCGGGTTCAGTGGCAATTACCTCGGACATTAGCTGCCTACATAGCCGAGTTGATCCTCTCCGTTCGTGGGCGGAAGGGTGTCCTTTTCCCCTCCTTCTGGAGCTGGATTGGTGAACCTCCTGCTCCCGGTTCGCCAATCCGCCGCCGGCGTGGCGGGGGTTGGCTCCACCCTGCAGTGACGGCCCTTCCGGTTGGCGTTGGGACCGGCGCGAGGCTGCCCGCCTCGTGCCGGGGCGGCAGTCGGGGAAGGAGCGAACCTCCTAGTTTGCGCGGCGGGTGTTGGTCCGCCGCGACAGTACCCCCCCCTCAGCTCCGAGCCTACTGCCGCTGGGAGGTGGGCCCAGAGCGTGTCTGCGTGTGAGCCCATCTGCATTCCCATGCAGGGCCCCCCCGGTGCTGGACCTGAAAGGAGAAATCCTGCAGGGCGAGAAACCACCGCGTGACCGGGCGTTCGTGTGTTTGGCCTTGGCCATCCATTGCAGGGGCGCGTGGTCTGTGACCAGGACAAAGTGTCGGCCTGCCAGGTAATACCTCAACTCTTCAATGGCGCCACGATCGCCAAGGCTTCCCGCTCTACCGCTACGTACCTCTTTTCCGCGGGGCCAGTTTCCGGCTGATGTAGAGGACCGGGTGCTCTTCTCCGTCGAAGTTTTGGGAGAGGACCGCGGCCCAAACCCTGTTTCAGATGCGTCGGTGTGTACCGTGAAGGGGAGGCGAAAAATCCGGGTTCCGCAACACTGGGGCACTGGTGAGGGCCCGTTTCAGGGCCCTGGAAGGCCCTCCGCCTCGGTTGACCACTTCACCCGGTCCGCTGGCCTTTTTGGTGAGATCTGAAAGAGGGGCAGCTATCGCCGAAAAGTTAGGCACGACTCCGATAGTACCCGCCCCAACCCCAAGAAGGCACGTACCTGTTTCTTCGATGAGGGGCGGGGTAGTCCCCACCGGCTTCGATCTTCCTCGTCTGCGGCTTCAGACCCCGCCGTAACGGTACCCCAGGTACTGTGCCTCGGTTAATCCCAGGTGGCATTTCTTGGGGTTGGCTGTCAGTCCAGCTTTCCGGGGCCCCTCAGGACCTCCCCAGATGGAACAGGTGGTCCGACCAGGTGGAGGAGTGACGACGACATCGTCAAGTAGGTCGTGGCGAAGCTGCGGTGTGGTCCTGGGACGATGTCCATCAGCCGTTGGAAGGTGGCTGGTGCCCCGTGTAGGCCAAAAAGGGGAGGACCCGGTACTGCCAGTGGCCGGTGGAGGTACTAAAGGCCGTCTTGGGCCTAGCGTCGGGCGCTAGGGGCAACTTGCAATACCCCTTGGTGAGGTCCAGGGTGGATATAAGCGGGCCCTCCCCAGTCGCTCCACCAGGTCGTCCACTGGGGGGGGGGGGTAGCTATCGAAGTCCGATACCTGGTTCAGTCTCCGGAAGTCGTTACACAGGCGCATGCTTCCGTCGGGTTCGGTACAACGACGATGGGACTGGACCAGGGGCTGGATGACTCCTCGACGATCCCATCCCTTAGCATTCGCTCCACCTCCTCCTCGATGGCCTTCCGCCCGGCCTCAGGGACCCGGTAGGGTCTCTGTCTAACTACCACGCCGGGGGTGTCTTGATCGTGTGGTGAACCACCTGGGTCATCCCCGGGAGGGAGGAGAAACACGTCTGTGAATTGGTCCACCAACTCGTTGAGTTCCTGTCTCTGCGCGGGGGTGAGGTCTTCCCCCAAAGTCGACCAAGGCACGCTTGTCAGGATCTGTGTCCCGGCCCGCGTGCGCCGAAACCCTCGGACTGGTTCCACCCATCTCTTCAGCAGGTTGATGTGGTATAACTTCCCGTCCGTACGCTTACCGGGTTGTTGCGAAGCGGTAGTTGACGGCTCCCCGTCGCTCAAGGACCGTATACGGGCCCTGCCACCGGGCCAGGAACTTGCAGGCGCTGCTAGGCACTAGAAGCAGGACCTGATCGCCTGGATGGAACTCGGGGCTGTGCCGGGCGGGTTATACACCCGCTGCGTGTTCTTCCTGCGCGCGGCGCATATGTTCCTGCACTATTGGTGCCACGCGGTCAATTCTATCTTGCATCTCCTGCACGTACTCAATGATCGACGCGGTGCGGGGACGGCTGTTCCTCTCCAGGCTTACGCCCGTCCAGCAGTCCTCTTGGCCGTCGCCCAAACAGGAGCTCAAACGGGGTGAAGCCTGTGGACGCCTGGGGGGCACCCCGGGCCGGCGAAGAGTAGCAAAGGGAGGAGGTCCCAGTTTTCCCCTGCGTCGTCTACCACCCGCCGTAGCATCCGTTTGAGCGTCTGATTGAAGCGCTCCGCGAGTCCGTCGGTCTGCGGGTGGTAGACAGACGTCTTCAGATGTTTCACCTGCAACAACCGACACAGATCCGTCATTAATTTTGACACGAGGGGCGTACCTTGGTCGGTCAGGATGTCCTTGGGAATGCCCACCCGGCTGAAAAGGAGCATTAGCTCCCTGGCGATGTTGGGGAAGTGGCCTTGCGTAGCGGCACCGCCTCGGGTCCGCGGTGGCATAGTCCAACACGGGTATACACGAGGATGTTTTTTCCCAGAGCCTTGGGAAGGGGCCTACCAGGTCCATACCAATCCGCTCCGAATGGGACGCCTATGATGGGTAGCGGAATGAGGGGTGCTGGCGGGGGCTTCCTGGGCGCGGTGCGCTGGCACTGAGGGCATTGCTGGCAGAACCCCCGGACCTCGGCATCCATCCCGGGCCATACGAACGGTCTCTCAGTTTCTCCAGCGTGTTGCGTGCCCCTAGGTGACCGCCGGGGGTGGGGCGTAGGCGAGATGCATTACCAGGTTAGTCCCGTCCGTGGTACCACCAGGAGGTCCGTCGGTTCCTCTCCGACAGACTCGTTGGTAGAAGGCCCCCTTTCACGAGGAAGTACGAGGTGGGGAGCCTCAGGTCGGGGTTCTGGGTGACCCCCTCTATCACGCGCTTGTGCGCCCAACAGTGTTTCAGGCGGGTGGTCCTCCTTCTGCTCCCCGCCGAACTTCCTTCTCCTCGGTTCACCTGTTGGAACACAGAGGACACTGGATTAGTCAATCCGGGAGGACTCCACCGGTTTCGGCGTCTCCGCGTCGTTGGGCGAGGCAGACTGCCCGGCGTTGGGTCCTCTGGGTCCGTCGCGGCTCGCCTCGGCCGCCCGGGCCCGTTGGGAAGCCCGGCCAGTCTCTCCCCAGGAGCAGTGGCACCGGAAGAGTGGGGATCACGCCCACATGGAGGGGCCAGGTCCCGGCTGTACTCCGGATCCGCACCTCGGCTGCGGGATCTCCCGGGTCTCCCCATGGATGCAGTAGTAGCAGGGACTCCCTCCGGTTGTAGTGCCTTGGGGAGGACTGTCGTTCGGGCGAGCGTCACTGTGCTCCCGGTGTCCAGTAGAGGCGGTGACGGGTCTTCCTTCTACCCACACCCTCTGGGTGGGGCCCTCGGGAGGCTGTTGGAGGTGGGGCGCGCACCCAGCTAGCCATGGTTTCTGGATCGGCCGACGGGGCTCTATCTCCGGTTCTGTGGGCATGGGCTCGTCAGCGGGGTCATCCGGCTTGGTGACCTCCGGCCGGCTCCCCCATGGTCCGGGGCCCCGTTGACGGTCAGGCCGGGGCCCTGAGGTCCCGAGGGGTTGGGCAGAGGGCTGATGGTCCCCTGGCTAAACCCGGGCGTGGTCATAGTACGCTCCAGTGCCGACATGAGCGCCTGGGGTGATTCTGGCGCCTGTGCCCCTATGGCCTGTCGTTCTGGGGGGGTGGCGCCCTCAGGAACCCGGTCGCACGCCACCTTCTCTACCACCTCCGTGGCTGTATACTGGTCCGGTCGGAGCCACCGCTTTAGTCGGATCAGAGGCGTTAGTTGCCCCCGGGGCGGCCCCGGCTGGTAGACCCAGTTGTGGAACTCTACTGCCGCCTGGCCCGTGGTGCGGCCACACCACGCCAGGACCCCCTCTTTCGTCGTTGAGTAATCGGCGCGTCTTCTGGTTCGAGGCTGTAATAGGCGGTGCGTGCCTCCCCGTGAGTAACCCGCAACAGCGGCCCTGGGCCAGTCATCCCGATCCCACCCTCTCGACGGGCAATATTTTGAAGGTTTCGAAATAAGCTAGAGGTCCTCGTGCGAGAGAGGGGTGGTAATAGGTGGCGAGTTCGCATCTGGGGTCCGGGAGGGGGTGTGGGGGGTCAGGGTCTTAAGGTCCACCAGCGTTTGGGTGGCCACCTGGAGGCTTTCGGCGAGTTGCTGCGTGCGGTCTGTTGCTGGATGCTGGCCTCCAGCAGGTGTTTTAACGTTTGCTCCATGAGTTGTGTGTGGGGTTTTTTTTTTTTTTTTTTTTTTTTTTTTTTTTTTTTTTTTTGGGGGTGGGCCTGTGCTACTGCCCCCATCCTCCACCAGTGTAGCGGGATCAGCCCAGGGGGGCGGGCGTAGCACAAACACACGGGAGGCAGGTTGGTGTGCGAGAAGTGAGGGAAAACCCAGGATTTATTTGTCCTTACATCAGTAGTGGTGAGTGTGTGTGTGTGTGTTTGGGTGCGTGTCGCGTGTAGGGTGGAATGAGGGAAACCGCCGGGGGGGCGGGGCTGGCGTAGCGGCGTCCTCCGGGCGTGTCGGAATTCCCCGGAAGAGCTGGGAAGGAGCGGTTTTCCCTGTGCGGTTTCTCCGCCTCACCACTGTCCTCGTCTGTCGTCGCGCCTGCTCGTCGGGCGGGCCCTCTGTGGCGGAGAGAGGGAGAGAGAGGCGAGAGAGAGAGAGAGAGAGCGAACGGTTAGGTAAGCCCGTGTTTGCGCCGGATTCAGTGGCAATTACCTCGGACATTAGCTGCCTACATAGCCGAGTTGATCCTCTCCGTTCGTGGGCGGAAGGGTGTCCTTTATCCCCTCCTTCTGGAGCTGGATTGGTGAACCTCCTGCTCCCGGTTCGCCAATCCGCCGCCCGCGTGGCCGGGGGTGGGCTCCACCCTGCAGTGACGGCCCTTCCGGTTGGCGTTGGGACCGGCCGCGGGGCTGCCGCTGCGTGCGGGCGGCAGTCGGGGAAGGCCGCACCTCCTAGTTTGCGTGGCGCGGTGTTGGTCCGCCAGCGACAATATATATATCTAAGATATATATATATCTTAGAAAAGTGAGTACACCCCTCACATTTTTGTAAATATTTGATTATATTTTAACATTTTTAATGTAAAGTGGCACACTTACGTAGCGCTTTTATCCAAAGTGCTTTACACTGTGTTTCATTCACACCGTAGCAGAGCTGCCATTGGGAGCAACTTTGGCATGTGGAGTCACATGGGCCGGGAATCAAACCGCCAATCCTGTAATTAATTAGTGGACAACCCACTTTACCACCTGCGCCACAGCCACCCAGTGACGACACTGAAGAAATGACACTTTGCTACAATGTAAAGTAGTGAGCGTACATCTTGTGTAACAGTGTAAATTTGCTGTCCCCTCAAAATAACTCAACACACAGCGATTAATATCTAAACCGCTGGCAACAAAAGTGAGTACACCCCTAAGTGAAAATGTCCATATTGGGCCCAAAGTATCAATATTTTGTGTGGCCACCACTATTTTCCAGCACCTCCTTAATCCTCTTGGTCATGGAGTTCACGAGAGCCTCACAGTTTGCCACTGGAGTCCTCTTCCACTCCTCCATGTCGACATCACAGAGTTAGTGGATGTTAGAGACCTTGTGCTCCTCCACTTTCCTTTTGAGGATGCCCCACAAATCCTCAATAGGGTTTAGGTCGTTATCATGCTGGAATAAGTGCTGGGATCATGCTCTGCATCAGGATGTCACAGTACATGTTGGCATTTATGGTTCCTACAATGAACTGTAGCTCCTCAGTGCCAGCAGCACTCATGCAGCCCCAGACCATGACACTCCCACCACCATGCTTGACTGTAGGCAAGACACACTTGTCTTTGTACTCCTCACCTGGTTGCTGCCACACACGCTTGACACCATCTGAACCAAATAAGTTTTTCTTGGTCTCATCAGACCACAGGACATGGTTCCAGTAATCCATGTCCTTAGTCTGCTTGTCTTCAGCAAACTGTTTGCAGGATTTCTTGTGCATCATCTTTAGAAGAGGCTTTCTTCTGGGACAACAGCCATGCAGACCAATTTGATGCAGTGTGCGGCGTATGGTCTGAGCACTGACAGGCTGACCCCCCACCCCTTCAACCGCTGCAGCAATGCTGGTAGCACTCATACTTCTATTTCCCAAAGACAACCTCTGGATATGACGCTGAGCACGTGCACTAAACTTCATTGGTTGACGATTGTCAAGGCCTGTTCCGAGTGGAACCTGTCCTGTTAAACCGCTGTATGGTCTTGGCCCGCATGCTGCAGCTCAGTGTCAGGGTCTTGGCAATCTTCTTATAGCCTAGGCCATCTTTATGTAGAGCAACAATTGTTTTTTTCAGATCCTCAGAGAGTTCTTTTGCCATGAGGTGCCATGTTGAACTTCCAGTGACCAGTATGAGGGAGTGTGAGAGCGATGACACAAAATTTAACACACCTGCTCCCCATTCACACCTGAGACCTTGAAACACTAACAAATGTAAAAAAGTAACACTTACAAAAAGGAAGGGAAAATGGCTAATTGGGCCCAATTTGGACATTTTCACTTAGGGGTGTACTCAATTTTGTTGCCAGCGGTTTAGACATTAATGGCTGTGTGTTGAGTTATTTTGAGGGGACAGCAAATTTATACTGTACACAAGCTGTACACTCACTACTTTACATTGTAGCAAAGTGTCATTTCTTCAGTGTTGTCAAATGAAAACAAATAATCAAATATTTAATGTGAAGGGTGTACACACTTTTGTATATGTATATGTGTGTGTGTGTGTGTGTGTGTACGCGCGTCAGTGTGTGTGCATGTGTGTGTGTGAGATGGAGAGGTTATCTGAAAGCAGACACTAGTATGCAGTAGAGACACATACTCTACTGCATTCAGCACCAGAGTAGAGAAAGATGAGCTGAGGTGCTGATTTGAGCTGTTCTTAAGGCAGAGCAAGAACATGTGTGAAACGCATCATCTTAAACAAGCCTCGGCAGAATATAACTAGCACTCCAGCTGATTGATTGCATGTTATCATTTCTGACATTTATTTTGCCTTGCATCCCATCTGCCACCGACTCATCATGTTTCATGCCTGACATTTGAGTTGAGTTGATGTCAGGCAATAGTGGGCATCCCAAAACAGTGTTTAATACAATATGATGGATTTGGAGGAGCTTGTCAGAGGTTTTATATCCTATCCCCTGTTTCTTACACTCTGATGAAGATGAAACATTGCCTGCTGAAGAAGATATCATTGATGTTTGCTTGGCTGTTATGAGTGGTTCTTTTAATTCATACCATATTCCTCCACTCAGCTCTCTTTCATTATTGAGAAGTCTCTGATGCAGATTAAATGTCAGAGTACAAAGAACATCTATCTGCATCTGTGAATTCATTAGGTGACAAAATGAAAGCAGAATGAAACAAATTACATTCTTTCAACTACTGAACCTCTGGGCTCTGGCATTGCCAGAAAGAAACTGGGGCCCCTATTATGAAGCAGACTAGTGCAAGAAGCCTCTTCCATGCTGTTGCACCCTGCATGTTGCACTTCACATAACATGAACCATCTGTTACACACACAAGCCTACAATATGAGAACCACTCACAACATGTACAACAGCCAGCTCCTTTTAGCCATTGAAAACTAATTCACAGCATTGTTACACTATAGGGCGCACGGTGGCTTAGTGGTTAGCCTCACACCTCCAGGGTCCGGGGTTCGATTCCCGCCGGTAGATCTCCTGGAACAGGTTTGGTGACCACTGCTGTATGGCTGTGTGTGCGTGTGTGTGTGTGTATTAGCATTAAGAGAGCGGAGAAAGAAAGAGACAAAGTTATAGGTTTCTGCACATAGAATAGTGGTCAACCAAAGCAAAATTGCCTAACACTTAGTCCACTCTAACACAGTGAAATTTGAAAACACATGCCATCTTTCATCCTCTAAAATGAGATTTTCAAGCTCCAAAAATGCAGCTTCTCAAATCCACTCAGAGAAGATCAATCTGAAAATGCTGTTTTTGTGCTGTAGATGTTTCAAAATGATGCCATTTTCTGTATTAGGTATTTGAATTGTATGTTTGACAGCTGTGGACAGTATGATATATAAGTGACACTGGGACGTAAAATAAAGCATGCTGTCAAAACAAAGAAAAATGGTGGAAATTATGTAAAAGCCATTGGTCTGACATGCCCAGAATGCAGTTCTCGTTCGGTTTCATGTTTCACTGAGAGCTGAAAAAGCTACTGTGCCCAAAACATACTGTAAATGCAACATTTCAAAATGACTTGTGTTAGTGCACCCATGCACCCCTTCTATTGCAGCATTAGAATCTGGCACTTGTATACACAAAGTGAACACTCCAGGAAGGGTCATAAACAGGCTATGTATTATGTAGCTAAGGCACCTTTAACCAGCATGGCCTAATCATCAGGCAACATTGAAAACAGTCTAAAGATTGCACTAAACAGTACTTAAAGAAAACAACAGTAATCGTTAAATGCTTCATCTTACCTGATGTCTTCACAGGGCTGTGCTCAGCTCAGTCTACATGATACTGTATATCAGGGTTTACTGAAAACAGCAATAAAGTGCAGCTGGGTCGCTAGTTTTTGTAACTGAGACAACCAATAGGTACATATTTATTGGTTTAGTTGATTTAATTGATGGCTTAATTACTTGAAAAAACACATTTATTTACAGTTATTTAAATTAGCTTTATTCCGTGATATGATTTGGATATGTCATAGCTCAGCCCGATCAGGATTCAGTTTCCCAAGAAGCAACACTCACCTCTCATGCACGCATGCGCTCACCATCCCCAGAGTTCTAATTAGTCACACCTGTCACTAATCCCACACACTCTCTCACTGCTAGTATTTAGCAGTCATTCACTCAGAACTCAGTGCGAAGCATACGTTCAGTTAACTTGTTCTCTGCGTTGCCAAGCCGTTATCATTAGTTTGTCTTCTCGTTATTCTCGGCCTTAGTTTCCATTTACGACTACGCTCTCTGCCTATCCCAGTTTGTTTTGTTTGTCCGATCGCCTGACCATTGACTGTATTACGACTATGTCTTTGAACTTCCCTGTATCATGTTCTACACCTGCCGCCCGCTATTGCTTCCGTGCCAACCGAGGTTCGTGACAGAATACTTTGCCTTCCAATGGAAGCAGCGGGAGATCCACATTGGCCGCAAGCCATCAAAGGACATGGCCGGATGATTAGCGACCATGATCACCGTCTCGCAAACCTGACTGAGCAGGTAGCTCGGCTAAACCAAGCCGCACCGTTTACTACGGCGGCGACAACACGCTTACCTCCCACAACAGCGCCTAAAAAGTACGACGGAGATCCGACATGCTGCCAGGGTTTTACCCGCTCTAAACACCTTGTTTCGTCAGGGATTGAATGCCGATATCATAACCGAAGCGTGTCGCGATGATCAGTTGACACTCGACTCACTCATTGACTTAGCTATTCGCCTGAATCATCTACTACGGAGCCGTCGCTCCCTATCTAGTGAGGCAGAAGTACCAGTGTCAGAGATCCCTGTTGAACCCATGCAGCTGGGTCAGACACGAGTGAGCATGCAGAAGAGAGAACGAAGGCGCCGTGAACATCACTGTTTCTACTGTGGCGAGGAGAAACACTTCGTGCAAGAATGCCCTCTGAAAGAGTGCTCTACCCGAGGGGAAAACGCAACTCCTAAACAACATCAGCCAGGGGTGAGTTTGGATTCCCCAGCCCAGCGCTCATTTCAATCTGAATTTGTATTGCCAGTCATATTAGAATACTCAGGCATATCCTGTATCCGAGAAGCGCTGATCGACTCTGGAGCAGCGGGGAATTTCATCAACCAAGAAACCATACAACAGTACAACATCCCGGTTCGTCCCCTCATCACACCCCGCCGTGTCCAAGCCATTGATGGAGCCCCCATTGAAGGGGGTCTGATCACCCACTGTACTGAACCCGTTAACCTCCATACCAGCGCTCTCCATCATGAAAAAATTACCTTCCATGTTATTGTGACTGCCCGTCATCCAGTGTTCCTAGGTCTTCCCTGGCTCGAACATCACCATCCACAAATTTCGTGGAATCAAAGGGAGATCACACACTGGTCATCTCACTGTATCAACCACTGCCTCCAAATTCCTGTGTTAACCCTAGCAACCACGTTCATAGAGAGCCCTAACATTATGGACACCGTGCAGATCCCCAGTGTTTACCACAACCTCATTGAAGCATTCAGTAAGGAGAAAGCTAGTGGACTACCTCCGCATTGAGACTACGAATGCACCATCGACTTGCTGCCTGGCACTACACCACCTCGAGGGAGAGTTTATCCTTTAACCCTAACTGAATAAAGGGCCATGGAAGAATATATTCAGGAAGCATTGCACCACGGTTACATATGACCATCCACTTCTCCAGCTTCAGCGGGGTTTTTCGTTGTGGAAAATAAGGGAGGAGGGTTACGACCATGAATAGACTATCAAGGGCTAAACCAGTGCTGCATCAAGTACTGTTATCAACTATCTCTAGTACCCGTCGCTTTGGAACAACTACGCACTGCCGACATCTTCACTAAACTGGATTTGCGCAGTGCCTACAACTTGATCCGGATTCGAGAAGGAGATGAATGGAAGACGGGTTTTAGCACAACTTCAGGTCACTATTATACTATAGTACCAGGTCATGCCGTATGGGCTTTCTAATGCTCCCTCAGAATTCCAGTTTCTTATTAACGACATTCTACATGACATGCTGGGACGTCATGTAATCACATACATCGACGACATTCTAATATACTCCAACTCCAAGGAGGAACATGTCCGCCAGGTTCTACAAAGGTGACTCAGACATCAGTTGTATGTTAAAGCTGAAAAGTGGGAATTATCACAAGACCACCATTTCATTTCTGGGATATATCATCAGCCCTGAAGGTATCTCCATGGACCAGGAAAAAGTCAAGGCAGTAGTAAACTGGCCCACTCCCACGACGGTCAAAGAATTACAGAGGTTTCTAGATTTTGCAAACTTCTACAGAAGATTCATTAGAAATTTCAGTTCCATCGCCAGCCCCTTAACGTACTTATTAAAGGGAAACCCAAGCGTCTGCCCTGGGACCCAGCCGCCCAAACCGCCCTCGATAAACTCAAGAAAGCCTTCAACAACGCCCCATCATCAAGCATCCAGACCCATCGAAACCGTTCATAGTGGAGGTGGACACGTCAGAGACCGGGGTAGTAGCAGTGTTATCTCAACATTTCGGAGAGAGGCCAAAGCTCCATCAAGTGGCATTCTTTTCGAAAAAGCTGTCCCCCACAGAGAGAAACTATGATGTGGGCAATCAAGAACTCTTGGCAGTCAAATTAGACCTTGAGGAGTGGCGGCACTGGTTAGAAGGAGCTACTGATTCTGTCATAGCTCAGTCCGATCAGGATTCAGTTTCCCAAGAAGCAACACTCACCTCTTATGCACGCATGCGCTCACCATCCCCAGAATTCTAATCAGTCACACCTGTCACTAATCACACACACTCTCTCACTGCTACTACGTAGCAGTCATTCACTCAGAACTCAGTGCGAAGTATACGTTTAGTTAACTTGTTCTCTGCGTTGCCAAGCTGTTATCATTAGTTTGTCTTCTCGTTATTCTCGACCATAGTTTCTGTCTACGACTACGCTCTCTGCCTATCCCAGTTTGTTTTGTTTGTCCGATCGCCTGACCATTGACTGTATTACGACTATGTCTTTGAACTTCCCTGTATCACGTTGTACACCTGCCGCACGTTTCTGCTTCCATGCCAACCGAGGTTCGTGATAGGATACAAATGTTTGTGTCTGGTCTAGTTAAAAGAATTAAGCACCTTCCCACAAAACCCATCAGGACCACCACTGACTATGCTTCTTTTGGGAAAGGGGGTTTTCTTCATCGGAGGGATTAGTGTTGGAAAGGGCAGGCTCTGAATCTTACAATCAATAGAGAAGTTATTTTTTATTTGTTCCAGCTTTTATACTTCTCTCAGAAGTACATACTATATACTTCACTTTTTTTTTTTTTTTTGACAAATTGGTCATCTCTTTTCTCCCTTCACCTCCAATTTCTGGTTTTGAACCAGAATGAGCCAGATGAGCTAATACTTGAAAGGGCGGATGTGTATAAGACTAATGGGACCAGGCTTCATTTTGCAAAAAGTATTCCACAGACCTCATTGTCATCTCTTACTATTATCCTCTCCATACATGTGGAAAATGGGGTCATTTATATGCTCTCCTACTCTGAGCTTTTGACACTGAATCAGTTATACTGCCATTGCAATGCCATCTCTTGTCAAGGTTATGGATTTTTTTTCTTTTTAATCATTTTATCTCACCCAGACCTTGATAAATTATATTTGAAATAATGTTCTGGACACTAATTATTCATGATGTAATGAGCCTGAGGGTCATGACACTAAAGATGTGTAATTTAGACCTTTAAACACTTCATGCAGAGTTCACTATCTGTGACCTAATTCAGATTTTTTTGTCTGAAGTGAGCCCTATTGAGATACGGTCCCTATGGAAACCAGATACAAATGGCTTCATAATACAAATATATTTGCTCCAAATAGACCCCTGCTTATGCTGCTTAATGACAAGAGACTATTTTGAAACGTGGAATGAGAGAATGAAAGAAATGTTGTGGGATGCTGGGGTGGAGAGTTAGGTTGCCCATTATTACTTCTCTTTGGTATTACAGGCTTAATATTATTTGACATCTTATAACAAGTCTTTATTGGAGTCTTCTTGGTGCTGTCCTCTGTACCCCTAATCCAAGCAGTCTTGTGTTTCTTTAACACTGAAATGGGTCTAGACACCGCATCACTGCTGGACCTTGAGCAAACAAGGGTTCTTTGTTAAACAACAGTATTTTATTAGACTATGTACGCCATTGTAACCTACCCACTATGCTCCCTGAGTAGAATCATATCCAAAATTTATCTCCAGTAATTTTTTTTTACACGAACAGGGTTGTACTGGATCCCGAGCCAGTCCTGGGAACACTGAACACCAGCTCAGTGTTCCCATGACTGGCTTTGGATCCAGCAATAAACCCTGGGTGGGATGGCAGTTTGTTCAATCCATCAGCTGCCATGTTTCTGAGAGTTGAGAGAAAACTTGAGCACATGGAGGTATCCCACATAGACATGAGGAGAACACAAACAGTAACTGGAGCTCAGGACCCTGGAACCATGGAGCTGTGAATCACAAACACTTTTGTTTGTGACTGACCCCCAACACCACCATCTCAAAAATGTTTATAATAATATCTTTTCCTACTATTCCAGTGTATTAATTTTTTTTCAAACACTACATAAAATAGTATAAAATTTATTTTAATCAAATTTATGTCTATTATTTGCTTATTTGATGATTTGATACAACAACTATGAGAGTTCAAATTAAAACAAGGTTTGAGTGAAATCCCTCTATCTTTTTGGACACTACACAAAAAAATTACTTTATCTTGGAACTAGAAATTAAATTGTGTCCAACCAACCCAATCATTTTGAACATCACAACAATGGGGTCATGGAGTTGGAAGAGTTGTAATGTTTCTGTTTTTTCTCAAAGGAATCAATCAGCATTAGCCACCTGTTAGTGATCAAGCTCTATCGCTTTCTTTCCTGTGGGCCGGCCAGGGTCAAAGTCTCCATTTCTTCCTATTCTCTCTCTCTCTTTCTCTCTCTCTCTCTCTCTCTCTCTCTCTCTCTCTCTCTCTTTCTCTCTCTCTCTCTCTCTCTCTCTCTCTCTCTTTCTCTCTCTCTCTCTCTCTTTTCTTTCTGGTCTTGTTCTAGAAATGAGCTCATGTTTGGCCTTTAATGTTACACTGGGCACTATTCTCCATTCTGACAGCCATGCACATCTGGTAAGGAATAAAACATTCTTTATCTCTCTCATAGGAAAACCCATTAGTTTTTGTATCAGTTTAAAGTAGATCGTATAAAATTTTTTCAGATTTTTATGACCTATTTTAATGCATTTCAACTCATATGCCATCTCTATAGCCACTCTGTATTAATGTTTGGCTGCTTCATCTCCACACCTATCCTTCAACACTCCTTTCTTAACCTTCTTGCTGTCAATGTGTCTGATGCTCTCTCCTGGCTACATCTTCACGTGAGTCCAAGGAACTCTCAGCTCCTCCATTTTCACTCCCTCCATCCTTTGGTCCTTATTCTCTGCAGCTCCACAGATGTCTCTGCCAATAAGATACAAAAGATCTTTGCCTCTTTATGTCTTTTTGTAGTTATGGTTGAGCTGATAAATTGAGGAGAAAGTGTCAGCCAAGAGCCTCATCTCCTCAAGCCACTAGGCAGCATTTCTTCACCCATCAATCCATCTGTCATTGGGCTCTCTTACACTGAACAGACAATGCACGGGAATGCATATATCTTCACTGAGTAGTCTTTTCCACTACATTACTCCGCTCCCTAAGAGATGCATGCATGAGATCAGGGCATTTATCAAAAGAAGAAGAAGAGAAATGAAATGCACAATGGTGTGTACTATGTACCATGTTGTGCCCCATCTATTCTTGTCTTTCAGTAAGCTAACTCATGCACTCTGTATAACTCTGGAGCACAGCAGTTAGTTAATGGAGATGCACAAGTGTATATAATAGGAGCATTACAATATGCTACATTCAGATACAAAATACATAAAATATGATATAGAAATATATAGTTTAGCAATATGTTGCCATGTAATGCGAGTATAAAAATGATTTGCATTGAATGACTCAGCGAGTAATTATTGATTCTCTCTGACACATACCAGATTGCCTTTTAATTAAACATATGACTCAGCGAGTGCGCTCTGCCATTTGTGCATCACAAAAACATGCATGTTTGTCACACAGAGTGACTAAAGACCAAACACCCACATAACCAGTCAGTAACCATTTCATTACAGTGCATTACCAGCTATATCAAAGTGTTTTTCTCTCATAATGAAGAGATAGAGGCAATCAGCTTCTTCAGTTTCATGCTGAAGGTCAACAGATATGAGATGAATAATTTGCAGCTGTTGAATAGCTTTGAGTTCCCCCTTTATTAGAGCAGACTGTTAGTGACGTATGTCATCCTCCTGCAGTGTACAGGGTTGCTCCATCATAGAAGTGGTGGATGATGGGAGTGTGGGAGTACACCACGGAGCCCAATGGCCTGTGAAATGTGTGGCAGCTGGTGTTTGTGCTGCAGTATCACATATGCTCCATGCCGACGAACAAAACCATTTCTTCTGGAACCATGTCCATATAATAGGATACATCTGGTCCTGCTTTCTCACTGTCCTCATCACTGGCTCTTCTGAAAGAATCTTGCTCATTCAAACCAGATGGTCCACACAGGAAAGTTGAAGAAAAAGATAAAAGTAAAATTGGTAACCCTGACAACGGTACAAGAAAGCACGCTCAGAAATATTATGGATTGGGGAGAGAGCAAATGTTCCAATGGAAGAGCCTTCTGATTTGATAAAGGCATCGTCACAATTGAGACATGAACAGAGACATGGGCTCTGGTTTGTTTCAAATGTTTACCCTGAATTTTAAGGTCTCATGATTTTTATGCGTTCCTCAAGAAATCACAAGTATTTCATATTTAAATATGGCTGGTTATTAAAGCCAGAAATAACTTGTGCTTCCAGGAAGAACACATTCTTAGGTACTCATTTCTCTTTCAGCAGTTTGATCTGATAATCTCTGCATCCCTTCAGAACATACTCATTGGAAACCTTTGCAGTCAGAATGGACTCTATTCATGGACCATAACTTGGGCCTGTCTAATGAGCTCTCTCTTTCTGCCACATCACTCATCCCTACAGTGATGAAAGAGTTCTCAGTCCTTTACAGGGACCTGCAGGAAAGAAGAGCTATCTTTCAGCTGAGTCTTTACTACACCTCTGAATGATTGTTGTAAAAACATCTAAGCAGATCCAATCTCATGATACTGTTACCATACTGTGGATGTTTGGTGTTGAGCTTTGATTGCAAATACATTGCCTTTTATTTTGCTCATACTGTTGCTATGAAAGTGGAAAGCATGACTGCATTAAAGCTTTCTCCAGTTATTCTGATTCTTTTTCTGTCCATGCATTTTCCATTCTCCACTGTTTCTTTCCAGGGATGTAGAACTTGCTGAAGTGGTTAAATATTGAATTATAGAATTAGAAAATTCTTCTATTATATTCTTCTATTATTCTGTTATATTTTAGAAATCAAATTAACAAATTGCATTGCTGCTGAAGCTGATTATTGATTAAGGGGTTACTATTTGTTATGAAAGTGTTTTTGTTATGTGAATATTTACTGGAAAATGTTAGAGTGTTACTATTCCCACAGGATGAGGGACTGCATTTGTTAATTTTGGTACTGATTACACAAAGTACTTTATTGACTTTTTATTCAAAATGTTTTCATCATGTCCTGCATCTTAACAGCCTGACCAGTTTCCTCCATCCTGACTCATCTTTCCCATACTGAAATAGCTTCCAACTTCTTCGCTATGTCTCTCCCAGTCTCTATCGACACTCTATAAGCCAGGGTGACCCCAAAGCCAGCAGCAACAATGCATGTCCTCCAAATCGGCTAGCTCAGCAAATCTCAAAAGGACCACAAAAAGAAAAACAGAATCTCCTTCGGAAAATATTATTGGTACTGTGCTGAAGTGTACATACGGTCTGCCCCATACTGTGTACACAAACACAGATGAAGTGTTGCTTTCTCCCTGTGAGCAGCTGCTGAATTACGACGTCTTTCCCTCTGCATCTGGGTGGGACGGAGCATTAGGGAGTGGTGGAGGACTCAGAACAGGAGCTCTGACTTCAGGCTTCTGGATGAAGAAAATAATAAATGGGAGTTCTGCAAAGGGAAGGGCTGGAGCTGTGTGAATATCAGGCATATGGAACATGAGAGAGGTTACTCATGAAGCTGATTGAGTTTGTCATTAAAGGATTAGAATCATAGAGCTCAGGGGGACAACTGATGCTGATGTGGCTAGCCTGCAGTGCTCCCACATCTGGGAGTATTGTGTAATTGACATACCCCAATCCTCTTAGTGCTTCAGGCCTTACAGAAAGATCACATGAACTTTAAATGTGAATAATGACCTGATTCACATGTGAATTTTACATATGCAAAATAATCTAACATTTGCTTTATAATAATGTTTTCATGGTTAATGGCTGATAACACATTTTATAGAAGGAGCATCAAAAGCACAGAGTAACTTTTGTTTATTGTTAAGTCTGTTGTTTGACTGCATAACAAAAATAGAGAGGAAAAAAAAGGTTTGTTTGGAAAATGCAGCATTATTTGAGATTTCTGTATTCAGACACCATGACATCCCAGGTCATGAACAAAGCACTTCTCATCTAATTGTTTGAAACATCAGCAAAGATGTATCCATTCAGAGAAACTGCATTTTGAGTGATGAGTCAGGGCTGAGTGCCCATGCCTTAATGGGATAGCTGCTTTAGTGCAAAATGGCTAGAGCACTGGTGCTTTATAATTTACTCTTTCATTATATGTCATTCTTAACATTAGGCAAAGATTTCATCATCCTGTCAAATTTATAATGGAAGGTATAAAAACATTCTCCAGCCTGTTAATAACTCTTCACCTGTAAGGCAAAGGAATTTTACATAAACCAAGGCTCAATCGACTGAGTACCTGTTTAAAAAATTAAAATGGTTGTATTTGAAATTTAAATGAGCTTTGCTAAGACTTAAAGCTAATTATGTTACAGCACATAAACAAGAAAAGCCAGTGAGCCAAGTTCCAAATGGAAAGAGAGATTTCCTCCATTTGCACCAGCAACCCAGGGGAAGCAATTTATGCCTTCCGTACTCACAACAAGTGTCAATTAAAATGAGTGAGTTTCATCAAAGGCTGGGTTGTTTTATACCACTCTGAAAAATGTTCTCTTAACAAGTATATGGTTTGAAAAAAAACTAATGTTTCATTTGGATAAGGGTAAAAAACACATCACTGGGTCTAATGATCCCAGTGGCATACCATTAAAGATCAAAGAAATAAACATCTTTTGTAACTTCAAATTTGATGTATAGTAAGAGTTCTATACATCTAGCCATAAAAAGTTCAAAGCATTAATTTTAAAGTTTGAATCAAACTCAAATTCTTCTTTGAAGAAAAACATGAAAAACATGAAGTGTGATAACCATACCACTTCCTAATTTATTTCATCAATGAGTCATGAGTTGCTGAGTGATTTCTGAACTAGCTCTGGCGAGCTGGCGAATATCACTCCCACGCAAACATGATAGGTGTTAGTTCTTTCTGCAGTCAACAGAGCTAGTATGATGCTTCTGATGTGAGGTTTACTGAATCAAATGAAAGATTGAAAGATTTAAGACCATTTGTATTTATTCATTATTACAGATACAGTTCAGTTCAGATTACAGTTTCACCTAAATTGGTTAAGAACATGTCTTGTGAATGTGGTGAAGGTGTAATTTGAATCATAAGAGAGAGCAAAAGCAATTGGCACTCATTATCTCTTTCCTGGAATTTGCAATTACTGAGTTTCCGATTAACACGCTGACTAAGAATCATCTATGTGTACAGTTCTGCTGATGAACAAGCCTGCAGAGATGTTAGCCAATCAGAGTGAGGTATCTTGGTGGCCTATAATGCTATGTTCCATGAGGCTTGATTATGTTATTTGAGTTTATTTTTATTGATTTATTATTTTTTTTACATGATGATATTGACAGTGTCTGTTACTGAAGGATTCCTGCTAAAAACTTAATTTACAGATCATTTTAAAAATGAATGATAACAAATGAAAGAACAGCTAAGAGTAGTCATGCAGGAATAATCATCTTGCTGCAGACTGAATAATGTAAAATTAACCCTAGCCACACACCTTTTGTAATATTTTGTGGTTGTCTAACTTTAGTCCACTGATCCCTTCTTCAGCCTCTACAGTGGAATGAATCATTTTGAGCTACAAGTTATAGAATGGTTGCGCAGTAGGCAGCATTGCTGTCTCACAGGGCTCCGAGGTCCTACTTCAATCCAGAGCTCATAGCTCTTTACAAAATTTCATGTATTTGTGTGGGTTTCCTCCAGGTTCACCTCCCAAATACATGCAGGTAGGTGAAATGGCTATACTACATAGGGGTGTGTGTGTGTGTGTGTGTCAGTGTGTGTCAGTGTGTGTGTGTGTGTGTGTGTGTGTGTGTGTGTGTGTGTGTGTGTGTGTGTGTGTGTGTGTGTGTGTGTGTGTGTGTATGCATGTGTGTATGCATGGTGCCCTGTGATGGAATGGCGTCCCATCCAGTGCTCCCAGGATAGGTTTCAGATCACATCATCCTGACCAGGATAAATGAGTTACTCACCATGAATGAATGAATGTATAAGTAGATTGCATTTATAGAGTATTAGAATTTGTTGTAGTTGAACTGGAGTTAATTTGGAGTTCAACAGGACCTTTTTTTCCCATGTATTAGTGGACAGTGATGTTAATGTGTTAATGTTAATGTCAATTTGGCAATGCATAAAATATCTTTATTGGCATAGAATATAGGGTATGTGTATCCCTATATCTCATTCATTTCAGAAGAACTGGGATAGGACACACACTTTGTGCTTGATCCTTCCTTCACAGAAGCAGCACTCATTTATTTCCCATTAACAGCCTCTGTACTCCCAGCATCACAGTCTACTTGTGAGTGTTATGATTTCAGTATGAGCTCCATCTCATGATGCCAAAACCAGTAATGGTTGAGATTTAATCGTTACTCCTCATGTTGTGAGCAAATCGGAAATGAATTAGCCTACTGAGTCTGAATGTCAGCCCAGTGTAGCTAAAAATAAAAACCGCACCCATGAGCTGCATGTGAGATTGCTGTATTTCACTGACCCTTCTGTGCCAATTAACGAATAATGTTAAATTACTTTCCCCTGCTAGTTGAACTTAGCCGCTGGTCTGCTGGAATCGCAACCAAATGAGCCCATAATTTGTTGTGCCTGAGAGACATAGGCTGATCTGTCTCGAGGGGAAAAAAAGACATAATTTTAGAAGAAAAAATAAAAGTGTGTACTTTAGAAGAATTGTGTACTCACATAATAATTTAATGCATTCCATGGGAGAACTTGTCGTATTCCCATGTCTTTGACTGTAGCATTAACACCTCCATGACACATTTATTCACTTCCCTTGCGGTTCTTTTCCTCCACTGTTTTAATTGCACTTTCGACATTAAAATTTTCTGAGGTTACAGTAATTCTCTATCCAGTCTTGATACCCTGCCTGTTTGTACCAGATTTCAGAAACCCTCCTGCGATAAAGATGATAAATGTTTTCTTTTTTCAGCAGTGCTGTTCAGACAGTGTTGCAATATACACCTATAAACATCTAATCACAGATGAAATCAAAATGACTCTGCAATGAGTCAGATATAGAGTGCAGAGATACACATAGCAGAGACGTAGCTAGGGGGAAACATTTTATGACAGATGCAAAAATGCTTATTCTTGGGTGGTTCACATATAATCATAACTGATTATATGCGTGTCAAATAGCATTGTTTTGCATAGTAATTATGCTATAATAATATTCATAGACAGTCAAGAAAGCCATAATTACAATTCCATATTTAACTGCTGCAGATATCAAATTAACTAGTCCCTTAGTCTGTTTAATCACATTTTATTTCCTACTAACTGCTATGGTGAGAAAAGGATTAACCAATCAAGATCATGTATCATGATCATGTATGATAAAAAATTATCATGTATTTTTCCACATTTATGTTTAAAAAGCTACTAGTCAGATAAAACACTTAGGCTTGGGAATAGGGATATACTGGAAGTACTGGAGGTTTTATTGCAAGAGACAAAGAAAGGTAGATGTGGGTTTAATACAATTAGATGTATTTCCTCCTTACTAGCATGGTATTTGAATACATATCAGTGGAACTACACCTGTTAATGTTATTAATATGGCAAAACAGTTGACGGTAGATCATGGCAACCAATTAAATGATCATGTCTTCTAATATCACCACTTCTACTACTGTCTGGCATCCACCCAAAATGCATGAACACATCATACTTATCAATTCAATTGTACAGATCATGTTGTAATTCTATTCAGCATATATCCTCATCCACCTAACAGGAATTTCAATCCTAGTTTGTGGGGTTGACAGGAAAAGTCAAACAGGATTTTATTTTATTTAGTCTTTTCTGTAGGAATGTAAAAGTGTGACCATATAATACATTGATTTGTGTTTAAATATATTGTAATTTATTTCATTATGAAAGGATTTGACTAATTGCCAAATTGTACAGCTGTGTAGAACCTATTTTTGTTAATCGTTGTAATTAATGAGTATGTTGTGTATGCATACATATATTTAAATCTGCTTGTGAAAAGACTCTCACAGTTACCCTTGAGGGAGCTGCTGCTCTCTGTAGCCTCAGTCTCTGAGGCCAGACTTCAGAAAATGCTGTGGACTCTGGTTGAACTCTCTCTCTCTCTGTCTCCCTCTCTCTCTCTCTCTCTCTCCCCGTCTCCCTCTCTATCTCTCCCTCTCTCTCTCCCTCTCTCTCTCTCTCTCTCTCTCAACGTCTCCCTCTCTATCTCTCCCTCTCTCTCTCTCTCTCTGGACTATTGCAAGTTCCTGCCTTATAGTCTGAGGTCCCCTCGTTTAAACTTTTTGCAACAACAGCTGGGCCAAATGGGCATGAACCTCAGTGAGGTTACTATAATGCAGCTTGGTGACCATACAAGTGACAGCTCAATCAGAAGGTCTGCCATGATATCTGATGAAGACATGATGGAATCCACAGGCTGGCCATAAGCATTTCTGTGTCTCGGTGCTGGAGAAGAGAGCACTTAATATGTACAACACACACACACACACACACACACACACACAAGTGCACAAATATCATAATGCACAATTAATGTGTTGGAGATGTTTTTGTTACGGCAATGGAATGTATTCACATGAATTCAACTCAAACTGATTTTTTTTTTACATTCAACATTGAAGGCAAGGCATAATGATTCTTAATGTTTTAAATGGCACTCATTAACACAGCAGAACACATTCAGCAGTCTAACTCCAGATAGAAATGCTGACTTTAACTGCTGACTCAAAAGAAAGTGCTTGAGTAGTTGCTCTCCATTTATCACACTAATCACAAAAGATAAAAAAAAAACACCCCAGATTCATTAACGGTAATACCCAATTAGGTATTACAGGATAGCAAATGATGTAGTGTTATTTGTGTTAGGTTCAGCTCATTCAGGATTTAGTATAAAGATGTGACAAGTGAATTTGGCTGCTGTGTATCATTTATAAATTAGATGCTCTACTCTAGAGACACAGGTTAAAGGAGTGGATGAGGTTAGGCATCAGTAACCATGTTAATTTCATGACCTATGCAGATATTTTTACATGCCTGAATAAAGATTCCCTCAGTGTGTATTCTTTAGCTCCAACTTCGTGTTCTGGTTAGAATGGACCATCATAACAAGGTTTGTAACTTATATTTATAACATCACCAAATATACCTGGATTTTTTTGGAAACTTCTTTTCCCTGGAAGAAGTAGGTGTACATGTGAACTATACTGATGATAATAGCATAATAATCTAATCTCTGAATTCTACATTCAGGGTATATTTTGTCCTTTCTTTTTCCCCCCTGTGTTATTGCTATTACTCCCTTTTCCTTCCTTCATTTCTGTGGTGGTTGGGTCCCTAGCTTCTCATCCACCATGGCAGCTTTAATTAAGAAGAAATGGTTTAATTACCCAGAGGAACAGGCAGAATGGAAGGTGATACGTGAAACATTGGGTTGCGGTATATTTCCAGTAGTCTAAGTGGGACACCAGCCAGGACGGTCTTACCCAGGACTAGAGGATATTTTCACAGACTCTTACACACATGCCTTCTTTTGTATACAGTGTCACTGTTAATGTGTTGCTTTTGAATCAGTAGAACAAGACAGATAAATCACTCAACACTTTTACACACACACACATTTATTTATATATATATATATATATATATATATATATATATATATATATATATATATATATATATATATATATATGAAAATCTACTGATTTGTCAACTGTGTTGAAATGTTTGATTTTGAGACTAAAGCTAAAAACAACACCAAAATCACATTAGGTACTGGTTAAACTATATTATCT
Source organism: Ameiurus melas (assembly GCA_012411365.1). Taxonomy (NCBI): domain Eukaryota; kingdom Metazoa; phylum Chordata; class Actinopteri; order Siluriformes; family Ictaluridae; genus Ameiurus; species Ameiurus melas. Next base: position 26,126,414 of record CM022757.1, on the reverse strand, counting down.
ATTAGTTAATCATGCATCTAATCACATCTTAAATGAATGACTACTTAAAGTTTTGGGGACAGTGAGATGTACTGGACAGCAGTACAATCTTATAAAAAGGTTTTGTGAAGTATTCTTACAGTAGTTAATGATTTTTCCTAATGGAGTTGAACTTACAATCCTCTCTGATAGGACACACTTTAAAGGTTCCCTTGAGGGTCAAACGGAAGAACCCTTAAGATTTTATCTAGATTTTCCCCTTTTTTTGTCCCTGACATGAGCAGAAAATACCATTTAATTCACACGTTAATACAATTGAACATGGAAATAGTGTAAACCTGTGAGGGGTATGTTCTCAACACAGCTGAATTAACATTTTGAGTGTTCGAAGTCTTTCCAAATACAATCTGTAGACCTATATTGTAATGAATGAACCTGTTGTGTGGATGTAAGCTGCACCACGAGGATGGTAACTAAGGCACAGTGGGGTGTGTGATGAGAACAAGTTGCGCCATGGAGTCAATACAGCGATTAATGGAGCTTATTTTCCCCTGCAGTTAAAAATCATTTCACTGAGCCTCTGCCACTTCACTCCCCTCTGCTTCTTTATAGATGTTGTACATTAACACTAAACATGTTTGTACACAAGCATGAGTGGACTTGTCCAAAGGGCACAGGAAAGAACTGGAATAAATTATTGTGACTTGAGATTTATACTGAGATGTATAAACTATTGTTACTTGTGATTTATGCTCAGGGAGCAACATTAAAGAGAGAACTGGAACTCGGAGCAGTTTCCACAACACACAGTGATGCACAATAAGATAAAACCACAACAAAATATATGGGGAGAACAAATGATATGGAAGTGGAAAAAAAAAACCCACAATGCAAATATACAACCCAAATTCCGAAAAAGTTGGGACAGTATGGAAAATGCTAATAAAAGCAAAGAGGAGTGATTTGTAAATGTACTTTGACCCAATAAACTGCATAGTTCTATTGAAGAGAAATGTTTATTCTGAAATTGATTCATTCAGCACGTTTCCAAAAAGTTGGGACAGGGGCAATTTAGGACTAATAGCAATGTGACAAGTTGAAATAAGGTGATGTGAAACAGGTGAGGCAATCATCTAATCATAGTATATAAGGCGCCTACAAAAAAAGGCCTAGTCCTTCAAGAGCAAGGATGGGTCGAGACTCGCCAGTCTCTCAACAGATGTGTCTGCGGATAATCCAACACTTGAGAACAACATTCCCCAAAGACAAATTGGTAGGGTTTTGGGAATTTCACTTTCTATTGTGCACAATATAATTAAAAGATTCAAGGAATCCGGTCAAATCTCGGTGCGTAAAGGGCAAGACCGAAAAAACAACTTCTGAATGCACGCGATATTCGATCCCTCAGACGTCACTGTCTTAAAAACTGTCATGAGTCTGTAATGGATATCTTGACATGGGCTCGGGAATACTTTGGTAAACCTTTATCAATTAACACCATTCGCTGCTGCATCCACAGATGCAAGTTAAGGCTTTACTATGCAAAGCAGAAGCCATACATCAACATTGTCCAGAAGCATCGCCGACTTCTCTTGGCTATTTCTCATTTGAGATGGACAGAAGCACAGTGGAATCATGTTTTGTGGTCCGACGAGTCAACATTTCAAATAGTTTTTGTATAAAACAGCCGTCGTGTTCTCGAGGAAAGGAAAAGGACCATCCAAGCTGTTATCAGTGTCAGGTCCAAAAGCTAGCCTCTGTCATGTTATGGGTAACTTGCACATCTGTGAGGGCAACATTAATGCAGAAAGATATGCACACATTGATATGCACAAATTTTGGCACAACATATGCTGCAATCCAGATGTTGTCTATTCCAGGGACAACGACAAACCACATTCTGCCTGAATTACAAGCGCATGGTTGCATAAGCAGAGAGTGCTGGTGCTAGCATGGCCTGCCTGTGGTCCTGACCAGTCTCTGATTGAGAACTTGTGGCGTATTATGAAGCGCAAAATAAGGTAACGAAGGTCTTGCACAGTTGCACAGCTGGAGAAATGCATAATGGAATAATGGGGGAAAATTCTGCTTGCTAAACTTAACCAACTGGTGTCTTCAGTGCCCAAAAGCTTAATAAGTGTTATTAAAAGAAAAGTTGATATTACACAGAGTTAAACAGTCGACTGTCCCAACTTTATTTTATAGTGTTTTGCAGTAATCAGATTTGAAATGAGTGTATATTTTCAAAAATAATTTAAATTCACAAAGTAAAACACCAAATAATGTGTTTTCAATATTGTAGAGGCTGAATTTGCATTTTCCGTACTGTGACAACTTTTTTGCAATTGGGGTTGTACCTAAAAATGATCGTGACTCATGAACATATGTTCAGTTGTGTTTATTGATCAGTGAAATGAATGATGAAATGATACAACACAAAAACATGCCAGGGTGATGCGAGAATGAAAACAAAAAATATAAGAACAGAGTAGAAAAGCTTTTTGTTCTTAGTTGTTTCCCTAATGTTTAAATCTATCTGGTATGTAAATAGTATGAATGCATATTAATACAGATATAGATAAAGTCATGACCATGACAATGGACATGAACTGAGAACATCGAGGCATGAGAACTACAGAAGAAACAGGCTGGTCTGAAAACTGAATTGCATTATTGGAAATGAATGACAAGCTGCCACAGAACAACACGTATATGTAAAGCTAGTAAGCTCATCTGTTAACCTCTGCATCATTAAACATGAATTAGTGTTCAAACTAATAATAAGGCTGGTTCAAAATGAATGGTCCCTTAAGGATTTCAATATTAAATCTGGTAAATGTGATTCATCAGACAATACACCAATGTACAAATATGGATTGGTGTTAAAATAAAGTGGATTATTACTGCTTAGGTCACAGTCACTCAAGTGTAAATCCAAAGAGAATAGCACCACAAGATTATGTTACCAGTGTAGGTCAAATTAGCACCAATTCTCATGTTCTCTACCAAACCAAGCACAGGTCGATCCCATGTCTAAAAGCTTATTACCAGCACTGGTTAGGTGTGAGGCGAAAACAGCAACATGTCAAAGGCTCAGGATTGAGTCCTAGGTTAGGGGTACACATACACATTAACAATTTATTTTTTATTATTTAATAGCCCCTGTAACCACAATTTCAACACTTTAAACTGCAATGTCATGTTGGACCTAAATTTGTCCGGCGAAACTAAATGATCTCTCTGTCCAAAGCAGTTAGTCTGTCCAAGTTTACATTTTTTCAAATCTTAAGAATCAGCATAAAACTGCACTGTGCTGCCATTGAGACAGTAATATTTGGGTCTTAGTATTGTTCTAATAAACATTGCAGTTGTCTAAATCTTTGGAAAATATGGCGCTGCATTCATGCATAGACACATGCACACACAGACAGCAGCAGTAAAAAAGGGACATGAAAAATGAAAGAACGAGTCAAAGAAATAGGCATTTTTTGTAACAATGAATGAGCAAAAAAAGCATATCAAGGCAGTTAAAGAAAGACAATTTGGATTTTGCTTTAGACATTTTAAAAAAGTGCATACATATGAGCAAAAAGCATAAAGCCATTGATGTTATACTAATCAATTTATTTTTCGGTCAGGACTGATCCCTCGTCCCATTAGGACTCTTACATATAGTTGTCTTGTTTGTTCTTAAACAAATATAAAAGAAAACATCAGCATGATACAGAACCATATTCAAACAATGCTTGCCAAAGAGCAACAACGTGTTTGTCAGTTTCTGTCAGTTAGAATGAATTAGTAACAAATCAAGAAATCTCTTATGACCAGTATCAGCCAAAAATAAGAATTCCTGATGACTGCTCAGCTCTTTTGAATACCACTTGTACCTTGAGGTTGAGACCATTCATTTTTTGTTCTTTACTGTACCAAGAATATAAGAAAACAAATAAAAAGACAATTGCAAGCAAGGTACTGTATATTTAGGAGTTTCAGAACAAGTCCTTCCAATGCAATAGGCTGACTTCAAGTTGCATGCCGCGAGGCGTATTAACATTTCTGGTTCCATCCAGACTTTTTTTTTTTTAAACCTACCATGACTGTATGATTTTATTTCTTCTCTTTCATCCTCTGTAGTCAGGCAGAGGACACAAACATGGACATGAATGCTCGTATGCACAAGCAGTGTCCTGAGATGCTCTTGTCCATGTTCAGTGTGTGCCAAGGCTTTGGGATATCAATACCACCCACCAAAACAAGGCAGTCCAGAAGAGTTGACACTCTTTCTGCTGACTGCGAGTTCCTTTCAGAGAGGAGCACCAGCACTCCTGGCTCTGTTGCAGGGCAGGTAAACAGGAACAAACAAGTTATTCTCTGAAGCACTATCTGACTGATATAGTGACAGAGCACATCAGATAGTAGCAGTAACATTAGCTGATGTAGTGACTAGAATCTTTCCCTCTGCTCCCACTGACATATTTCACTTTAAGTGCACACATTTGCTTGCTCCTGATCCAGTGACTTGGCAGAACCGCGCAGTGGCAAATCTTGGTTAACAAAATGAAGGACAAAGGTAGCAACGCAATAGACACCACCCACTGGCTTGCTGACAAAGCAAAGCTCAAAAAAGACCAAACAAGTAAAACATGATCTACAATTAAGGCTGTTAAAAATATTGCAGAATATTTTGGCCCCTGTTCACTGAGACAGACTGCCAGAACAGTCACAAGTTACCTACTTCTTATCCCTATAAGTTTAGGAGCAGGGAAGGAAAAAGAAAAGAAGGCAGTAACAAAATAACAATAATAATTATAGAAAAATCCTTTTTTGGAGAGAAATCTGTATTTGGTTTGGACTCTTATTTTTTCAGGAGTGCTTAAAGGGTATTGTAAATATATGTGGTTGAAAATAGTATTTATGGATCAAAGCCAAACAAAAAAATTAAATGAAAAGGTAAATGTTTCAGATGAATTTGTTGAATTCAAGTAACTTTTATGATGAGCAATTTTCTCTACTCTTTTTTTTTTCTTCTGTTTATCAAGCGTGCAGTTGGGAGTAAAACCTAGGGCTATAGCAATTAGCTTCCCCCCCCACTTAAAACAGTTAAGACCTGATTTGACGCAGGACGTCGCAATGCACCATGGGAGTCTGATCTGAAACCCTCCCTAGTCTTAAAGCAGGTGCACTGAGCTGTAAGGAAAAGGAATGGGAGTAAGGATGATGCACCCTTTCTCTCCTGGAGGAAGTAGATTTAGGTAAAGGCCCTTTCTGCTCCTCAGAGAAATGGAGAGAGACAGAGGGAGATCGGGGCCGTATGCAGGTTTAAGGTGGACTGTACCACCACGGCATCGCAGAAAAAAAAAAAAAAAAGGGGGGGTGAGCAGGGCGCTTTTCCCCCACCACCCCCCCCCTGCCAGGGGGAAAAGGGGGAAGGGGGGGGCCCGCGGCGGGCCCGCCCCCCCCCCCCCCCTCCCCGGGAGGGGAGCTCGCAGTACAGTATGTGGCGTGGTGTGCCTTTTCTCTTGAACTGAAAGATGGTGTACAGCAGCACCAGCAGGCAAAGTGCCAGGATGCAGGGAATGACAATGGCAATGGCTTTCACTGTGCTGGCTTCGTTGTCCAGCTTGATGACGATGTCCACGTCCTCAGTGGGGATGTGTTCAGGGTCGATTGGTGTCAGATCACAGCCCATGAAGTCCTTGAGGATGGAACGAGGATAGCCAGGCTCCACTCGCAGCCTCTGATTGTTGAACTTCCAGTACTCTTTATCTTTGTAGAAATATGTGAAACCTGCAAAACATTCAGAGACATTATTTCACGTCAGCGTAAAGTCTATCCTTGATGGATGTCTTACTAATCATAGCAATTTGTCTCATAGCATTTCATTTTGAGACATATACGCAAGCAGTGTGATAAGATTTTGGCTTGTCCTCTGGATAACTTTAGCCCACTAGCCTATATTCCCAGCACTGTTGTGTGTGGAGAAATGAGAGTGTTTCTCCAGCTCCCTGGTGGATAAAGTAAATGTAAGCTTGTGCCATCCTCAGCAGGACAATCGGGCCGCTCTCATCCTTTGTCTCCATATGCATTATTCATCCAAGTTCTTTAAGAAAAGAAAGGAAAACAGTGGAGGAGCCAAAACAGCCCCCCAAAAAACTGGAGCCACTGGAGTCCTGCTGATTGAGGTGACAGTGGACTGTGTGAGGCAGGTGGAAACCACTGTAGCAGTGAAGTGAGGTCAGAGAGAGAGAAAGAGCGAGAGAGAAAGAGAGTGAAAGAGAGAGAGTGAGAGAGAGAGAGTGCTGAGTCCCTACAGTATTCAGCATGGGATATCGGGCTGGCTCAGCTTTACTGTGAATGAGGCAGAGGTCAGGAGGGCGCAACCATGGAAGAGTGCTTCAGAGTTGTCCACTGCGAACCTTTTCAAGACTTTTCTATATTCTTTTTTAACTTCCCAGACTTGCAATGTGACATGGAGGCTGCATGTCAGTGAAAATGATTGATTTCGAATCTGAGCATCTCGTGTGTTAATTTGACTACAAAGAATACATTTTTCCACCAAAACATTATGGCTTTTCAGACATGTCTGAAAATTTGTGCTTTTAAAGTATATATTTACACAAGAACTCTGGTGCTCATTCTTCAGAGTTGAAGAGTAACTATTTTGGCAGAACATTTGGTGTTTAATCTGAAATGTGCAGGGAAAGGTGATCGAGAAGACTGCTGCAGAATACTGCATTTACTGACCCGCTGACTCCTACATGCTCATACTGTTGCTATGGTTGGTGAGAAGAGTTGCTATCACTATCAAAGCCTTTACTGGGTGGCAATAATGGTTAATAATCAGGGTCAATTTTTTTGTTCCTTGTGGCATCCGGGTGATATGCAGGGCCAGTGGTTGAATGAAAGCCAGCGAGTGCATTGCAAGTGTGCTCAACCAAATGATTTCCCTGGAATATCGATTCACCCTTCACGCTTAGATGAATGCTGGAGCTATTGTGCAGATCTGGCAGGCAAAGAAGAGGACAGATGGCATGCATGTGGCTCTCAAACGGTACACCTCTAGCAATAAGCTCAGCCAATGAAATTTGCAACACCCACTCTCGACAGCCAATGAGAAGAAGTATAAAAGGAGAACAAAATTTCTCTCCTGTGGTTCCTTTAAGCTGTGCAGTTGGATAGAATGAAAGCAGGACAACATAGGCAAGGCACTACACTGTGCTGAACACCAGCAAAAAGCTAAAGGAAACACTACAGTAGGTTGTTGGCTAAATATATTTAGCAGCAATTAGTTAAGGGAACAGACTGTACCATTAGATTTGTCTACGAAGGCACCCTGAGGAGAATCTGGAACACCTTTCCACACAGCAATGGACTTTGGGTATCCAGGATCCATGGTCCGCATATCCTCATTGTATCTCCAATATCTACATGGAAACAATTGGCGCACAGAAATGTGGTCAAAGACAAAGCAGAAAAAAATAAACAAAGCTGCAGATTAATATATCAGAAACACACACACAGACCTGTCCCCTTTGAAGAAATAGGTCTTGGCTACATCCTCCCACCAGACGGCAGTCTCAATACTCTGTGCTGGCATGCCGTTCCCAAACATGGAGATGTCCTTTGGGTAGCCAGGCTGGAGTATGGTGTCCTTGAACACCCAGAACTGCTTTCCTACACAAGTTAAAGCCACAATTTAATATCATTATGTACAACTGCTAGTACTGTACGTAGAACTGGGGAGACCGTTATCCAAATGAGAGTGCTGCAACTCCCATTAAACACTGGACATCAACTGCCAGCACTTTTTGTTGATTCACAGTTATACAGTCCTCTGAGCAATTCCATCATTGCGTACATATAATGTTTTCAAATCAACGTTCAGTGTAATAGTTTATTTTCCATGTCCTGTCATTATAGTAAATCATTTTCTTTTATGGTCAGCAAACCAGTGAAGCACAACACTGGCAAACTGCTGACACCCTGCCTGGCACAATCAGTACTGATATGAAATCTCTTCTATTTACATTATTTTGCGATAAACATTTCTTTTTGTTCAATAGACATTTAATTTCGCACCTCAGGCTGGACTGTTCGTTTTTAATTACAGTGAATTACCCTCACCCTCCAGTTCATACCCATTAAAGCGTGCACTTTTAAATATCAGGGGGTTTGAAGGGCTTGCTGCGGAGGAAGTTTTCTATTACGATAATAGTGAGAATTAGTAACACATTTCTTTAGAAAGGAAGAGTATTTTCCCACAACTGTATGGTTATAGGCCCACCAGTGACCTTGCGGAAACATCAGTGCTGCCTTATCACACTAAGAAATGCCATATGAGAGAGTAGATTATTTTGTCAGCACTGCAACTAAGGAAAGGGTCTATACCATTTCCTCTGAAACAGGAAATGCCTATCATTTCACCTGAGGGCTTTCTCAAGCTCCTCTTGGCAGGGTCAGCTTTGCTTTGCCAAAATGCTCTGGAAGCCAGACACAGGCTAGACAGAGGATTGGGGTCTCTCAAGCTGTGTGCGTGTGTGTGCGCATTCGTGTGTGCATGTGTATGTGTATGTGTATATATATATATATATATATATATATATATATATATATATATATATATATATATATATATATATATATATATATATATATTATTAGAAAAACTAAACAGCCATCATGTGTGTGTGTGTAGATGTGTGACAGAAGCCAAGGAAGTGTAGGCCATGACTGTTCTTTTTCATAGAGATAAAGTGGATTAGGATTTATCCACTGTCCCAAATTCACTGGGAAGTTTCTCTAGCTCTGACACTTAATTCTTTAAAATAGTACCATGGACAGTCATTAATCTCTTTCCAACTCCCATCAATGCGTTTGAAAAAAGCATGCCAATGTAAAGTGTACAATGTACAGAGCTTTAACGGAAAGCACATTTCTGAAAAGCATTAAACTGCAGAACTCCAGCAGCCTGTATTAAACAACCAGCTTTAGCTATGTCCTAGAAGGCAAGCCACCGTCATGCTAAATAAGGTGGAATATGGTGTAAAAAATTGTCAAGAAGGGCAGTTTTGGAATACATATTAATTTGGCTTCAATTGTTTAACTCCATGTTTTCAATGAATTCAATGGTTTCTATTCAATTTGGGCTAGAACCAACTAATTTCCACCACTTTCACATGGAACAATGTACACAAACAAGGCATTTCTTGTACCAATATATATACATAAATATTCAGTTGCCAGGCTTGGAAATTTGCAGAATGTGAATGAATGCTATTCTCCAAACTACAGCAGTAAAACATTCAGAACATTGCCCTTAACAAAAATAAATGCTGCTTAAAGAACATCCATTTTGACTCCATTTACACTTGTTTGTTTGTTTAATGCATTATACATACATATATATATATATATATATATATATATATATACATATATATATATATACATATATATATACATATATATATATATATATATACATATACATATATACATATATACATATATATATATATATATATATATATATATATATATATATATATATATATATATATATATATATATATATATATATATATATATATATATATATATATATATATATATATATATATATATATATATACATATATATATATATATATTTTTTATATATTTTATATATATATATATATATATATATATATATATATATATATATATATATATATATATATATATATATATATATCAGGATTATATCTGGATTAAAAAATTATCCACTTCAAAACAACAGTGTACAAAAGACACAGATTTAAATCTGACTGCTCAAACCACTTCAAGGGACGGTCTGGGACACATTTCAGCCAGATGTTTTAAAAGTAGAAATACAAAACAGATTTGATATCCAGAACCCTTCCCAATACATTATACCACTGTGTGAAATGTTACCATAGCAATTTGACAGATACCAAAGCTAGTGCAAAATGCTACAAAATTGATCTGTGGACCGCAATAGTGACTGCTGTATTCAACAGTCTAAATAAATGTCTTCTTTAAAACATTAAACTAGGAGAAACTTCCAAAGTAAATGCATGTGGTTAAATCTGATCAGGATACACCGCAGATACAAGATGCATGAAACAACCAGAAGGTCTTATCTTTTATCCTGAACTCAACATCTAAACTGCACAAGCAGTGAAGTAGGTATTCATGAATTCAAATGACAGACCTCAGATGATCAGCATTTGCGCATTTGTGTATGCATGTGTGTGCGGAACACAGCTGTAGAAAAGACTGGATGACAGGATGTCTGAGACTTCTGCTCTCAAGATGAAAGGAGCTCATTAAGAGAAACTCATCAGCAGTAATGGCAAATTGCAAACCAAATGAGATCACTCTGCATGGCTCTGTACCCCCACCTCTAATGTGTGATGTGGGAGCTACTTCTAACCTGTGACTAGCAGCAATAAATTGAAGCATGGGGGTAGGAAAGAAATATTACAGTAGGTGATGAAACAAACAAAAATGATTCTACAAGCCTGTGACCAGGGACCATTTGTTTGTTTCTCAAGCACCTGAACTAAAGTAACAAATGAAAAAAGTAACTCGCGACAAATCTTGTGCTTTATTTTCTCCTTCTTTCCATCATATTAAATGTATCTTTTCCTCTCTCTCACTCTCTGTGTTCTGCATTATTAAAAATTCTATATACTCACGTCTGCTATTTATTAAAACAGACTTAGTGCATTTCCAAAAGGAAACACGTCAAAATATTCACCTGTGAAATGTTTTGTTAAAAAAAAAAAAAACTAATCCAGGACAAATACACTGCTAATGTAACGATTAAACACTTGCACACTCAGCAAGGCAAATTAAAGATATGCAGAGTAGTCTGTGGCATGAAATTGTGTACACATACACTCACACACCACACGAGAGCCTTTACCGTCATAGATTAAGGGTCAAATTGCTTCAGTTACAGTCATTCAGATGCTCTAGAGATAAGACCCTTTGTTTTAATTCCCTTCCTGTAATGCATTGTACTTTCAGCAGCTCTTATTCCAAGGGAAACAAGGTTACAAGCTTACCTTTAAAAAAGACGAACTTGCCCTCGCTGTTCTCATAGACGGCGTCTATCCTGGCTGGCAGACCCCTCCAGAACACGTTGATAAGCATGGGATAACCTGGCATTACTGTGTTGTCTCTGACCCTCCAAAACCAGTGATCCTATAAGAGAGATACAGTGCAACACAATCAAACAGGCTGTCAAGAGAAATACAGGCAATACAGCCAATCACGATCAAAATAAGCATTTCTGACTTTCATTAAAGCAATTCTGCAGAACTAGGGAATACATGAAGCTGTGCTGTTTTTTTTTTTGTTTTTTTTGTGGGGCCCCAGACCACCTCATTAACACTCCAGACTGCTGTGCAGAGCCAGGGATGTGTACATTCTCCCAGTGGTCTCCTCCCGGTGGAGTTTCATCTAGTCTGACCTCATTAGAGCACAGCTGCTCTCTTAAATGAGCGAGGAACCCACGTGGCACTTATTATCACTTCCATTATAGGAGGGAGGTTGTCACTTAACACCCATCACTCCTGATATACACATCGAAATATGAGACCTAGATGAGATGAAATGAGTGGAACTGCTGTTCGTTTTTTTTTTAAGTTAGGCCTGATCCTTGCCCCCTTTGACGAGTTATGAGATGTGACAGCTTTGAGATAACGCTGTCAGTGCTCATTGGTACGCTATGTTGGACGACTTGTTGTCCTAGCAACTGGAGCCAAGTGGTTGCCAAATGCAAAGGATATGAAGTCACGCCGTATAGTTTACTTTACATTAAATCTTAATGCGGTTGGCGCTGACCTCCAGGTTAATTTCCCAGCTGTTAATATTAAACATAATTCACAGAAGTCAGGTTGGCTTACCAATAACACAAAATGCACTTTGTACTTAATTAACACACGTACTGTACTAAAAGTCAATTGGGAATTGCTTAGCAGGTAGCAAAATATGTTTCTCCAACTCGAATTTCTACATGTGGGAAAAAGCAGCTCTTAATCTTAAAAAAAGACAGAATTGTGGAAGTTGGTTAACCAACTTAAGCCATTTATTACCATTTATGCTGGTTTCCTTTAATCGATTGACAAAAAAATAGGGTTGAATAAGCACATACAAAAGGATGTTTTGACTTGATCTTGCACCACTGAGTGAAAAGCTTCTTTAAAGGTGTGCTTTGTCATCAAGTCTTTCAGTATCCTTAAGATATGAGATGTGAGCCAAGACTCACAGGAAAGGCACTAAGCTGGAGAAGCCATTACGGCTCAGATACATGCCGCACCCTCAGGCTCACTTCAGGCGGCCACGGCACTTGAATAGAGTGTACGCAGCAGTAGAGCACACATCCAGTCTTAGTCCAAGAAATAAATCTATAATCTGTAAGCAATAAACGAACTAAATGCTATTAAACTATAGGAAAAAAGCAGAGGAAGGAGAAACAGGGAAAGAGAGAGAGAAAGAAAAGTCCACACCCATCATTGAACTCTTAACTCTTTTACTTGCATGCACAATGTACACAATGCTCTCCAGTGATTTGTGTCCTCTGGTGCAGCTGTTGGACAGAAAATCCCTCCTCACCCCCAGTGTGCCTCAAAAGCACTGATTGATTTCACTTGTTCAGCGTTTTCTCTCATATGACATGCCGGTGTAATTGAAAACAGATCAAACTGTGAAATCAGAACCATTTTCTCTCTTTCCTGTCTGTAAAGAGAAAATATAGTGCCTCCTTTCCTCCCTCCCTCGAAGTACTGAGCCAGACTGTGATGAGGACAAATTCAACTGGCACTCAGTAATCAGGCACCCGCAGTAACAACACTAACCTTTTCACAAAGAGGCAGCCTTTTCTGGACACACAATACAAATCATTTCATTATTCCTTTGTTTAGAGCACCCTGGCTGCAATTCCCCCAGCAAGTGGCTTTATAATCTGTTCCACAAATTCAGAGGAACTGAGAACCGGTGCCTGTCTGTCCACCACAATAAACAGGGCTGTAGTTTATGTGCAAGCACACAAGGATAGGATTTGGAAACAGAGTGAGAGAGAGAAAGAGGTACAGAGACAGAAACATACAAAGAGACAGAAACACAGACAAAGGGACAGACACTCATCTGAGGGTTTGCTCCAGTGCCGTTTATCTCTGCTCATAAACATTCATTTGAAGCATGCATACTGACTGCAGATTAAATCAAAACCTACGTTCACACTAGCAAGCAAGGAGCCACTTGTACCTCTTCTCATTTGTCTCTTGTTGATGTGTAATGTCTGCTACTCGCGTCGCTTTTGGACGTGCACGCTCAAGCGTGTGTTTTGTAATTTTTTTTTAAATTGTGATGTGAAACAGTGGTGGCCAAAATGTAAATGTGCATAAAGTTGTCCCTCCAGGATTTGTGATCGCAGAAATGAATGCAAAATCAAGGAAACTGCAATATTCGGAGGAGCTTGCCATTTTCAAAAATATTTCCACAGATTTTCCGCAGATTTGGGCCAAGACGCGCCTTGCGACGTCATCACGACACGCCATGTGCCATCATCACAACGTGCATTCAGCCAAAGCCCCCTTTGATTTATGTGAGTGGAACATGACTACAGCTAAATGGTCTCATTTACCAACAAACATCATAGCAATAGGTCTTGCAAAATAATTTCGTGCAAAAAAAAACAAACCAAAAAAAAAAAAAACTCCCCACATTTTGAAAACTCCACAAGCAAAATCAAGAATTTTTCGCCGCAACAATCACAAAAAAACCTCCACGAATTCCCATATGGACTGTAAAGCTAACTAGTTAAACAAATCAGTATGCAAAGTGCTTGTTTAATTGACATGCTAGGCCTAGTGAGTTATTAGCAAGTACACTAAATATACACACGCGTATCAGATGCACCAAAAACCGCTGCCTAGCATCATACATGATTTGGACAGGATTAAGAATAATCCCAATTCAAATGTTGCTGGTTGTGCTGTTGCTTGCCACTGTTGCTACAACTGCAGCTCAGTGTCACAAACTTGAAACAGAAAAATGAATGCTTGCCTTCTTTGCTGCAGAACGTACATCAGACCTGCAGAAGTGAGCCTGCTAGCCTAGTCTAATCATGTCCCATAGTAAGCTACAGCATTAAGGGATGAAAAGTAGACATGAAAGACCCGGGCAGTGCATGGTACCAACAAGGGCTGTGAAAGAGCCCTGTGTAGAGATAAGCCTCGCTTATCCCACAGTATAAAAAAAAAAGAAGACAGGTGGACTCTCAGCACTGGAGAGCGTAAGAGAAGATCCTTCAGTACAAGCCTGAGCTACATCAATAAACATACTGCCAGCACAATGCCACACATACACTTCAAATACACTCTTCCAAGCCCAGAGGAGGGAACTATCTGGAGGGAACTTAGTGAAGAAAATAGTGGAGACTTCCTGGAAGATGGTTGGCCATACTGAGGTAAACAGGTTCTGTTTGATTCTGAACAATTGTAAAGATAGAAATAGATAGTGCATATGAAACGGTATGCGCTATTTAAGAACTGCAACTGATTTTAATCAGCCGGCATGCACCACCCAAAAGTTATTCTCACCCCGAGGAAAGAAACAGCTTTCGATGTCAATCTAAATCAGGCAGTTGGGAAACAAGGTCTGCAAGCCCTAAAGCAAGGAGTAGGGGTTTAATGCATGGGTGTGTGTTCATGAAGAAGTAACTTTGTGCATGGTAATCACATAAGCCAGATGTACGCCTGTAGGATCTCTTCCTCTTGACTGATCATGAGGATCATATCTCTCTCCAACTTGGTGACAACGAATTTAAAAAGAGAAATGGGGAGAGCTTTGACATGGATGGATTCAAGCGCAGTTGAACGCCATGTGGATGCTGTGCTTGCCAAAATTGCAGATGATTTTGCATCTGAAACTGAAATGCAGAGCTAGCTTAATTTTGTCAATGTGCCACGACTTTACATGAGCCAATGAATAGTTCTGCTTTAATCATATGTTATTAGTGTTATTAGAGAGGACAAAATCTATACCCTATAAAGAAAAAGCACTTAAATGATTAAGTTTTCAATTTCAGAGCCCATTAGAGAGTGTGGATAAAAAAAATAAAATAAAATAAAATAAAAAGTCTGCTCGAGATGACAAACTTACATGTTTAAAAAGGCCACACACACTACTTCGGTCTTCAGTGCAGAGGAAAATACAGAGTCAACAGACAGCTACAAGTCTTTCAACACTTCTTCATCACATACTCCACGCTTCTGAAGAGAGCCTCAAGAAGAACTAGGGGCCTCATGTTTAATTAATGTCCCACATCTTTGGTTCACAGTGAATCAATTAATTTCTTTCTGTGGGTGGAGGAAGAGAGGCACGGAATGTTTTCATCTTACAGTGTGGAGCAGTAACCAGGGCTGTAAAGCCCTGATGAAGTGCACCTCTCTCTTTCTCTGTCTCTCGCCATTCTTTCTCCACCACTTTGGACTTTCACTATGTGTACGTGTGCATGTGTGTTATCGAAACTCTGGCATGGGGGGTGATTGATTCTTAAGTTTGATGAGGTAGCAACAGCAGATCTCTGTGTCTCCTGCTGCTCCCCAAATGAGGCTAATATAATCCTTCATTCTTTGGCTCGCTGGGTTTGTACTGCTGAGGTCCAGCTTAATGAGCTAAGTCAATTACCACCGCCACTAGCCATTAACACATGCACCATCACTTCCAGTCAAAAAAGATCAAGTTTAAACAGAAGGTTTTGTAACCAACACATATAACCAACCATATGGACAGTTCAATACTATAGACAATTATATAACCATACACAATTATCAGAGTTGAGCGGTAAAGTGCAACATTTTCTTTGTTACATTTAGTTAAGTAACTTGAGGTTTAACTGGTCATACTTGTACTCTTACTCAAGTTAATCTTTTATGACAGAAATGTACTTTTACTTCGCTACATTCTGTTACTGTTAAATGTTAATGAATTTATATAGTTTTAATAATCAACAATTTGTTTACATCAAGTATAATGAGGTTGTGAGTCTCGTGATACGCAGCTGTGGTCTGAATGTGTCCGCCTCAACCGCTCACAGGGAAAGAAGGCAGGACACGCACATACACACGTGCACACACACACACACGCACGTACACACATGCGTACACGCGCACACACACACTCTCTCTCTCTCTCTATACATACTTGCTCTTTCTGTTCCACTGTCTGTATTTTTTTGTTTTTGGTGAATTTCAGATGCTGACAAGATTGTGTTGTCAACATCTGTGTTGACAGTGACAGGATGTGTGTTATTGTACCCATCACAGGACTCAGATATGCTGCTCCATCTTGAACCCAGGTTTTATATCATAGAAACAGAACAGACAGACTTTCAAGGATAGCTGTGACTTACATTTCTCTATGTAGTCAGGATTTTGTCAGATTCAGGATTTTTTCTTCATTTTAATCAGATCCGAAGTAAGTAGTAACTCGCTTCTTGTGTAGTCTTCTCATCGGATACTTTATTACTCTTACTCGAGTCATTAATAACTTTAAAACTTTTACTGTTACCTGAGTAATTATTTTTATAAGTAATTTTACTTGTACTTGAGTAAAATCTTTGGCTACTCTACCCGCCTCTATCGAGTATACAAAACAAACATTTCAGTAAAAGGAGAAGAAGAATCTTAGATAATGAATATTAAGTAAATGCAAGGATGCATTAAAGAGCTACATTTCAACTGCTTTGATAAAATTACTGTGTTACATTTTAGCTGAATCCAGTAACTACATCAGCCTGATATAATGTACCTAATGAACCTCCTTTGACCACCAAATGTACAATCAGCCATGAGATATAACCTCTAGTCGATTTCTCATCGCGGACCATGTCCGACACTCAAAACGTAGCCGGAATGGTCTTAGCTGTGGGGTGTGAAAATGAAAAGACAATCTACCTCTCCATAAGCAGTTACAAATCCTGGCTTTCTCTCTCAGGCATCTTGAAATTTCATGATACGCATCAGTCTAGGGGCTGCAGGCAGGAAAAGAAGATAACATGTCTGTGTTGATATACAAATGTGTGCTGACATGCAGGCCAGCTTAGTTGCCTGGAGTTTGATTCTTGCACATCACTGAAACACACCAGTACAGCTTCCATAGAAACAACTGCCAATTTAAAAATCCAAAATATTCCATCTAAACCTAATTTTCCCCCAACAGTCGAAGGCGACGCAGCCAGTGTCCGCGTGATGCATCATCCACGTATTAATATGAGACTGCTCTCTATACCATTTAAGACGCTGCTCCAATGACAATTACAAAAAAACAAAGGAAGAGACAATCTATAAGTGAAAATGAGCTGTTTAACCGAGTGGTTTCACTACTCTCCAAAAGATAGTATATTTTCGCGCCTGCCTCAACATGTCTTGAATTCAGATTATTTATAACCCAAGTAAAAATACAGACAAATCATTTAGTGAGGAGAAAACAGGATATCTTTGTGTGGCTTTAAGGGGGGTTTATGGGTTTCTAGGGTGTTGTGAGCTGACTCACAGATCAGGAAATTTCCGAATGCCTCCAGGGCTCACACTCGCTTCAGCAGTTGAAGAAGATGCAGAACGTTCTTCAGCATACATATTTGTTTCATTTGAACAGAGTTCTTCTGATTGCAGGTAGGATTAAGAAACGACAGACAGAATCTATAGCCCTCATAAGCTTGCTGTTATAAGGGGTGTATATTCAGTGGATTAGGGAAAAGACACTCCTTTCAAGGATCACTGAAGTTCAACTCACCAGAAGGAAACCGAACACATGGAACCCATGGAACTACTCTCACACATGGTGCTGTAACATTACATGATCTGTGCTGTTTTCAACAGGAGTATGACTGTGTATACTGTGTGCAATTCAGTTATAACTAGTGGTGTTTATAATCTAGGGAAAGAAAGGTTCTTTCATAAGGGAAGACCCTGAGTGGGACTGCTGCCCCATACAGTAATGAGAAAGTTGAATGGTTTAACAGTTGAATCTCAAAAGACAGGCTCCTTATTATAGGCTGTAGTACACTATGCATTTGGCCAGAATTTGCCCCATATGAAATCCAAGTAATGTGTATTTAACTACCTTAAACACAAACATCTCTCGCCGCAGGATGGCGAGTGTGTTGAAGTCGCCGTCACAGATGTTGGGCTTGCCGTTGGGATTAGTGGGTTTGTCCCCCGTGGGTAAGCGTGGCGGTCGGGTCTGACGGTCATGTTTTCGTGGGTCTGAGGGGGGGTGAGAGCGTGGAGCAGGGGCTGTTGGTAAAGGTTTTGTAGGCTGAGGAATCTTGTCTGGAGGCCCTAAAAGAAGAGCGATACATTAGAATTAAAAACATGACAAAGGACTAATCTATTATTTTGCAAAGTGAAAAGTGGATTTTAAATAACATTTTACCAGCTACATTCAAGTCTTTCTCCAAGATATATACTATATCAAATAAACTACAGTGCACTCATTCCATAACTGTACTTTTAGCTTAAACCATTGATAGAATAACATGTGAGTGGAACCATAGGTAGAATAACCTGAGTGATTCTAAATTAAATGACTATTAGATTTCATTTGTTACATAATAATAATAATAATAATAATAATAATAATAATAATAACAATGAAACTAAAATCTTTGTGAATTATGGAAAACTATAAAAAGTTTCATTTCTCACAGGCCAAAAAGTCCATTAATGGTCAAATGTTTGTATGGGAAGTGATGCGTGAGTAAAACCATGATCCCGCAGTGCTGCCCTGGAGGCAAGCTCAGACGATTAAAGGGATAGTTACACCTCTGGTTATCCCAGTATAGTCTGATCAGCAGAGGGTAGAGGGAGATTTCATTCACTGACTGAAATAATCTCCTAAAATAGAGTGTGGGTTAAAAGAGAAAGCCCCAGCTACCATTACATAACAGCGGAGAGCAGGCAAACAGACAGAGGGAGAGACAGAGAGCGAGAGAGAGAGAGAGAGAGAGAGAGAGAGAGAGAGAGAGAGAGAACCTATAAGAGAAAGCATGACAAGGTGTAGTTTTAAAAACAATTAAAGGTGTAGTAACTACGGCCATGCAACTAAAAGTGGCTTGGGTTTCTCTTGTAGAAAAGAGAATATGGGTTCACGACTTTTAGAAAAAATTGCGTGTGGATTTGCCTAAATAGCTGAACAGTGATACAGTTGCTAGTAGCAGGTCCCGACTGTGGAGTCACATGCGTTGTTTATTTAGCAACTTGTAGCTGTTCTGCAATAAATCGGATAACTGTAAAGTCAAAACAATTAATTCACTAAATGGCCAAAAGTGCTTGTTGAACATCCCATTCCAGATTTCCCTCTCTGTTACTGTTATAATAACCTCCACTCTTCTGGGAAGGTTTTCCACTAGATTTTGGAGTGTGGCTGTGGGGATTTGTGGTCATTCAGCCACAACAGCATTTAGTGAGTTCAGGCCTTGATGTCAGGGGAGGAGGCCTGGCACATGGTCAACGTTCCTGTTCATCCCAAAGGTGTTCAGTAGGGGTGAGGTGCAAATCACTCAAGTTCTTCTACACCAACTTTGGCAAACCATGTCTTCAAGGACCTTGCTTTGTTCATAGAGGCACTGTCATGCTGGACCAGGTTTGGGTTACTTAGTTCTAGTGAAGGGAATTCTTAATGCTATAGCACACAAAGACATTTCATACAAGTGTGTACTTCCAACTTTGTGGCAACAGTTTGGGTAAGACCCACATATGGGTGTGACAGTCAGGTGTATAAGCTATTTCAAATACATTCACTATGCTGAATAGACTGCTTTGGTACAGGTGCACTAATGTTTTTATTCTGATTTAAGATAAGCAGTTTTCTAAAGTCAACAGGCTGTTAATATGCTAATCAAGCTCACCTAAAATATAGAGACATTTTTATTGCATGTCACAATACAACTATATAACAGGGATGTTTTGCAGTGGTGGAAAAGCCCTGCACCCTCACACCCATTGGCAATCAGTAAATCATGTTCCTCGTCATCTACATAAAGTTAAACTCCATGTAACTTGTATGTCTACTCTGCTTCCTGTCGCTGTAATCTCTAATGGAAAATGGTCTGGTTTGAATGCATTTTTTTGCGTATCTGGCTTGTGCACGCTCCATAAGCTGTTTGTGACTTATCTTACACCCTAATCTTCTGCGTCAAACCACATCCTGTGTGTATGGACTCGTACACCTCTCCACAGAAGAAAGGCTGGAAAGGAAATGAGAGAGGAAGAGCAGAGAGTGGAGAGAGGGGGTGGGAGTGTACTGAGGATGTGAACATCTGCCCAAGGAGCCCAGGTCTGACCTGCCCTTGCAGTTGTATAGGATGGGTAGAGTGTAGAGGAGAAAGGAAACCAGGGAAAGAGGGCAGGAGGTTAGAGGAAACGCTAACCTTGTGAAGCTATGCCCTGACCAATCTGGCTCTGACTATCCATTTAATGAATGCGGAAATCAGGCTCCTTTGTCTTTCGTGTTGCTGTTCTGGCCTATTAGTCATAAATTTCTTTGTGTCACTTAATCCAGTTTTTTTTTCTTTTTAATTGAAATATGAACATGGTAAGACTTTCCCAGCACGTGCTGGTAAAGTTTCTATCATTCAATCCAGTTTCATTCATTCCCACTCTTTTCTGCTGATCGTAACGTAATGTAAATCTTCAGGTGATTGTAAATGCACTAACCACAACAAACATCACAACAAAGTCAGGAACATTCATGGGTTTCCAGAACAGTAGAATGTCCTTAGCCATTTGTGACTTGTTAATCAGATCAAGTGGGTAAAGCAGGTAAATAGGATGTTGAATTTCATTGCCTCTGCTGTGTTGGGCAGGATCATAGGCTAACTATAGCTGGCTACAATTCAAGCTTAAATTATGAAGCTAAATCCATAAGATATTATTCTAATGTGTTGATCTGAAAAAGGAAAGGGTTTCCAGGCAAATGACCAGCACTTTTCCAGACAAATGACCTTAGTGAGCTACACTGAACAACTTGATCAGCCATGATCAGATCTGACTGAGGCTATAACTCTTACCATAAATCTTCTGGATGCCCTGCAGGTCATCTTGAGGCAGTTTGAAGTTCTCTGTGTCCATGTACTGGTAGAAGGGCGCCATGATGGCTGTGGGGTCGTTTGAGTGCTCCAAACCTAATGCATGGCCCAGTTCATGCACAGCCACCAGGAACAGGTCATTTCCTACACACAGAAAAACACACAAATGTGAGCCTTGGACCTGACCAAAGAGCATGGGAGAAAAATAATGATAGCCCTGTGTACTGTCTGTGCATGTGATTGTACTTTGCTTCAGGTTCTACTGTAGAATTAAAAAAAAACAAAAGCCCAGTGAGACCACAGCTACCGATGGCACCCATTACTACATTGGGCACTGTCCTTAAAAACATCCACACATCAAAATGCTGTATTTTCCGAGAGCATGGAACATTGTGCCCTTACGGCTCTGTAATGATACTGTGATTTTACACTGGAGTAAACTGTGGGCCCAGAAAAGCCACGCTGGCTGAGAGCCAAGCCCATGTCTCCAGCTAGCAACGTGTGACAATAACCAAGGGACCGCAGAGTGTAGACACAGATGTACACAGCCACATCATCAACTACAGAGCACTGATCATCCATCTCTGCTCTCCTGTTTCCTCTCTCTTTTCTCTTTCATTTTCCTCCTGTCTCTCCCTTTCATATTCTTTGACTCGGTTTATAAGTTTTGCCTTCATCTCTCTCCCTCTCATTCTCTATGTTTCTTTGCTGTTATTCTCTAATGCACATTGACATTAACATGTCATTAACAGGGTAAGACAGGAACAAAGAAACCTCAGACTATTTTTCTCACCCTGTTATTTGATTTAATCAGATTTCCTCAGCTCAGAAAACTTTTGGGAGATTGCTCTGGTGGTATGTTAAGCATTCCATGTCGATTTGTTCTGTCAGCCCTGAGAGTGACAGGGCGAGCCGGCATCAGAGTGAAACACTACTGTAGACAATATGCATAATGAAGTCACTTAGGTTTTCTTCTAAATAACTCCACTGAGCTAAGACATCAAAAAGCATTAAAGAAAGGAAGAGTGAAGTTGTTATAACAGTTTCTTTGGAAAAATGTAACTAAATTGAGCCCAATTTTCTAGGAAGGGATACATGCAAGCATGTGAAACAAGAGTGGGAGAGTCAGTGTGGAGAAAGTGAGATAATGTAATGATATAGGAATCATTTGTGGCACGAGAGGAATTGGGGCATATTGCTATGCAAATGAGGTGTTTGAGATGTCTACTCTGGTCTTTTCCCCTGACACAACTTGAGAGGAAACACACACACACACACACACACACACACACACACACACAGACAGACAGAGAGAGAGAGAGAGAGAGAGAGAGAGAGAGGCATATTGGGTTGAGATGAGCTAGCCTGCCTGCAGTGTGTTTTTTCTCCTTCTTCTCCTTTCTTCCTTTGATTCCCAGAATCACATAAACAAAATCGCTCTACCCATGGCTCTGTTTAATTAGCAACCACTTAAGACCATAGTGCTTCCCACATAAAATATACAAGATAGAATGGAGATGAACAACTGGTGCAGGGACAAGCACTAAAAAGAAGCACATCAGCACAGAGAAGCACAGAGCTTAAAGTCTGGCTTATGCCTAGTCAGCGGTGGCTTGAAATACAGCGAGAAGAACAAACTTCTGAAAGTCTGCAACATTCATGTTTTTTTCCCCCCAGAACAGGAAACATCCCCATTTGCAGGATGTTAATCAAACAATGTTGGTAAAATCGGTATAAACCTTCGGTGTTTGTCACAGATCGTGACGTCAGGGAAGATAGGACGGATGCAATCGCAGTTCGAATGGTAATTTTATTCACAGAGAGGTGAGCAGACAAATCCAAAACATGAACCATAAACGTAATCCAAGACAGGTGAAGGCCAGGCGAACGGCAAACAGGCATACACAGGGCAAGGCAGAGATTAAGGTCGTGGTACAGGTACGTGGAAAACAGGGTAGATAAACAAAACATGAAACGGGAACTATGACGTGGAACTGGGAGCGGATAACTCTGCGTGAACTAACTCTAACATGGAATGTGACTAAGACTAAGACTATGAACATGACATGAACAAGACTATGGAAACTAACATCTAAATCTAACTAACTCGAAACTATTCTTCGTTATCTCTAATATGTTACTAATCTTCGTGAATCTTCCGCAATGAGTGTGGCATGGCACACGGTATATATACCGGCACGATTAGCCACGCAACTGCTAACAGCTGCCGGCAATACAGAAACACATGTGACTTGACAACACATGACAGGACGGGGCGGAGACATGACATCAACAATAACAAAGGCACGTGTTTATGCACGTGCTGAAATGTCACTGCTGTCAACATAGAAAAAGCAGCTGTCTCTTTACTGAACCCGATTCGCTAGAAGATAGTAATGATTTATAATTTGTCGGGTCAGATGTCACAGGAAACGTCAGTTTGACATCATTTGCGTGGCTTCGACATCACCATGCCTTTGTGTGGTTAAGTCACGTCTATAAACAGAAAGAAGAAAAGCCGGCTATTATATCGCGGGTGCTAAGATTGGTGGAGTGTTTGTAGCTTGTCCTTACAAGAGTTTCTTAGAATTTAAACTTGTAATCTAGCTGGGTGTTTTAATCTGGATAGTTTTAAATGTAATCCTTGAACTGGGGAATCAGCTGTTGTCAAAAACAAGAAGCCTCAAACTACGGAGAGCCTGCAGACAAAAAGCAACAGAGTGAGCCCGTACTAAAACGAGAATAAATATCGACATGGCTTTTGAAAGGTGGCGAAAACTCAGAAATCTGAAGGGATTGAATATTGATGTGGAGATGGCTTTTGTTCTGCTGATCAGGTCAGACATTTCAATGTCTCAATAGGTAGCTAGCTAGCATTAGCGCACTTCTTCGCTTCATTCAGCTAGGTATCGAATTTCTTATGTTTTTTTTGGCTATGGTGAGTGTATTAAATTGCACTTATGTTCTGCTAGCTATGAGAGAGATCGCAACTCACCTCTACTCCAAGAAAACCATATCCACCACCACCTCCACTGTCAATTATTGGAGATAATATACAAGCCATAAGAACAAATCAAACCATCAGATTTATCTGCGCAGAGGAGCAGAGCCGAAGCACAACCCATGTAAAAAAAAATAACTAACTCCGCAACTAACTTGCAAAAAATTTTTTTTTTTATTTCAAACAGAGATGGCGGCTGTGGCACAGTTGGTAGAGCGGGTTGTCCACTAATCGTAGGGTTGGCGGTTCGATTCCCGAGCCGGGTGCCTCCACATGTCGAAGTGTCCTTGGGCAAGACACTGAACCCCAAGCACAACCCATGTAAAAAAAAAAAAAATAACTAACTCCTTGCATGGCAGCTCTGCTACCATTGGTGTGTGAATGAAAGCGCTTTGGATAAAAGCGCTATACAAGTGCACATTTACCATTTATATGGCAATAGAGAGGCAAAAGTTCAGCACTGCAGATTTTAAATTATGAAGCTACATCCACTATTAGTGTTAACTCCGAATAATAATCCAAACAACACGGCAAACAATTTGTTAATGTATCTTTTACACTACCAAACACAAAATGAATGACCAGTCAATTATCCCAGGTTTTTTTTGAACATCTCATTCATGGCTAATGACATTAGATTTTGGTGTATGGCTGTGGGAATTTACTCATTCAGCCACAACAGCATTAGTAAGTTCAGGGCGTGATGTCAGGCGAGGAGACAAGATCACTCAAGTTTATCCACTCAAACTTTGGAAACCCATGTCTTCATGGACCTTGCTTTGTGCACAGGGACATTGTCATGCTGAAACAGCTTAGTTACAGTGAATGGAAATTGTATTGCTACAGCATATAAAGACATTCTATACTATTGTGTGCTTCCAACTTGTGGCAAAAGTTCTGTCTGGGGAAGAACCACATATGGGTGTGATGGTTAGTTGTCCACATACTTTTGTCCTAACTTCCCAATTCAATCACTAGAAATGATTATGATAAAAGTGAACATCCCTTTCACCTTCCTACGGGGAAGTGGAGTTAAAGTAATAGCTGTGCTACTTAGTGAAGTGCTTCCCAACACACTGCATCTTGAATGGTCCCCTTAAAAACAGGTTCACTTTGTCACAGCAGCACATTCTAAGCTCCTGGTGATTTCCACCCTATTCATACAAATAGCCATTTGCAGCAGAAATGGGAATACCATTTGGAGTTTTTTCTTTTAAAAAAAGAAAGGCTCAGGTGGTAGAGTGGGTTGTCCACTAACCGTAGGGTTGGCGGCAAGACACTGAACCCTAAGTTGCTCTCAATGGCAAGTTAGTGCCTTGCATGGCAGCTCTGCTACCATTGGTGTATGGGTGAATGAGACACAGTGTAAAGCACTTTGGATAAAATATTAAGTCTCTTCTCTTTCTGGGGATGCAGCCCTCAGGCCACACTGCCTTGATAACCTGTATCACTGTAGGACCCAGTTGTCCTGAAAGATCCAAATAAACCTGAAGGAAAAGCAGTTGTTCTCTGTTACACAAAGAGAATTATTTTTATGATTTCAGGAGTCTCTCTATGTCAATAAACAGTAAACCTCGTTAGCAATGGCCAGTTTACAACAAACGAGGCATAAACAGTAGATTCATTCACATGCATTCAATCTCTCTCACGTACTTAAACACACAGGCACACACACATAGACACAAGGCATCCATCATGAATCTTTCATGACTCCCCAAAGCACAGTGGACTGTGTCTGTGCACCCAGTCTGTAGCTGGGTTCCCATTGAAACATCTCACAATGTAATTCTACCCCCCAAAAAAAAAAAAATGTCTGCAAAAGACAATGCGAATGAAACCATTAGCTACAGTCATACGAAAAAACAATATACAAATTGTCACTTAAGGAGGTTGAGGATAAATGCAAATGCAGATAAGAGTTTTATTATAGGAGATATAGGCAGACAAATCCAAATCATGAAAGAATAGCGTGGTCAAAACAGGCAAATGGTCAGGCGATTCAGAGCAAACAGAGACAAAACTCAAATAACAAGAACGAGAACCAGATCAAAACCATGACTCATGAAGCTAGGAATAAAGCTAGGAATAAAGGCTTGGTACACGACAGAGACTATGGCAACTGAGCGTAATACTTCTCAAAGTCATTGTGTTGAAACAGTCTCTATATACTGTGGAGTGAGTGTGTTTGAGATTGGTAACAAGTGTGTGTGATTAGAATTCCGAGAGAAGGTGAACGTATGCGTATGTTTGGGGGAGTTGTAGTCCTCTTCGGCCAAGTTTGTAGTTCGTGGTGCATCCTGGGAAATGGAGTCATATCACGCTGTGATATGACGCAAATGATTATGGTCCTAAAAGTAAATAAACTTGGTCATTTATTTATTGAGGAAAATGATTTAATATTACATAACTGTGATAAAAAAGTATGTGAAAATTTGCATTTAGTATCTGGTTTTTACCTCTTTTGCAGCAATAACTGTAACTAAATGTTTCCTATAACTGTTGATCAGTCTTGCACATGGGCTTGGAGGACTTTTAGCCTTCCTCACTATAGAACAGGTTCAACTCTGGGATGTTGGTAGGTTTCCTCAAATCAACTGCTTGCTTCAGATCTTTCCAGAACATTTCTTTTGAATTAAGGTCAGGACTTTGACTTGTCCATTCCAAAACATTAACTTTATTTTTCTTTAACCATTATTGGTAGAACGGCTTATGTGCATAGTTTCATTGTCTTTGCAGTTGCATGACCCACTTTCTCTTGAGATTCAGTTCATGGACAGATGTCCTGACATTTTCCTTTAGAAATCGCTGGTATAATTTAGAATTCATTGTTCCATCAATGATGACAAGTCGTCCTGGCCCAGATGCAGCAAAACAGGCCCAAACTATGATACTACCACCACCTTGTTTCACAGATGGGATAAGGTTTTTATGTGGGAATGCAGTGTTTTCCTTTCTCCAAACATAACACTTCTTTAAACCAAAAAAGTTACATTTTGGTCTCATCCATCCACAAAACATTTTCCAATAGTCTTCTGGCTTGTCCACATGATCTTTAGAAAACTGCAGATGAACAGCAATGTTCCTTTAGGAGAGCAGTGGCTTTCTCCTTGCAACCCTGCCATATATGCCATTGCTGTTGAGAGATGCTTTTAGTTGTTTAGAAGTTACCCTGGGTTCATTTGTGACCTCTCAGACTATTACACGTCTTGCTCTTGGAGTGATCTTTGTCAGTCGAACACTCTTGGGGAGGGTAACAATGGTCTTGAATTTCTTCTATTTGTACATAAGCTGTCTGACTGTGGATCGGTGGAGTCTAAACTCTTTAGAGATGGTTTTGTAACCCTTTCCAGCTTGTCGGGCATTCACAAATCTTTTTCTGACGTTCTCAGAAATCTCCTTTGTTCATGCCATGATACATTTCCACAAACATGTGTTGTGAAGATCAGACTTTGATAGATCCCTGTTCTTTAAATCAAACAGGGCACTCACTCACACCTGATTGTCATCCCATTGATTGAAATCACCTGACTCTAATTACACCTTCAAATTAAACTGCTAATCCTAGAGGTTCACATACTTTCGTCACTCACAGATATGTAATATTAGATCACTTCCCTCAATAAATAAATGTTAAAAAGTATAATATTTAAAAAGTATAATATTTTTGTTTCATTTGTTAATTGGGTTCTCTTTGTATACTTGTGTGAAAATCTGATGATGTTTTAGGTAATATTTATGCAGATATATAGAAAATTCACAAAGGGTTCATAAACTTTAAAACAATACTGTACAGTATAGTGCTGAAATATGTGACACATGTCCATGTCGTAATTTATTAGAAAAATCTGTTTCCATCACTCTTTTTCACATATAGTCTTTATCGATAGAACAACCTTTGCAATGAACTATGTATAAAGACTTTTTTTGCTCAATATTTAGCAATGGCTCAAATTTTCAGAATCTGCAAAAAAGTGCTAGATGGAAAAAAATCATAGTGATTGCAACAATAGAGAAAAGGTTTGGGATCAAAACAGCAGCTTTCATCCCAGTGCCCTTAAACAATTGCCTCATCTTGAACGCAGGCCTCTCCTGACCCTCAGGCTTAGGATGCTGTCTCAGCTCCTGTAATGTACACGGTTCTCCACAGGGACCTCTGCTGCAGCATTTTGTTCTGGATGACAACGTTGGCCCGTGCCTGCAGGGCACTTACTAAATATGCAGTCCTCCAGGGGGACAGTATTTCAAGGAAAATAGTACAATACTGGTGGCCTTACAAGATCTCCCTCCAGAGCCTTGGAGCAGTCCGCCTTTCTCTCGTCTGTAGGGAACACCATTTCACGTTTATTTGTTCTCCTCATTTCTCTGGAGCAGACAGAGGGGGAAGAAGAGAGAACTTTGTTTGTAGGACCAGATGAAAACTGGTGTGTCAGTTAGGGATGTCACGATACCAAAAATCTAGTAGTCGGTACCGATACTACCAAAAGTAGACGATACTCGATACCGCGGTGTGGTTTAAAAATAAAATGAATTTTTTTTTTTAAATGAAAAACTCTCCTGGAGGACATCCTCTTCTGGCTGATACTAACAAAAAAAAAGGGGGGGTATTTTAAAGCTATCAAACTTCTAAATGCGTGCGCACACAGACACACACACACACACCCCTTATACTCTGAATGCAAGCAATAGTTTAAATTCACTGATATGGTGGCAGATCAAACATTTGAATAATTATTAGTGACATTATTCTACATTTAGCTGACCGGACATGGGTTGAATGGCGATGCATGGTGGAGGTAGTTTATAACATTGCAATGTGTTAGCATAATGTTAGCTAGGGGGGTGCACGGTGGCTTAGTGGTTAGGACTTTTGCCTCACACCTCCAGGGTTCTGGGTTTGATTTCCTCCCCCAGTCAAAAGACATGCATGGTAGGCTGATTGGCGTGTCTAAAGTGTCCGTAGTGCATGAATGGGTGTGTGAGTGTGTGTATGTGATTGTGCCCTGCGATGGACTGGCAACCTGTCCAGGGTTGTGCCCGATGCTTCCTGGGCTCCAGGTTCCCCATGACCCTGAAAAGGAGTAAGCTATAGAAGATGGATGGATGGATAACGTTAGATGGTTTCATGCCAACAATGCCAGCTGTCTCAAACAAGCCTAATAAAGGACCGTTCTCCAGGTGCATCGCCAAATTCCAGGTGTTTCCTCGCTTTGTTTGAACTGAACGATAGCATCGGTTGCATCAATTATATGTTTGTTGTCATCCACCTTGAATGCAAAGTATTTCCATACCACATTTCCTCTCAACAAGTCGTGGCGGAGCTATACTTCTGTAGTATTTCCAGTGTGTTCTTCTTCTTCTTCACCACTTGTGGACCGACTAAAAAAGTTGCATGTATTTGGTGACCACTTCAGGCCTGGAAGCATTGCAACCTCGGTACCACCTTTAAAATCGGTACCAACACTTCTCCACATAAAAAAGTAACACAACTTTTTAAGAATTTTGGTACCGAAGTATCGGTTCTCGTGACATCCCTAGTGTCAGTATAATGTGTGTGTGTCAGTAACCAAGGAAGAGTAGGTCGTGACTCTTCTTTACCATAATGATCATACTATGGATTAGGAATGATCTTGAATGATTCCTCAAATATCTATAAGGAATTATAGTTCACATATTATAGTTTAACAGTTTAACCTTGTGAGACCATTACATTTATTTTTTTTGCCAAAAGGTATCCTTATGGTTATTGAGCTTTAAGTTAGTGTTAGATTTGGGTCAAGTGTATCATTAATTATCTGCATTAATAAGTATGCCAAAGGAAGGTCCTCACAAATTATAGTAACACAATGTGTGTGTGTGTGTGTGTGTGTGTGTTTCATGAGCACAACTCTCTGGTGCAATGCAGGCTCAAGAGTTCACCATGTTTTCTGGTCTGAATCCCATGACACCCAGTGCGACATCTCATGGTCACATGACCTATGCCCTGCTCTGCAAAATGCCTCAAAAATCATATGTATTTTGTTTATTTACCACTGCAGCAGTAAAATATAGAGCAGTATAGAGGTCCTGCACAATAGTGGATTATAAACTTTTTGTGTACTGGCTAAAGTATTATTATTATTATTGTTGTTGTTATTGCTATTTTTATTCAGCAGACATGACCATGAAAATACTGAGCTCAGAACAAGGAGGATTTTATTTTCTATTGATAGCAGAAAAACAAAGAGAGACTGAGAGAAAGAAAGAAAAGCTGAGTGCTCACATTCCTGGCATTCTTTCATTATGGTTTGCTAATTCCAAGACAGATCAGATTTTCAGGCTCGTTCATGGGTGTGAAGAAATGAGCCAGACAGACTGGGTATTGTGGAGGGTCCAGCTGCCTCTCAATCTCTCCATTTCTCCCTCTGTCTGCATTTTCTCTCTCTCTCTCTCTCTCTCTCTCTTTCTCGTTTTTCTGCTAGCCATAAAAATAAATTCCTCCTTGTTCTAAGCTCAGTATTTTCATGGTCATTTCTAGATTCTAATGTTCTTGACTTTTGCTCTGAATTTCTTTCTTTTCATTCCCTCAAGCATCTATTTTTCATTTTGCACTGTTTATTCCCTAGACTGAGGCTTAAATACTCCAACAGACTATGTTATCCTACAGTCTACATCTCTCTTTGATTTGAGTTGAGACTGCTGAAGGTCAGGAGAGATTAAGGATGGCGGTCCATGTCCAGTCGGCTTGGCGAGAAGCACTGTGCAGGCGGAAGAGGGTATTGCTCCTCACATGGAAAGTTAATGCTCGAGTCAGTGGGTGAGTGGCTATTTTGAGGGATTGCCTAGTGGGTGACAGCAGGGTGCTCTCTCCTTATACAGCAAAGGATACTGAGAAAATACAGCTCAAAACACTAGCTCTGGACACCTAACTGCGACTGACACAGCAATCACATAAACACAGAAACACAACCTTTCTTACTAACAGAATGGAAGAGGACAGACCTTGAAGTAAAATAGCTTGCAGGTACAGTCTAACCAAGATCTCAAGCAGGTGAGAAGGTCATGCAATTATACATTTCTGTTTAATACTCAAGATAAAATATGAATTATATAAAACAAGCTAAAACAGTTTAATAATAGTTTCCTCTATTTACCACAACTTTTTTCATGCCTCACAAAGTTTGAATAGAGATTAAATCCATGCTCACACTATTTACAAATCCCTCTCACTATTTTCCTTGTGAAGACATCATGCTGATAGCCATCGGACCCATGCAGCCAATGTATATTTTATTATTTTTCAGTTAAAGAAGAGCTATCAGGCTTAATCAGGTGCACAGCAACATTCAGTATCTCACAAAAGTGAGTACACCCCTCAAATTTTTGTAAATATTTGATTATAAGATTTCATGTGACAACACTGAAGAAATGACACTTTGCTACAATGTAAAGTAGTGGGTGTACAGCTTGTATAACAGTGTAAATTTGCTGTCCCCTCAAAATAACTCAACACACAGCCATTAATGGCAACAAAAGTGAGTACACCCCTAAGTGAAAATGTCCAAATTGGGCCCAAAGTGTCAATATTTTGTGTGGCCACCATTATTTTCCAGCACTGCCTTAACCCTCTTGGGCGTGTACTGTGACATACTGAAGCAGAGCATGATCAGTATGCAGTATTCTAGCATGATAACAACCCCAAATACACCTCCAAGATGGCCAGCTTGCTAAAGAAGCTGAGTTTGAAGGTGATGGACTGGCCAAGCATGTCTCCAGACCTAAACCCTATTGAGCATCTTTGGGGCATCCTCAAACAGAAGGTGGAGGAGCACAAGGTCTCTAACATCTGCCAGCTCCTTGATGTCGTCATGGAGGAGTGGAAGAGGACTCCATTGGCAATCTGAGAAGATCTGCTGAACTCTATACCCAAGAGGGTTAAGGCAGAGCTGGAAAATAATGGTGGCCACACAAAATATTGACACTTTGGGCCTAATTTGGACATTTTCACTTAGGGGTGTACTCACTTTTGTTGCCAGCGGTTTAGACATTAATGGCTGTGTGTTGAGTTATTTTGAGGGGACAGCAAATTTACACTGTTACACAAGCTGTACACTCACTACTTTACATTGTAGCAAAGTGTCATTTCTTCAGTGTTGTCACATTAAAATATATAATCAAATATTTACAAAAATGTGAGGGGTGTACTCACTTTTGTGAGATACTGTAAATCCTGCCAATCATCCACAAAGCAAGGAGGCCGAGTCCATAACACAAGGACACTGTTGGCTCATTGACACAGCTGAGCCCGCACCATTAATCCTGGAGCAAGACTGATCCGGCAGCACACTGGAGCAAGAGAGAGAGGCTGAACCGCTGAACCATGCATATACAGTACAAACATACCTAATCTGTGAGAGAGATGACGGCTAATAATAAAACTATGGTTGCCTACATTTATTAGATGTTCAAATTTGTTGAAACCAAGCAGTGACATTTGATGAAACTATTGTTTGAGTCATTTATTCGAGCATTAGTCTGTTTGCTGAATCTGAATCAGAATGAAATGAATACTTTTGATTTGCTTGCTATTTGGTTTGGTCCGTTTGCTCATGGCACATAATTAAATGAAGCAAAATGCAACCCTCAGATCAGTTTAGCAGCACACAGCTACAAAAATAATATTGCGATATAAAATGCCTGGCATGTCTGGTTCACTTCCTGCAGTTGGATCAATTCAGGGTTAAATCACGTTCTCATTGCAGCCGAACTGCGCTAGAGTTCACTTTCAACTTGTTTTGATTCGCACCTAATTATGAATGTTGTGTTCTCACCTGCACAAATGAATTGCACTTGTGGGGACACCAGGGATTGATTCAAATGGAGTAAACACTACCTAAGTTAAAGCATTTTTAAAGTACCAGAGTTTGCATTGATCAGCTGATACAGCAGTGTTCTCAGGTAGAGGAATGAATTCTTTATATGTCTTCTTATGCATTGTTTTCCTAAACCCAATGACCCTTTGAGGCAGAGAAAACATTCTCCTCAACTTTTCATTTCCTGCATGAGTATAGACACATGTAACTTTTTTCTGAGTAAGACCCAAGCTATTGCAAACATCATTAAGACCATGAAACCCTTCTAAAAAATCATATCCTTATATGTCAGTGTAGAGCCTGTAGACTGAGACAGAACTATTCTCTCTTATCTGCTAGTGTGGTGCCATGCTGCCATGATATCTACAGGGCTATTTACAACAAGAATATTTTATAGGTTTGCAGTATTCATGGAATTTGCTCTCTTCCTGTCTCGTTGCTCTACAACATTATTTAAGTTAAATATATGTCTGCTAGTCAGATAGAAATCTAAGCCAGGGAGAGCCTAGAAGCCATTTGCACCAACAGGGATTACACCTGGCATTAAGCAAAGTTGGTCATAATTTTCTGGGTGTAAAATTTAAGATAATTGTGCTAACTGGTCCTTAAATGATCCTTAAGGTGCAGACATAAAGTCAGATTCTAGGCCATGTCTATGATAATGGCTTTAAAACATTAGCCACTTTGCATGCCCAGTCTATCTGATTTAAACCAAGCACGAAGGTGAGGGTTGTAAGGGATCAATGCATTCCTGTCCAAGCTCTTCAGTGATGATATTACAATAAACGAGTAAAAGACCATCAGTTGTATTATTTTACAGGCTTGTCTGTTCATTTTTCAAAATGTCTTTCAATTTTGACCTTCTGAATTGGTACATTTATTTATAGAATTTCATATTTCTCATCTCATCTGTTTTAGTGGTCCAAGCACCCCTAAAATAGAGATGGTGGCCCTATAGCATAGCATAGCCTGTTGCACAGGTAGGCTACCAAATTTGGCATATGTATCGCTGACATTTATATAAGTGTCTCTCTGGAACTGTTGGTCCAATCAAGTTGATATTTTTATGCTACATCCATGGGGTAGTCTGTAATTGGCTTAGAAATGTTGACTTAATTGGTTGAAAAACATGGCCTTTCAGGTTTCAGCAGGTATTTCACAGGCTTAAATATTTACACATTTTATTTCAGCCACATAAAAATAGGCAACTATTATTGTCATTTTGAATTAAACCATAACACTTTCAGCATCAGTGACTCAGAGAGGAGTAGATGGGCCGAAACACATATACTACGAATAATTAAATAACGAAGAACTTTATCTAGCCCCACCAAATATAATAACATGCCACACACACAAACAGAGATTTTGACAACACCGACATTATAGTGCTCAGACACTTGGGAGTGTGAAAAGAGAGAAATGATGATGGAAGACTGGGAAAGAAAGTGGGAGAAGGAGCAGAGGAAAAAAAAAAGAAGTGTGTCAAGTACTCATTGCTCAGGAAAAATATTTTGTTAGCTATGAATCATTCCTCATCCTCATAGGATAACAGTATGATTTATACATTACTTTCCTGCCTTATATTCAGCAAAGGTCATCTCTAGCAGTTATGCTGTACATACCTCCTGGGTAAGATTGTACAGTGTCTAATGTATGTTAGTCCTGGATGCACGTGTACAGTAGTGTGAAAAATATTTGCCTGATTTTGTCTGTTTTTGTGTATATCTCATACTAAATTTGTTCAGAAATTAAAACAAAATCTAAGATGAAACAAAGGCAACCAGAGAAAATACAAAATACAGTTTTTAAATGATAATGTTATTTATCGAAGCAAAAAATGTTATGCAATATCAATTGAGACTGTGCGAAAATGTATTTGCCCCCATAGTTACTAATTCCCCAAATCTATGAAAATGCATTCATAATGTTGTTCAGCTGGAGTAGACTCAACCAGGCCTGATTACTGCAAACCCTGTTCAATCAAATCAACACTTAAATAGAAAGTATTCAACAGAAAAAAGGAAAATAG
This sequence comes from Ameiurus melas, assembly GCA_012411365.1. NCBI lineage: Eukaryota > Metazoa > Chordata > Actinopteri > Siluriformes > Ictaluridae > Ameiurus > Ameiurus melas. Next base: position 26,091,447 of record CM022757.1, on the reverse strand, counting down.
AACTTTTTCAACAGCATGAAGTTGATTGAAAGGTCTTACCCAGTAACACACTATGCCAAAGGTGAAAGAAATTCCAGAAATGATGAGGAAGAAGGTGATTGAAATACCTCAGTCTGGGAAGGGTTACAAAGCTATTTCAAAGGCTCTGGTACTCCAAAAAACCATATTGAGGGTCATTATCTCCAAATGGAAAAAAACTCTGCGCAGTAGTGAACCTTCCCAGAAGTGGCCGACCTTCCAAAATTCCTTCAAGAGCACAGCAACTGCTCATCCAGGAAGTCACAAAGAGCCAAGGACAACATCAAAATAACTCCAGGCCTCTCTTGCATCAATAAAGGTCGCTGTTCATGACTCCACTATCAGAAGGACACTGGGCAAAAATGGCATCCATGGGAGAGTGGCAAGGTGAAAACCACTGCTAACCCAGAAGAACATTAAGCAAAACACGCCTTGATGATCCTCAAAACTTTGAGGAGAATGTTCTGGGGACTAATGAGTCGAAAGTGGAACTGTTTGGAAGAAAGGGGTCCTTTTACATCTGGCGTAAACCAAACACAGAATTCCACAAATAGAGCATCATACCTATGGTCAAGCATGGTGGTGGAAGTATGATGTCGTGGGGATGCTTTGCTCTCTACTAGAAAATCCTAAAGGATAATGCCGGTCTTCAGTCTGTAAGTTGAAACTCAAGTGCAACTGGATTTATCTGGAGTTATCGTAAGTGCTTGGTTGCAGTTATTGCTGCTAATGGTTGCACAAACAGATTTTAAGCTTAAGGGGGCAATTAGGTTTTCACATCGGTGATAGATCTTTTTTTTTTTTTTTACTTCATTAAAATAAATAGATAAAAACTCTATTGTATGTTTACTCAGGTGGCCTTTGTTTATGTTGTATTCCGTTTGAAGATCTAAAACTATTTAGTACGAGATATACACAAAAACAGAAGAAATAATTTTTTTCACAGCATTGTATATTGTATATGTGGACATGCTCTATGTGAAAGCAAACAGTGGTAAGCAAGTGGATGAGAGGCAGACAAGAACATAAAGACAGTGGAGAAGAAGTCCACTGGCAGAAGTCCATGTACGTAGCTCAACAAGAGAAGGAGGAGGGGGAGGAAGGCTATAATACCTCACTCACAGCAAAACACGCTCACAGTGGGTTGGCACCTCCCTAGCAACAGGCCAACCAGAGATTTGATTTGACAATGTGTGTGACAATGTTTGTGTATGTGTCTGTAAAAGAACTACATGGCACAAGGAAGGTAAGAGAGAGACAGAGAGACAGAAAAGGGAGGGAAATGGATGGTAGGGAGAGGTCTTTTAGACCAAGACAGTGTGAAGAATAGGTGATTCGTATAGAAAATGTGGAACAGCAGAAGGGAGTGATATGCTCAGTGATATTCAGAGAGCAGGAGGAATGGATCAAAACATGGAAAATGGCCAGAAAAGGTAAACGATGGAGAGTTTTAATAGAGAAGAGAGGCAAAAATAAAGCTGTGACTTGTTTGATCGTTTTGAAATCTCATCTACATCACTAGCACTGCTAACTGTTGCTGAGCATACAAACACACCGTGATGTGCAGCATTCACACTAAAGAGGGACAATTTCAAAAATGCAATTAAAAAAAAGTTATTTCTGAAAATCTGATATTGTTGGAGATTAGATGCTAATATTCAGCTCGAGTTGATCACATATCGCAGTCTTCCTGTCACTCTCTTTCAGGCCTCTAGCAGCCAATCACAGAAAAGCACAAATTAATGAAATTGGTTCAGCGTCACAAGCAATGAAAAATACAGAGGAGCTACTTACTGCTCTTACAGCTAAACAAAGTGCCAGCCTGGAAACAAACCTAGATAATAAAGTGAATTGTATTTCACTAATTTAGTACCTCTTAATTAGTAGCACTTAATCAGTATTGTACAGTCATAGGAAAGAGAAAGTACACCTTTATTCAATTCAAAATTTTCTAAGAAAAGCACAACAATATCCTTTAGATTGATGAGACCAAGGTGGAGATGTCTGGTCATCATGCACAGTGCCATACTTGGCAAAAAAACAAACACAGCTATATCTCCATGAACACCTCATACCAGCTGTCAAGCAGGGTGGTGGAGGGGTGATTATTTTGGCTTGATTTGCAGCCACAGGACCTGGGAAACTTGCAGTCATTGACACAGCGATGAACTCAACTTTATACCAGAATATTTAGAGACAAATGAGAGGCCATCTGCCCAGCAGCTTAAGCTGGGCCAAAACTGGGTCATGCAACTGGACAATGACGCCAAGCCCACCAGCAACTTGATATGTGAATGGCTAAAGAAGACAAAAATCAAGGTGTTGAAATGGTCAAGTTAAAGTCCATTCATCAACCCCATTGAGATGTTGTGGCTACCAAACATCAATGAACTTAAGCAATGCAGTAAAGAGGAGTGGGCCAAAATTTCTCCAAAACCATGTGACAGGCTGAAATTCCCACAGAAAACATTTACTAGAAAGCACACATTGTTGCACACATATATACCTGTGTGTGTGTACACTCTCACTCTCTCTCATATATATATATATATATATATATATATATATATATATATATATATATATATATATATATATATATATATATATATATATATGAGAAGCCGTGCTATTTCTCTCTCTACCACTTGCTTTCCTTTTTTTCTTTTTGCTTCTTTTGTGCATTAATTTGGTGTACAGTATATTTGTCTTGTTAGTTGAATGAGGGCATGAAGCCTTGATGAGTCAGAACACCAAGCCTTCCAGATTCTGTTATTCTTTTCTCTCACTTGTCCTCCAGACATGTTCAGATGCCACACAGAGAAAAACACCTCAGCACACACACGAACAGACACACAGACACACACGCGCACACACACATACTGTCACAGACACTAACGTATGGTCACGGTCTTAGATGAAATATGCATGCATGTGCTCTTATTCGGCATCGGGCTATTTTCTCCCTTCCACTGGATGTATAATTTAAGTGACTGCATAATTTCATGTCTTCACTGTGGAATAAACTGGTTCTTAGAAATCAGCCACATCAACACATGATGGAGAAAGAGAGAGAGAGAGAGAGAGAGAGAGAGAGAGAGAGGGAGAGAGAGAGAGCGAGAGTGAGGATGAATCACCAGCATCCTGGTAATACTTCTCCAGCTCATTATCACTGATTGGTCATAATAGAGTTCTTCCCACAAGCCACAGGTTAAATCTTTACTACCATATCAGGGCCTACAATAGCAGTGACTCTCGTTACCATACTAATAAGAAGATAGGTTTGCTTTCAAAACAGTTTTAAATACGTTTTTTTCCTTGTACACATCTGATATATTTTTTATAGAACACATTTCTTACTGCACCGTACCGATATATTATTTTTAACAACTAAGCTTTAAAATGAGAAAAGCGCATTAACAAATAAATTTCACTTGATGCCTATTTAAAATGGCAATACTCCAAATGTTCAAACACACACCCACTAGCACGAAATGTACAATATTATTCAACAGGAAAAAATATGCTGTATAGCCAAAAGTATGTGGACCACCGCCCATCACACCCATATGTGCTGCTTCCCCAAACTGTTGCCAGAAAGTTGGCTGTACACAATTGTCTAGAATGTCTTTGTATGTAACATTACGATTTGATTTCACTGGAACTAAGGGGCCCAAAACCTGTTCCAGCATGACAATGCTCCTGTGTACAAAGCATGGTTTTCGGATATTGGTGTGGAAAAACCACACAGAGCTGCACAGAGCTCTAACCTCAACCCTAGTGAACGTCTTTGGACACATAAAATTTATATTTATCACACCTTCAAATCCATAAAATTAGAATCCGGTGTTGAAGATTGGGTGCCAGTGATTAGAACCTGCTTAGGCAGTGCAGGTGGAACCTGCGGTGGTGTCATCATGCCTGTGATTCATCACAGGATCTGATAGTAAGTCTTGCAACTGTTGGTGTCAAATTGCATGCTTCTATAATCAGAAACAGATTGCACAAATTTGACCTGCATGGGAGGCATGCCAAGAAAAAGCCTTTGCTGTCTAAAAAGAACATCAGAGCAAGACTACAGTTTGCTAATGAGCATATAGGCAAAGACCAGGCCTTTTGGAATAATGTGCTCAGGAGAGAGGAATCAAAGATAGAGTTGTTTGGCCACAGTAACAGCAGACATGTTTGGCACTAACCAAAGACAGCTTTTCAGGAGAAGCTCCTCAGACCAACTGTGAAGCACGGTGGTGGAAATGTTATGGTTTGGGGTTGCTTCGCTGCCTCAGGGAAGGACAGATTGCATTCATTGATTCAACTATGAATTCTGCATCATATCAAAGAGTGCTTGAAGATAATGTGAGGCAATCTGTCCAAAAGCTGAAGTTGAACTGAAAGTGGACCTTTTCAAAAGGATAATGATCCTAAACACACTAGCAAATCCACCAAGGAATGACTCAAAAAGAAGAAATGAAGGGTTACGGAATGGCCTAGTCAAAGCCTGTATTTGAATCCCATTGAAATGTTGTGTGGGGATTTGAAACGGGCGGTAAATACAAGAAAACCCTGAAAGAATATTGCATGGAAGAGTGATCAAAAATTCCAGATATCCGATGCCAGAGACTGGACAATTATGCAAAATGCCTACAAGAAGTTATTTCTGCAAAAGGGGGCAATACTAGCTACTGAGACCAAGGGTGTACTTACTTTTTCCACAGAAGAATATCATATCTATTGATATTTCTGTCGAACGAATGACTGAAAATTTTATTGTTCCTTGTTGTTTTTGTTCAAGTATATCAACTTTATTAATAGACACTGTTTCAAAGATGATCAAATGTTTGCTGGTCCAAATATGTCGAAAAAGCCAACACTTTCCATGGGGTGTACTTATTTTTTCATATGACTATAAATCCACTAGAACCATGCTCCAAAATCAAGTGAAAAGCCCTTCCAGAAGAGTTGAAGTTATTATAACAGCAATGGGTGAACTGACTCCACATTAATGTCCTTGGTTTTGGAATGAGACAAGCACAAATGGGTCTGATGATAACGTATCGATATACATTTGGTCATATAGTGAACGTGGCCATCAACATGACACAAAACCAAAGCAGTTTGTATTCATATCAACTTTTTCAAACTTAAAAACAGACTATATTTAATATTTAGATGTGTGGGTAGATAAATTAGCTCGCTCACAGGGCATGTGAAAGCTTGAATGTGGTGTCCAAACCCATATCTCAAATTTTACATGCGTACTATCAAAACATGTTTAGTCACACAAGCTAAATACTTTCAACACATCCATAGCCTCAGAAAACGAGCCCCGGTTCTCTACTGAAAGTAAATTACTTCTGGCCTTGTGTCTTTTTGGCCTTCTATCATTTGTAAGAAGCAGTGAAAAATAGGTGCAAGGGGTTACTGGTCACAGCAGTCTTTCTTTATTTGAAGCACTTGTGCGTATGTAACAGTTAACAATTTCTATTATATCTGGAAGGAGCTGCAGAAGCAGCAAACTCTATTAGACTTTAGTATGTCTGTGAGAAATGGGTCAGCTTTAAACACCATGTCTGACAAAATATAATATATCTATAGTAAATGGGAAAAATGCATGATAGATATATCGCTTATTTGTGCCATAATGCTTTCACAGCTCAGACGCAAGTGGTGTAATACTTACCATCATGGTTAGGGTTCCCCAGGGTCCAGGGCTCGTCTGAGTCGAAATGTGTGTCTCCTCCAATGCCTGGCCCAGGGAAGTAAGCATGTGCCAAAAAGCCCCCTTCCCCATCGAAGGGAGAGCTGTCTCCATGGAAGCCAGAGGCAAATATGATTGTAATATCCACATCTTTCTTATTTCGCTCCAGTTCGCTGTAGGGAACGGCCTCAAAACGTAGCGGTGTCACATTCTGCCACACGTCAAATGCCCGTCTGATGGCATCGTGGGTCTCCTCTGCGCCCACCTTAGGTGTGACGTTCTTTATGCTGGACAGAGGAGAAGTAAGGAGTCAAAAACGTAAATCTCCCAAAAACCAATAAAGTTTATCAGGACAACATTAATAAAACAATGCACATGTAAATAGAGGAATATTTTGGACTATTTGAAAAAGTAGGACAGGTAAAAAAGCTTGTGCTGCAGTTATAAAGAGAATCACAGAGAATCAACGGATATTTCTTTTCTAATTAAGAATTATCAACAGCCTGGGAAATATTCAAATCTCCAAATATTTTTAAAGGTACAAATAATCCATTTATGTTGTAAAAGTATTCAGACATCATGATTAATACTGTATGTGAGTTCTTAAAGTGTGTACATTTGTTATGTCTGCAGGAGAAGCAGGAAAGACTGTATATCTTAATAAAACAGAGGCCTGATGCACGCCGACCATCTGGGACACATCGTCATTATCTGCAATACTACAGAGCTCACAGATCAAAACACAGTCCACTCTCACCTACAGTTTTCTCAGTCCATTCACGACAAGCATATTATTAAAGATCTGCTTGTGTCTGAAAGACGTGCAATAAGCTGTTTAAAATGGATACACTATCCTGTCAAATATTTTCGCTGTAGAAGATATAACACTAACCAGTAGAAAATTTGCATTTCTGCCACATGAATATATTTGCCTATTATTGTAAATCCTAACACTCTCACTATTGGCTGACTTTTCCTAATTCATTATGATATTCTCTCTCACTCTCCTGTTTGCTTTGCTTGCACTTTCACAGACTACGTTTACATGGACAGCAATAATCTAATTATTGACCTTATTCTGAATAAGACAATATTCTGATTAAGGTGTTTACATGTGTCGCTTTTAGAACACTCCTCTCATGTTCAGGTTTTACATGTTATAGAACATAGACTGATTAACGGCACACGTCATTATTTCCCCACGCCACGCCGTCCGACGTTCCCTCCAGAGTTTCACGTATTAACATACAGTTCATATTCGTTATGGTACCATATACAGTTTTGGGTATTTCATTTTTGATTTTACGAAAGCTTCAAATGTGGTTAATTATTTGTCATGCTATAGGTGCAAATAGATGACTGTTTGAAGCCGTGGGCTGTGTCCAAAACTGCATACTTACCTACTATATAGTCGCTGAAATACATGTATTACACCTAGTATATAGTAGGTAAGTACATGGTTTTAGACGTAGTCATGCTCTCTTGTCTGCTGTCAAACGTGTGTGTATGTGTCCTGTCGCAAAATGTGGTGAAAACTCCCACACGACGTTAATAGTGTGATTAAGGTGTGTACTTGTCTATAATGCACATCGATAATGTGACTAAAACAGGATTACTCCACATATCTTAATTCGAGTTAATGTGTTTACTTCGAGTATGACTTTAGTTGGATTAAGGTCATCAATAATCGCTGTTTACATGGTAGTTTCTTAATCAGCGTATTGTCTTAATCGGGTTAATATCAGATTATTGTTGTCCATGTAAATGTACTGACCCTCTCCCCTGATTGGCTGTAGGTCCTGCCTGTCAGCCTTTGTGCCAAAAGTTTGGACTTGCTGACATTAAACACATCCGAGCCAGTGTATGGCGTATACATACAAATTTCCAAACAATTCTGACATGAAAACCCCTAATGCAGGGATGATTGTAAATTACTATTACAGTACTGTCAGGGAGATTCAAAGCAACTCAGGAACATAATATTACATCCTGCCAACTCAATAACCCTGGCTTTTATTTCTCTTTTTTAAAACAACAACAATAAAAAAAAACACTCTGTTGCTTTACAGTTTTAAGAAACGAATGGGTTTCATTTAAACTAAGAATAGTTTGCACTTAATGCCAGACTGGCTGTCAATTAAAAGGATAAAACCATGCCAAACATTTCTCCTGGTTTCAAACTGCCCAAACATTCTTTCATGCCACATCAAGCACTAAATTGTGTCATTAGTAATAAAAATGGTTCTCCCAGAACCTCCTGAGTCATTTAAACCTTTCCATGTACAAGTTGTTGTAGGCCTGTTATAACAAAATGCCTGAAAGCTGTGTTCCATATTCCATAGGCAAGCGATGGAGGTAAATAATAAGAAAGACCTCCAGTGGTGCAGAGACTACACATAGTGAGAGGAGTGAATTAATTAGAAGCACCCTGTAGCTGAGCTCTGACCTGTTCAAAATATATACAGATACACAAGCAGACATGTTTATATATGGTCTATTAAGAGTATCACATACATGTATCCACTTCTCTCAACGTCTGACAACACAAAGTAACATACAATCATGTGAAAAAATAAGTACACCCCATGGGCATTTTTGGCTTTTTGACATATTTGGACAAGCAAATATTTTATCCTCTTTGAAACACTGCCTATTAATAAAGTTGATACTCTATTAAATGACATACAAAATGTTGTAGTAATTTTAAAATTAAAAAAAAAAAAAAAAAAAAAAAAAAAAAAAAAAAAAAAAAAATTTTCAAATAAAAAAAAAAAAAGTAGAGAAGGGGGAGGAGAGAATGTAGTTTTTTTTTTTTTTTTTTTTTTTTTTTTTTTTTTTTTTTTTTTTTTTTTGTATGGAAATGAATAAAAAAATAAAAAAAAAAAAAAAAAAAAAGTGCCAAGATCTAAAGAGTTTTCTAAGGCCTTCAGAAAAAAGGTTGTGGATGCCTATGAGTCTAGCAAAGGATTTTTTAAAAATCTCCAAATTATTTAAAATACATTCCACTGCATGGAAAATCATCTACAAGTGGCGCAGATTTCAAACGACTGCCAATTTGTCCCAGGACTGGCCATCCCAGCTGATACAAAAATAAGTCTCCAAGAACCCCAAAATTTAATCACATGATTAAATGCAACATTAAGTCTTGCAACTGTTGGTGTCAAAGTGCATGCTTCTACAATCAGAAACAGACTGCACAAATTTGACCTGCATGAGAGGCATGCCAGGAAAACGCCTTTGCTGTCTAAAAAGAACATTAGAGAAAGACTACAGTTCATATAGGCAATATATGGAGGGTTATGGAAGGGCCTAGACAAAGCTCAGATTTGAATCCCATTGAAATGTTGTGGGAGGATTTGAAAAAGGCAGTAGATATAAGAAAACGCACTGACATCTTGCAACTGAAAGAATATTGCATGGAAGAGCGGTCAGAAATCCGATGTCAGAGAATGGACAATTATGTAAAACGCCTACAAGAAGTTATTTCTGCTAAAGGGGGCAATACTAGCTTCTGAGACCAAGGGTGTACTTACTTTTTCCACAGAAGAATATCACATTGATTGTTATTTCTTTTGAATAAATTATTAATAAAGCTAATTTTCCTTGTGGTTTTGTTCAAGTATATAAACGTCAAAAATATGCCAAAAAAATCCAACAATTTCCATAGGGTGAACTTATTTATTCACATGACTATACATAAACACACTTTCATTTTAATAGTGCGTTATTACAGTCTTTAAGACGACAGCATTTTATACATGCTCATGATCAAACCCTTATATATCAAATATTCGTATTTAATATATTTCAGATGAAAAAGTTGAGAAAATGGTTATTATTCATGTGATCAGGGGTCATTTAAGAGTTGTAGGGCAGAAGAAAGAAGAAAACATGGCTACATGACATACTGCACACCTACACATAGAAACACAACACACACTGTGTACTCTTGTGTAGCTGATCCATGGGGAATGCCTCTGCTCTCTCCTCCTCCATACTTCACCACTGGCATCTAGTTAACCAGCCTGTTTCTCAGTAATGGCCGTTCAGTCCATTCTCTAAAGATATGACTGGCATGTTATACTCAGAGCATATTATATTCAGGGTGCAGTTATGCCAGAATGATTCCTAATACAAGTTCAGACCAAAGCTTTTAGAAAATCTGATCAAATTAGGACAGGAATCAGATTTACATTTGCGAATTAGAATGCAGGGCAGATAATATAATATTATAACCTTATAAAATTTACAGAAAACAGCATGTGGGCTGAGAATATTAAAGAATAGACATATTCTGACAGGACTGAAAATAGCTATTTAAACTGCATTTAAAATAAGATTGAGTGTAAAGCAGACAGAGAGGGCAAACGGAATGTGATTGTTTAAGTAGTCCATTACTTCTGCTGGTTAGTGGAGAGACACATGAGGGCATTACATCTGCCTTTAAATATATCCTTCACAGTGCCTACAGCGTCAGTGTAAAACCTGTGGGTCTGTGGGGCTACATATGCTTACGTTAATGCATCATAGGAGTGTACTTTAACAAACAGGTTCATGCTCGTCACACTACCTGTACGTGATATGTTTGTGTTGCCACTTCTGTCCTGTGAGAGCGTAGCGTCGTTTCCGTACGCTGAATCTGGAGGCACCGCCAAGCTGGTCTGGTACACCACAGCGAGGCTTTTTCATCCAGCTACAGCACAAACAGAGAGAGATAAAGAAAGAAAGAGACCTGGATTACCCTCTCACCACCACTGTCATGACATCAGGCTGTCGGCACCAACGGCACCAACAGATACATGTAATTAAAAAACAAAACCAAAAATCAAAAAACAAACAAACAAACAAACAAACACAACAGCATGAAGGGCATTTTTCATATTCTACACACAGTGAACAGGGTGGAACACTCCCGGGTTTCTGAGGAATATGAAAGTCGTTCAGAAAACAATGTTTTTCATTGCTTCAGCTAGTGCGAAAGCAAAACGAGTACTACACATCTAAACCATTTCTTCTGACAGAGAGAAAGCTATCTACTGCATTATATGCTATTTCTCTCTCTCACTCTCTCTCTCTCTCTCAATCTTTCAGTCACACTCTCTCTCTCTCTCACACTCTTTCACTCACACTCTCTCTCACACCCTCTCTCTCTCTCACACTCTTTCACTCACACTCTCTCACACCCTCTCTCTCTCACACTCTTTCACTCACACTCTCTCTCACACTCTTTCACTCACACTCTCTCTCACACTCTTTCACTCACACACTCTCTCACACCCTTTCACTCACACACTCTCTCACACCCTTTCACTCACACTCTCTCTCACACCCTTTCACTCACACTCTCTCTCATACTCTTTCACTCACACTCTCTCTCACACTCTTTCACTCACACACTCTCTCACACCCTTTCACTCACACTCTCTCTCACACCCTTTCACTCACACTCTCTCTCATACTCTTTCACACACACTCTCTCTCTCACACTCTTTCACTCACACACTCTCTCTCTCATACTCTTTCACTCACACTCTCTCTCTCTCTCACACTCTTTCACTCACACACTCTCTCACACCCTTTCACTCACACTCTCTCATACTCTTTCACTCACACTTCTCTCTCTCTCTCTCTCTCTCAATCTTTCACTCACACACTCTCTCACACCCTTTCACTCACACTCTCTCTCTCAATCTTTCACTCACTCTCTCTCTCTCAATATTTCACTCACATACTCTCTCAATCTTTCACTCACACTCTCTCGCTCTCTCTCTCAATCTTTCACTCACTCTCTCTCTCTCTCAATCTTTCACCACACACTCTCTCTCTCTCTCTCAATCTTTCACTCACACCTCTCTCCTTAACCTTCACTCACACAACTCTCTCTCAATCTTTCACTCACACACTCTCTCTCTCAATCTTTCACTCACACCTCTCTCTCAATCTTTCACTCACACTCTCTCTCTCTCAATCTTTCACTCACATTTCTCTCTCTCTCTCTCTCTCTCTCTCTCTCAATCTTTTTCCCCCCACCTTCTCTCTCTCTCTCTCTCTCTCTCTCTCTCTCAATCTTTCACTCACACCCTCTCTCAATCTTTCACTCACACTCTCTCTCTCTCTCTCTCAATCTTTCACTCACACTCTCTCTCTCTCTCTCTCTCTCTCTCTCTCTCAATCTTTCACTCACACTCTCAATCTTTCACTCACACTTTCACTCACTCTCTCTCTCTCAATCTTTCACTCACACACTCTCTCACACTCTCTCTATCAATCTTTCACTCACACTCTCAATCTTTCACTCACACTCTCACTCACTCTCTCTCTCTCAATCTTTCACTCACACACTCTCTCACACTCTCTCTATCAATCTTTCACTCTCACTCTCTCTCTCAATCTTTCACTCACACTCTCTCAATCTTTCACTCATACACTCTCTCACACTCTCTCTCCTTTCACTCACACACTCTCTCGCTCTCAATCTTTCACTCACACTCTCTCAATCTTTCACTCACACTTTCATCTCTCTCTCTCTCTCTCTCTCTCTCTCAATCTTTCACTCACACTCTCTCTCAATCTTTCACTCACACACTCTCACACTCTTTCACTCACACACTCTCTCACACCCTTTCACTCACACTCTCTCTCATACCCTTTCACTCACACTCTCTCATACTCTTCACCTCACACTCTCTCACACCTTTCACCCACACCTCTCACACCCTTTCACCCACACCTCTCTCACACCCTTTCACTCACACCTCTCTCTATACCTTTACACACACTCTCTCTCACCTCTTTCACACACACTCTCTCTCTCATACTCTTTCACTCACATCTCTCTCTCTCACACTCTTTCACTCACACACTTTCTCACACCCTTTCACTCACACTCTCTCTCATACTCTTTCACTTTCTCACTCTCTCTCTCTCAATCTTTCACTCACACCCCTCTCACACCCTTTCACTCACACTCTCTCTCTCAATCTTTCACTCACTCTCTCTCTCTCAATATTTCACTCACATACTCTCTCAATCTTCACAACTCCCACTCCTCTCTCTCTCAATCACCCACTCTCTCTCTCTCTCTCAATCTTTCACTCACACACTCTCTCTCTCGCTCTCTCAATCTTTCTCAACTCATTCTCTCTCTCTCAATCTTTCACCACACTCTCTCTCCTCAATCTTTCACTCACACACTCTCTCTCTCTCAATCTTTCACTCACACTCTCTCTCAATCTTCACCACACTCTCTCTCTCTCTCAATCTTTCACTCACACTCTCTCTCTCTCTCTCTCTCTCTCTCTCTCAATCTTTCACTTCACACCCTCTCTCTCTTCCTCACTCACACTCTCTCTCTCTCTCTCAATCTTTCACTCACTCTCTCTCTCTCTCTCTCTCTCTCTCAATCTTTCACTCACACTCTCAATCTTTCACTCACACTTTCACTCACTCTCTCTCTCCTCAATCTCTACTCACACACTCTCCTCACACTCTCTCTATCAATCTTTCACTCACACTCTCAATCCTTCACTCACACTTCACCCACTCTCTCTCTCAATCTTTCACCACACACCTCTCACACACCTCTATCAATCTTTCACCCACCTCTCTCAATCTTTCACTCATACACCCTCTCACACTCTCTCTCTCAATCTTTCACTCACACACTCTCTCTCTCTCTCAATCTTTCACTCACACTCTCTCAATCTTTCACTCACACTTTCACTCTCTCTCTCTCTCTCTCTCTCTCTCAATCTTTCACTCACATCTCTCTCAATCTTTCACTCAACTCACACTCTCTCACCACATTAATCTCTCTCACACCCCTTTCACTCACACTCTCTCATACTCTTCACACACACCTCTCTCTCCTACACTCTTTCACTCACACACTCTCTCTCTCACACTCTTTCACTCACACACTCTCTCTCACACTCTTTCTCTCACTCACACTCTCTCTCTCTCACACTCTTTCACTCACACACTCTCACACCCTTCACTCACACCTCTCTCTCACACCCTTTCACTCACACTCTCTCTCATACTCTTTCACACACACTCTTCTCTCTCTCTCTCAATCTCTCACTCACACACCTCTCACACCCTTCACACACACTCTCTCTCCTACTAACTTTCACTCACTCTCTCTCTCAATATTTCACTCACATACTCTCCTCAATCTCTTCACTCACACTCTCTCACTCTCTCTCAATCTTTCACCTCACACATCTCTCTCTCTCAATCTTTAATCATACTCTCTCTCTCAATCTTCACTCACACCTCTCTCTCTCTCTCTCAATCTTCACTCACTCTCTCTCTCTCTCTCTCTCTCCTCAATCTTTCACTCACACCCTCTCTCAATCTTCACCACACACTCTCTCTCTCTCTCTCTCTCAATCTTCTACTCACACAGTCCCTCTCTCTCTCTCTCTCTCTCAATCTTTCACACACACTCTCTCTCTCTCTCTCTCTCACTCAATCTCTCTCACACACACCTCTAATCTTCACTCACACTTCAACCTCACCTCACTCTCTCCACACACTCCTCCCTCTCTCTCAATCTCTCTCTCACCCACACTCTCTCAATCTCTCACCCACATTAACTCACCTTCTCTCACTCACACTCTCTCTCAATCCTTCACCCACACACTCTCACACACCTCTCTCCTCACACACTTCTCTATCAATCTCTCACTCACACTCTCTCTCACACTCTCTCTCTCAATCCCTTCACCTCACTCACACTCTCTCTCTCTTCACTCTCACACTCTCTCTCAATCTTTCACTAACACTCACACTCTCAATCTCTCACTCACACTCTCTCACATCTTTCACCACACACACACACTCTCTCTCTCTCTCTCTCACACTCTCTCTTATCAATCTCTCACCTCTAATACACTCTCTCACACACACTTCTCTCTCAATCTTTCACTCACTCACAACACTCCCCTCTCTCTCACAATCTTTCACTCACACACTTCTCTCACACTCTCTCAATCTTCACACACACACTCTCACACACTCTCTCTCTCAATCTCTCACTCACACTCTCTCAATCTTCACTCACACTCACCTCTCTCAATCTCTCACACACACACTCTCTCTCACACTCTATCTCACACTACACACACTGTCTCTCTCCTCACACACACACACACTCCACACTCTCTCACACACACACACACACTCTCTCTCACACACTATGTCTCTCTCTGACCCACCTACCTTATCTCTCTCACACACTCTCTCTCACACACACTCTCTCACACACTCTCTCTCTCTCTCTCTCTTACTCACTCACACACTCTCTCTCTTACCACTCTCACTCTCTCATACACACTTTCTCTCTCACTCATACTCTCTCACACACTCTCTCACCACACACACTCTCTCTCTCTCTCTCTCTCTCTCTCTCACACACTCTCTCATATACACTCTCTCTCACACATACTCTCTCACACACTCTCTCTAACACACACTCTCTCTCTCTCTACACTCTCTCCTTACACTCACTCACACTCACTCTCACACACTCTCTCACACTGTCTCTCTACTCTCTCACACCACCACACCTCTCTCACTCACACCACCTCTCTCCTCACACACTCACTCACTCTCTCACACACACACTTCTCTCACGCTCTCACTTACTCACTCTCTCTCTCACATACACTTCTCTCACACACACACTCTCTCTTCCTCCTCTAACACACCTCTCAACACACCTCTCACTCACACATACACACTACACACATACACACAATCTCTCTCTCACACACTCTCTCTCTCACTCTCTCTCTCTCATACACTCTCTCTCACACACTCACTCTCTCTTATACACTCTCTCTCACACACACTCTCTCTCTTATACACTCTCTCACACACTCTCTCTCTCATACACACTCTCTCTCATACACACACTCTCTCTCATACACACACTCTCTCTCATACACACACTCTCTCACACACATACACTCTCTCACACACATACACTCACTCTCATACACACTCTCCCCTCTCTGACACTCTCACTCTCTCACTCTCTGTGTGAAGGAGGATTACTCGGTATCTGAGATACCACTGAAAGACATTTCATTGCATGTTAGGTATGACCTAGCTCAAAACTTAGAAGAACCTCACATGTGTGTGTGTGCCTGTGATAAATGACAAAAATTGACAAAAATAGTGACACTGTGATGCATCATGGTTAAAGAGTGGCCTGCATTCATTTGGCCAAAATAATGCTTCCTTTAACCAGACTAAGGCCACGATTTATAAACCCATCCACAGAGAACTATATCGAGAACCCAGTCAGGATGCTGACAAAGCACACAAAAAAATATTACAGCCAGTAAAAATGTTTAGATAAATATTGTGCACTTCTGAGATATTAGTATCTTATCCAATACTGTGATAATGATTCTAAACTGTATACTGCGTGCAGGTGTATGTAGGAGTGTGTATACTTGTTGATAAGGACCTCACTCTGAATCAAATCCTGTCCTTGAGAGTTTCCTCATCTAAACAGTGTGTACAGTAATGTGTTAGTGAGACAGATGGAGAGGGAGAGAGAGACAGAGAAAAAAAATATGTATTAGCAGGACTAGTTGCTACAATGGTTGCACACCTGTCACTTCATATACAGATGTGAGATTTGCTAATTACTAATTATGGTCATAGTGTGCATCCGCACATGCACACACACACACACACACACACACACACACACACTCTAACAACAAGCAATTATCACAAAAGAGAAAAACTGGTGCCTCACCTTATTGTGTTAGCGCTACGTCATTACATAGAAGCAAAAGGAAAAAAAAGGACACACAACAATTAAGATATTAGAGATACAAAAGGTGTTAGCTGTTGAAACATCACATTGTACAGAGTGCTCATTAGATTCAGCACATCATGTGTGCTGCAGGACCAAAATTTAGGCCTCGTAGCATCAAGCACACTAACGGAGGCACAGTAGGTCATATACAGACAGAGGAAGGAAGAGATTGGATTTGTCCAGGTTTGCAGTAATATCCAGCTGACAGCTTTGATACACTACGAGAGCCATGTCAAATCTGAAGGTACTTTATTTAAATGAAATCATGGGACTTAAGCCATGCCCTTGGCATTCAAGTTCCTCTGCATAAGCACCCTAATCTGGAGCAGCATGAGGCAGTGGGTGGAGATTTTTCACTGAGCTGGGTGGCATGGTTTAGGTGTAGACTCTTAAGAGTTACTCACTCTATGGTGTTCTTGTCAAGCGCACTGGTAACGTTGAGGCCGTAGAGCCGCTGCATGGCAGCGATAGCAGACTGCATACTCTGAGATGAGCGCAGGACTGACATTCTAGGGTCTGTCGGGGGGAGGTAGCCATACCGCTGCAGCCATGCCTGGAGGACACAAGAGATACATGACAAAGGTCAACCAAGGGTCAACTAGAAGTCAGTAGCAGTTAGCTGGTAGAGCAAGTACTGCATAACGGACCATGAACCTGAACACTAGATCAAATAATCGATGCTGGGAATGTGTTTTGTTGAACAGTGCTGGACTGCAGCAATTATTTGAATCTCTGTGTTCGGTAGACCTAATGTAGCATCAATCATCATGATGCTGTTACAAAGTGGAAGAGTGGCCCTACACACAGAAAGAGCATTCCTTCAGTCATCACAGCACAAAAGAGATAAGACAAAAACAAAGACATGACTTGAAGAAATAAATATTTAGGAACACCAGAAATACCAGAACCAGAAATGCTGGCAGCATTAAATTAAACATCCACCCTGAACAACTTGCATATCCATATTTATAATTAATATGTGATATTCTGTGGTGTCCAAGATTTATTTCATAAAGAAATTTAGAATTTTCGTCTTTCATTGGAATATTGGTCTATTTTTCTTTTGATGGTTTTCTACTACTGATACTGGTAACATGATGGTCTTAACCCTTGCTTCATCTCTACTTAAAGCAATGCTTTAGTCCTTTAGTCTGTCCAGCTCTCTTCATCTGCTCACTTGTACACTCCGTTCAAACAGATCAAGTAGCAAAGCTTCAACTTTGGTGGTAATACCACACGGTCCTCCATCAACATCATCATGCTTAATATCTCACAGATCACTAACTAGCTGAGCTGAGCAGAAAGCAGAAGCAAAACAAAAGCAGAAGAAGAAGAAGAAGAAGAAGAAGAAGGACAAGGACAAGGAAGAAGACATGCCCAGTGTTTCTTTAATAGACTCTGGTTCCACCATGACCGAGTCCACACAGGATTTCTCAGAATTGTTTTGCGATTTTTGCTACCAAAAATGCTTGATTTTGCTGCAGCTTTTTTCTTCAGTTCAAGCTTTTTTGCGGAAAACTACTTTCTGTGGAATTTGCTTGATTTTGTGTTCATTCCTGTGATCGCAAAATCACTAAATCCTGAATGACCCTATTCAGGATAAAGCAGTTACTTAAAGTGAGTGAGGGAATAATAATAATAATAATAATAAATGTCATAAACATATAATTATTACTTATACCATCATGGTTTCTATGATTCAGTATAAGTGCTATGTGCGGCCTATGCATGGCACTCTCTTCCAGCAACAATAAAGAGACAAAAACAAACTTGGTTAAGCAAGATATAGCTGCCTCTGTTAATTATTTTCCATTTCTTCCTGCCCTTCTGCTTGTCTTTCCTATTATTCCTATTATTATGCATTATGCATCACCTTCACACCAAGTCACATCAAGCTACTTAGATGCAAACGCAATGCAGTTTCCCCAGCTGGACATTAATACTGGACACTGAATGCCAGCATAGGTGGCTTGGCGGTTAAGGCTCTGGGTTACTGATCAGGGGTTCAAGGAAGGTCAGGGGTTCAAGCCCCAGCGCTGCCAAGCTGCCACTGTTGATCAAGGCCCTTAACCCTCTCTGCTCCAGGGGCGCTGTACCATGGCTGACCCTGCGTTCTGACCCCAACCTCCTAACATGCTGGGTATGTAAAGAAAATAATTTCACTGTGCATATGTATATGTGACCAATAAAGACTCATTATCAGTTAACTGCTACTTGTGCTACCTTAGAAAGTATTAACCTCAACAACAACATCATTTCAACTGAACCAGAAGAAAATATTCAGGCTGAGTCCTGGATGTGAAAGCCCCATTATATATTCTCATTTTCCTCCCTCTCTTTCTCTCCCTTCACTCTGAGTTTTTGGGTTTGCAGTGTGTGCTTGGCCTTTTCTTCGCTGCTCAGAGCTGATGGCAGATGCATTACAGCAGAGAAAGATACGAACCTGCACTCTGCTTAGTCCTCATTAGAACAGCAGACATTACAAGGGAAAAGCACTGTTGTTAAACTCTTAACAATCTACTGACACTCTGTCTGTAGGACACACAAAACGTTCACACAAGGTTGAATTATTCATATTTGTCAGCGAGGAATAAAAAAGACCTGTCTTGTATTTGCTGTACAATCAAACTTGGTTCACCTTCAGTGGCTGGGTGTGTGACAACGTGAGGTATTATACACTACGGAAAATGGAAGCAGAGTATGAGCAAAATGATTGTACAAAGCCACTGTTTGGGTTCAGGATAAAGGCATATTTCTTTCCTTCAGTGTGCAATCCTCTCTCACTCACACTGATGCAATCTACCAGTGTCTAGACATTTTGTTACTTAATCATTCTGTTGGTTTGGGCATTTCTGGAACACTTTCTCAAATAAAATACAATGATTTAAACGTTTTTTAAACGCACATCTTGTATATTGACCTATCCACCAAGTAAGTGTTTTAACGGACATGAGATATCCTTTAAATGGACAGTTTTAAAAGGCATGAGATGTCCTTTAAAACTGTAGTAAACACAGTCTGATGAAGAGCTGTTGCCTTACAGCGGTCCCTTTAACTGTTATCATTGCCCGAGTTCCAACACCATCCCTGCGTCCTAAAAGGTATACTATCCATACTAAGCGTTATCTGAGATGAGAATTAACGTGCCCCAAATGGTATTATATGTTGAAATGAGTATTCCGAAGGTAGATTTTCAAAGCGGGGATCTGTGGACACTTTTTCAGCTAATATTTCCCACAACACTTTGCGCTAAGGGCGGAGGAGTTTTATGAATTCAAGGGTTCAAGGATGCATTTTTGAGAGGTGTAAATGAAATGTGGAAATATAAATCACATGAAATGATAAATTCAACAATAAAGTATCAATTATATAGGGGATAATGGAAGAAGAAAGGCTCTGAAATGCAACGAGGTGTTTGTTTATGGTGACAGGGTTCTCTTCCATTACACGTGTTAGTACGTCCCGAGTCCCAACATGTACTTTTAATACACAGTCAAAGGTTAGATACATTTAATACATAGTGTAAGTATGTCAACTGGGCCACGGGGCATGTCTGGCACTGGTCACTACATGCCCTGACGTAAACGCTGGTGAGGGGAGGTCAACCAGAGAAAATTTATTGTTTTTTAAATGTACAGTATGTTATATATTTGCTGGTAGGCCCTATATAGAGCTGAATGCCCAAGTGAGCTAAGCTGAAAACTGAAAACGATTTTATATAGCACGTTCAACCAAACAAAGATCAAACAAAGCTGTGTTGCTTCTTTTACGTCTTTGTTTTCCGTCTGCTTGTGTTTGAATGCAGAGTGATGGAGCACTAAATAGAAGATAAAAGTTATAAGCTCACTGAAGCATTAGAACTGGCGCTACTTTAATAAATGCTCTTTTTTAACTTGACAAGTGGAAAGCTGCTTCTCGCACACTACATTTATTTAACTGTTCTCTCTGGTTTCTCACTTACAGTGTATCGGGAAACCTCCGACCCCTACCTGGCCTCTTAAAAACTAGACGTTTATTAGTCCTCATTTTCTGTGATCATTCCTTTGTGCTGGATCGATGTGTGTTTGCGTTTCATAGACCAGCAAAAACATGCATTTTGACAGCATGGGTATGAATAAGCCCTGCTCCCTGGATGAGCTGAAGTCAAAAAACTAATCCAAAGTGGCTCTTTAATCTTCTCCTGTAGGTCCCAGGATGGAGTACGTGTGTGGTAGTGAAGACATAGGCCTAAGCCTGGTTTATACTTCTGCAACAGCAAATCTACAAGCATGTCAGGGTGTTATGCACAGATCCTTGCATATGTTTCCACTTTAATACTTGCCCGTCCTTCCAGGATTTTGCGATTACAGAAATGAACGCAAAATCTAGCAAACTCTACAATATTCAAAATTACTGCAAACTTTCAAAAGACCACGACCACGTTATGTGACATCGTCACAACGCACATTCAGCCAAAGCCTTCTTCGATTCAAGTGCATGAGTTAAATGCTAAATACTCTCATTTACCAACAAACATCACTGCGGAAATAATTTTGTGCAATTTCAATTTTGCCAATCCAAGTAGCTTTCCGCCAAAAAAGCACGCTGCAAATTTTGAAAAATGCTGTAGCAAAATCAGGCATGTTTGGCGCAAACAAAAAAAAAAAATTCCTTAAACACAAAAAAAAAAAAAAAAAAAAAAAAAACCCCCCACCCCCCCCCCACCCCCCCCGGAAGAAAAAAAAAAAAAAAAAAAGAGCAATCTTGGACCCAAACCAAGGAAGGACTTCATGTTTTACTGTAGGAATAACAAGGAGAAAATGACTTGGATAACTTAGATTTGCAGGGGAAAAGAAAAGGAAGAAACGAAGTTGTTGATCTACACTGACAGCAAGCAGAGAGACCACGATCAACGCAAAGTCGATGCGGAGAGTGTGACAAAAGACGTTGAATGGCGTTTAAATAGTGTGTGCATATTGGAAGTAAAGTGATGGAGTAACTAGCAGTTGAATCAAAGAACAGTGGCACAGTTCGTTTTATCCTCTCACTGTGTAAAGTTATTTGTTTTTAGTTTCCATATATTCACATCTAAATCCGCAGTTCACAGAGTATGGGCTTCAAGTGTTCGATTCAATCGTAAAAGAACAGGGCCAGTGGTTGGGTTTTTTGCCGTTCTATCTGGAATCTTTTAAGACCACCAAATACTATAGGTGGCAGAACTGCAAAGAGAAGACAAAAAATGCTTTAAGCTCATTCTGACACTCATACACAGTAAAGCATTGCATGGATGGATTTTATGCACACAAACATCTGATTTGTAATCAAATGGGTGTTTTTGCATACAATCTGTAGCTGGAGTATGCAGATTGCATTGGCCTGGCCCTACTGGTGACTGGCACATGGTAACTGGCAGTAAATTGGCAGATAGGAACACCCGCTAGTGAATCAGCGTAGAACATTTTTAGAGTTGAAAAAAAAAAAATCAGCTCTGTATAAGAGAGCGTGAGAATGTGACAGAGACACAAAGAGAGAAAGAGATAGAGAGAAAGAAAGAGAGAGAGAGAGAGAGAGAGAGAGAGAGAGAGAGATGGGGAACTGATGGATGATTTGGCTTTTTGACAGACCCCAGGGTCACCACTACACCTCCATCTCTCTTGTACGCTCATTCACAATGTGATGTATGGCTTTCTTTGATCTTCCTTGTAAGGAAGTTAAGTTGCGCTGAACAGGTCAACACTGTTTAACGCTCAGCTGTCTATCGTGCAGTGCTACTTTAATTCAACAGGATTCACGCTTAAGCTACACACAGTGATTAGCCATACACTTTTATATCCCCCTTAAACTGGCATGCATAATTGAGTTAAGTACAAAGAGCCTGTGAAAAACTGAGTTGTAATAAAAACACATTGTGAAAGCGAACCACCATTTATTAAGGTCAAATGATGCTGTGCAGGTCTTATAATATAAAAAATGCATAGATTTGGTCACTGAAGGCAGCGGTGAACTTCCGGCTCAGTGAACTTGTGTGAACTTGCAGATATGATCTGGCTCACAGCTTAGATCAGTTCACTAAAAGGCCAAAAGAGAAGTAATTAGCTCAGCGGAAACATCAAAGCAGAACCTTTAATGCTGCAAACGCGCTTCATTAGTTACGAGACACCATTGGAGCGGTGATGTGGCCATGGCAACACAAGACAACTGTTGTCACTGGAAACAGGAAGCACTTTGCCGGTGGCTGTCGCCTCCCATATTGCTTGAGTTATTCAAATTATATTAAAAGGTGCTATATAATATGCTGAGTAATCCAGCATGGAAATGAAGGGGGTGTGTGAATGGGGGGGTAATTAAAGACAGTCATGAGAGCTATGTATGAGCTCTGATCTCCAAGGCCAGATTTTCACCTTGAATTAATTTATACTCTCTTCATCTGCATTCTGTATGCAGTGCAGTTTAATCTCATTCATCCTGAGCAGCACATCACATCTGTCATGGAAACAAAGTAGGTGCATTGAGGCTGGTAAAGAAAAACATGTATTTAGAAATCCTAATCGTTTTGCACAGAATCATGATTGCAGATAAAAGACACCAAAATTATTATTATTATTATTATTATTATTATTATTATTATACTTTGAGACAAGTATCCTTAAGTTAGAGCATATGTTTTTTCAGGCTTTCTGATGCTACTTTATATGTTACTTAAGACCTATTGTGCAGTGATATCACATACTTACGGTGGCCGAGAAGTGCAAAACAAATCCAAATCAAAACAAGTCAGAAAACACAATGACAAGTTGGACAAAACGAAAAAGATAGGTGTAGATAGCGGTAGTGAAGCCAGGGTCTTTACCAGTGCCCGGACTCGTGTACACGATATACTGATTCACGGTGTAAGGAGCAAGGCAGCTAATCAAGTCATAGCCCAACTCCTCATCTGTCCATTTAAAAAACTGCATCAGTTCAAAGAGACAGAAAGTAGATAAAAGCCTGACAGAAATGACGCAGACCAAAATTGCTTATGTTTTTACGCATGCGCTGTATAGGTATGTAAGTGTTTTCAGATCTTTCAATGTGGACGAGCAATTTTTGGAAAACTCCAGTGTAAACTTTTTTCATTTATTTATCCGGATTAATGTGGACATAGCCCCACAGACACTCAGTACGATCACATGGACAACACTAATCTGATATTATCCAGATTAAGACAATATTCTGATTAAGAAACTACCATGTAAACAGGGATTATTGATGACATTAATCTGACTAAAGTCATACTCGAAGTAAACACAAATCGAATTAAGACGTGGAGTATTCCTGTTTTAGTCACATTATCGAAATGCATTATAGACATGTACACACCTTAATCACACTATTGACGTGTGAGAGTTTTCATTGCATTTTGCGACAGGACACGAACACACGCTGCAGTGCTCAACCATTTGACGGCAAACAAGAGAGCACGACTGCGTCCGAAACCGCGTACTTACCTACTATAGAGTAGGTGAGATACATGTATATAGTAGGAGAAATACATGTATCTGAGCTACTATATAGTAGGTAAGTACATGGTTTGGGATGCTGCCCATGGCTTCAAGCAGTCATATATTTGCACGTATAGCACAAGAAATAATTAACTGCACTTGAAACGTTCGTAAAATGAAAAATAAAAACACCCAAAACTGTATACGGTACCATAACGAAGATGAACTGTATGTTGAAATGTGAAATTCTGGAGGGAACGTCGGACGGCATGGCGTGGTGATGTAATGACGCGTGCCTTTAATCAACCTATGTTCTATAACAAAACCTGAACATGAGAGGAGTATTCTAAAAGCGACACATGTAAACACCTTAATCACAATACTGTCTTATTCAGAATAAGGTCAATAATTAGATTATTGCTGTCCTTGTAAACGTAGTCATTTACTCTAAATTTTCATTTCCCTATACTGACCTGTCTCTGTGTGTACAATCTCAATCTCAACAGCAGGTAACTAACATTAGCCTCAGGTTCCACACAACACTGCCTCGTGTGTGTGATGTCAAATGCTTTCACAAACTGGTTCCATTATATAAAAACAAACTGGAATAAAACTATTAATAACAGCCTAGTTCAGCATGTAAATTCAGATGTATGCCATTTTAATATTCATTGAGGCTTTTAATTCATGAAATGCCATTTCAAATATTTAAGGACCCTCTCAGGATCAGGATTTGGCTTAACCATTCATTTACACTACTATCCAATCACGATAACCAAGAACACATGTCAATGGGGCCCTAGGACTGGAACGCTGTATGTTGTTTCAGCTCCGAAGCATTCTTGTTTCAGTTCTAATTCACATTCGGTGTTATGTCTGCGAATGAAGTGTTATGGAATGACTAAGCATATCTGCATTCGGGCAACCGTCTGAGTAAATGCCTGCGAGTGTATCAGAGGCCACGAGTGCCCAAAACACACGTTTTATTCAAAGCTTGGCATTTAGCAGCCCTTTACAGCTTTTAAAAGAACGTAATAACAGGCACACAGGATCTGTGAGCTCAGCATGTACATGTGTGTGTGCATCCATAAAACCGATCTCACCGTCTCTCTTTCCTCACACACACTAAATAATTCAGCAGGACACACACCACACAGTGCACACAGAGTCCCTATGACAACCACCCTCCCACATGCTTGGCCACACTGTACTTTTGGGCAAATGTCAAGAAATGCCATGGCCCTTGTAGTGGCTTTAACGCTTGGCTCACTTTACACAGCTTCAAAGGGTGAAATCTGAATTTCAGTTCATCTCAGAAGCTTTCCTCCTTACAACTCTGCAATGTTACGGTTGACTGAGCGCGCACGGTAAAAATCAGGCACATTTGTCTGTCAAAGTTTTTTTTTTTTTTTAACATCACATGCAAAGTGTGGCATGCAGCTGCATGTGAACTGTAGCGCAGGGGGACATTTCCCCAAGCTTTCAATGTCATGCCATGAAAACTACTTGTCATGAGTGCGGAGAGTGGCTCGTGTCCCCATGTGCTTCTGTTTATCGCCACTGGACTTTCAAACAGCATTCAAGTTTGAATGGTAGCAAACAATATTTCACAGTGTCTCTCAGCAGCTGTTCACTGAGCTAATAGCTAACACACACAGAGACAGAGAGAAGAGAGAGAGAGAGAGAGAGAGAGAGAGAGAGAGAGAGAGAGAGAAAGAAAGAGAGAGAAAGAGAGAGAAAGAGAGAGATGCATGGAACTGTGAAGCTATACAAGGAAAAAAAGAGGCAGGAGAGAGAGATAGAGAGAGAGAGAGATGCATGGAGCTGTGAAACTGTACAAGGAAAAAAAGAGGCAGGAGAGAGAGATAGAGAGAGAGAGAGATGCATGGAGCTGTGAAACTGTACAAGGAAAAAAAAAGGCAGGAGAGGGAGAGAGAGAGAGAGATGCATGGAGCTGTGAAACTGTACAAAGAAAAACAGACGCAGGAGAGAGAGATAGAGAGAGAGAGAGAGATGCATGGAGCTGTGAAACTGTACAAAGAAAAACAGAGGTAGGAGAGAGAGAGAGAGAGAGAGAGAGAGATGTATGGATCTGTGAAACTGTACAAAGAAAAAAAGAGGCAGGAGTGAGAGAGAGAGAGAGAGAGAGAGAGAGAGAGATGCATGGAGCTGTGAAACCGTACAAAGAAAAACAGACGCAGTAGAGAGAGAGAGAGAGATGTATGAAGCTGTGAAACTGTACAAAGACAAACAGACTCAGGAGAGAGAGAGGAGCAGATGGTTAAGAGAGGTTAAAAGTGGTTAAGCGAGGCAGAACTCTACAGAACCTAAGAAAAAAAAAAAAAAAAGAGTCTTTCATTGGACCGCACTAGTCCTGCACTAGGACTGCACACAAAGATCTTCACCAATCCAAATGAAATATTCCATACAGCAGATTCCTAATTCTTATGCTATGTATCCTATATACGGATGTTGCATTTAATCTGATCCAAAGTTATGCACGTGCGTGGTGTGAGATGTGTCAGCGTTACCATAACAACAAGAAGTGCATAAGTCTGGTCAACATGTTCGGCTTTTTAATCATGCTGCTTGCTTCGGTAACGAGTTTTAAACGGTTTCTGTCTCAGCAAAACGTCATCCAAGTATGATTATTGAACAGACAGAGAGGAGATGTGTTTATGACCGCAGTAAAATTTCCAGTTTGCTGGAATGTTCAGGGTGTTAAAAAACAAACAAACAAAAAAAGCATGGTATAACACCATCCAACCTCACAGTTCGTTTAAATCGTTTCCAGTCTGTAACCTTTTTCTTACAGGACCCCTGTAAGTGGTAAGTACACATATAGATAATGAAAACACTGTAAACACATACTCAAAGCTTTACATGGATTATTAAAACCAGATAGGAATTTCATTCACATTGACCTCAATCGGTTTACTTTATTCTGATTACGGTGTATACATTCTGATTGAGCTAGCAGTTTGATTAGTAAGAGATTATTAAGCTGCATGTAAACATATCTAGTATGCTTTTTTATCTTATCCTTCCACTGGGTTTAGCTATTTTGGGGCTGTGTGATAGGTAAACACACTGACATATCATACCCACCCCAGGGGCTCACAGAAATCTGTTCTCCCAGTAAAGCCAAGCTGACGTCAGAAAGACCATGTGTGAGCGCAACATGCTGCACTGCACACAGAACACAACTCCCTGTCTTTCGTTCCACTCTCTCTCTCTCTCCTCGCTCTTTCTCTCTATAAAGTACATGATGACACATTGTAGAAACAGAATGTACACACACCCCTTGCAAAGTGGCGAAATGCCAAGTTCAATCTATGTTTATTGCTTAACAACTAAAAACCCCTCTTTAGGCATAAAAGGCACAGGGTTTGATTTCGTCGCAGAATGGTATTAAACTGGAACACCCAGGCTGACGAGGTGCCACTCTGAACAGTTCCAGAAACCAACTGTGATATGACTGACAAGGCTTCTCAGTAGTAGGTCCACATAAGCGACACACGAAAGAGAACAGCCCTGGGCTGCCTGTTCTGGACCCAGTCTTGAAGCAGCCATAAACACTGAGACACTAGTTCCTAACACATCATATAAAACAGACAGAAAGGTCACAGAGCAAAACAAATAAACCTCTCTGTTCATTCATGATCCTTTAAAGGAGAGTTAGATTTTGCCCTCTGTGACTGAGCTGGTGCCACGTCAGCATCTGGTGTCGCACTATTGGCTTTCAATAATTCAAAGATATCTTGAGCAGCCGGATCTGTCAAACAGCATCAAAAAGTGCACTGCGTCGAGTTTTTGTCCTCATGTAGGGAAAGAAAGAAAGAAAGAAAGAAAAGAAGAAAAGAAAAAAAGAAAGAAAGTAAGAAAGAAAGGAAGAAAGAGAGAAAAGAAGAAGGAAGGAAAAAAGAAGGAAATAAGGAAGGAAAGGAAGAAAGAGGGAAAGATGGAGGGAAAGAAAGAAGGAAATAAGTAAGGATAGAAAGAAGGAAGGAAAGAAAGAAAGAATGAACTACATCATGCTTCAGTCGCTCCAGGATTTTGTGATAGCAGTAAGTAATGCAAAGTCAGCAAACTCCGCAATATTCGGAGGAGCTTGCAATTGTTCCAAAGTACCACAGATATGGGCCAAGACGCATCATGTGACATCATCATCATAAAGGCCATTCAGCCAAAGCCCTCTTAGATTCACGTGTCGAATGTTTACAGCGAAATGGTCTCATTTACCAGCAAATATTACTGCGCAAGACCGGGCAAAACACTTTCGTGCAACTGCAATTTCACCAATTCAGTTGTTTTCTGCAATAAAAAGCACAAAACCCCGCAGCGAAATCGAGTATTTTTGGCTGTGAAAATCACAAAAAACTATGGACTGATGCTTATTCTAGATGCTTTTGTATTCGTGTGAATTATACAGATAGAGTTTGGTGCTTGGTTTTATTGCACAGATGAGGTTGTGTATGTCAAGTTCAAGTGGCTTTTATTGTGAAACGTTCCTCCAGGACCATGGTGCTACATAAAACAACACACTAACCACATGAGACGGCACGAAACTAAATAAGATCTACACATTTCTGCATAAAGTGCACATGCAAACATTTGCAGGACAGTACAACACAGAACAGTACAGTAACTAAAACAGGACCTAGGCACAGTAAGTGACAGTGTAGCGCTGACCTGTACACAGTTCTAGTTTGGAAGTGTCTGATATAACAGGAAGTGTAAAAAGAGTAACAATATAATTTTAAAATGCTGTGAATGTAAACATAGCATGTTATGATATAATATTCAGCAGATTAGCTTATACCAAATATGGACATAACGGTTACTGCAGTAGCAGCCAGGTAAAGTGTATAAAAGTGACAAGAAATTAAATGCGATATTTTTATAAATACAGTAGTAGAAAAAATGCAATACAGTTAATACAGAAATGTGCAAATATTGCAATGGGAGTCGGATGGTGTTCAGTTCAGTGTGTGTGTGCTTTTGTGTGTGTTCTCCTTGTGCCGGATGGCAGGACAGTAAAGAGTTTGTGTGAGGGGTGTGTGGGGTCATCCACAATGCTGGTGGCTTTGCAGATGCAGCATGTGGTGTAAATGCCTATGATGTAGTATATAGAGACCCCGATGATCTTCTCAGCTGTCCTCTGCAGGGTCTTGAGATACGGTGCAATTTCCGAACCAGGAAGTGATGCAGCTGCTCAGGATGCTCTCTGTAGTTCCTCTGTAGAACGTGGTGAGGATGAGGGGTGGATGAGGAGATGGGCTTTTTTTCAACTTCGTAGAAAATATAGACGCTGCTAAGCTTTCTTAGTTATGGAGCTAGTTTTGAAGGACCATGTGAGGTTCTCATCAGTTGAACACCAAGGAATTTGGTGCTCTTGACGATCTCCACAGAGGTGCCGTCGATGTTCAGTGGAGACTGTTCGCTCTGTGCTCTCCTGAAGTCAACAACCCAGTCAGGTAGTCTCCCAGTGTTCAGGCCCAGCAGGCTCAGCTTTCCAGCTCTGTGTGTGTTTGTGTGTGTGTGTGTGTGTGTGTGTGTGTGTGTGTGTGTGTGTGTGTGTGTGTGTGAAAACCTGATGACTCACACCAGGCAGGTGCACCTGATGCTCAGCAGAGAATAAGTACACATTGACTCATTCATGCAAAACCACTGCTTCAGCCATAGAAAAATGTAGAAAGGCAAGTAGTTTTTTTTTTTATTTTTTCCCAGATCTGATAAAGTGTGAAAGAAGGAAGTTGCCGACAGTGAAAGTAAAACACTTTATCCCAGCTACTGCTTCTTCCAAATTCTTTGATTGTTTTATCGTGACATCAACAAAATGAAAGATAAACATTAAGGCAGAAATGCACTTACTTACTCTCTCTCACTCACACACACACACACACACACAAATGTGGATTCTGTTGGAAGACATTGATGATATGTAGCTCATGCAGTCCTGTTGAACAAGACAAACAGCATTATCTCTTATTCAGTATAATATTGCCATGAAATTTGCAGCAAACACAATGTACCCCCCCCCCAAATTCAGTTATTTTCATAAGTTCAGTCAACCATGTTGTGAAGAAATGACTTCACTGTACTTTAGTCATATTTAGCAATTTCTTTTGACAAAGCCGCCTGCACGAAGTCCCGCTGAGATAACTAGAATAAAGATTTTGCATGCATGGTCTCCTCTTAATACTACGGACCTTCATATTATCAAATCTTTTTTCTTTTTTTTTTTTTTTAATGTGCATTCTTGCAGAACACTCCTTGTCTTTTAGCCACACTTGTTAATATCCATCGCATGCAATTAATAATGACACAAACACACACAAAAAAATCACAGGACTCTACTGGGAATGAGGACCATTTGAAGAATAAAAAAAGAAAGAAATGAAATGATTCGGTGCCATCGTGGCAGAACCGGATTAGAGTGAAGAAGTAGCTTTTTAGTTGTGAGGAAGAACAAAGGCGTGAAAGTGCACAGAAAAGACGTCTCCTCCTTGAGGACAAGGAGACATGGAGGATGAGAGGGAGCACAGAATACACGGGGGTCACGCTGTGTCCATTGAGCTGATGAATCATCGTATGGTTTTTGGACCAAACCTTATGAGCAATACGAGTGAAACCCTTCCTCCAGCTCAGACAAATCACACAGACTCATCCCCTATCCATAAAGACTAAAGACGGGGAGTGTGTTTATAAAACACAGCAACAAAGTTCAGCTAGAACCACATCAAAGCACAACACGAGTGAATGCACACCACTTTATACTTTAAGACCCTTTTACATTTTTAACCGCCACATGATTGCAGACTGTCTCGATCTCTCTCTGCAGACTGAATCCTGATTCATGAACGTTAGCAGGTATTCACTGCTTCGTCTGGACTGATCAATTGAAAACGGGTTAGAGACCACAGAAGCGGAGACTGCCCTTCTGCACACATCTCTAGTTCTGCAAAGTCTGTTTCATCACTGCACTGAAAAGTTCAAACAAACCACTGGGAGGAGAAAAAAAAAGTGCTCCAAGTCTTGCCTTAAAATAGTTTGCCCTCAACCCTCTATTTTGGTGGGAGATCATCCCACTCAGTTCCTAAAATATACATCTTTCACTGTGAATGCCTGCATGCACTACTGAGTTCCAAAGCAATTTCCCAAACCAACTGGGACTGTAAAGAGACTTGGGATCAGTAAGATTAAGTTGAGGATTCATTTGTAATTGTGACGTAGACAGACAGCGTTTCCTTACACTTCATTTCTGCCTCGGACGCTAAAACACACAAGTCACACATTCTTTTCTGC
Source organism: Ameiurus melas (assembly GCA_012411365.1). NCBI lineage: Eukaryota > Metazoa > Chordata > Actinopteri > Siluriformes > Ictaluridae > Ameiurus > Ameiurus melas. The sequence goes on along the minus strand of CM022757.1, from coordinate 26,060,123 downwards.
TTCTAACATTTCAGACATCTCAGCTCTTAAACACAGGACAGGATCAGAAGATTAAGAGCAGGATCACAAACGTACAACATAGCATTTCTGCTCTGCCCCTCTCGGACGAACAGGTCGCGTAAATGAAACCAAAGCTCGGAGCCCGTCGTTTCTGAATTAAACAAGGTCCGAAGGGATCATGATACACCCGCTCGGTCACCGTCGGACGTCTTGCGAAGGGTAGATAGACGCCTCGCCTCCTCTCTGGTTACCAGCCTGAGATGACCGAATAGACATCAAGTTGGATCTCAAAGTAAGCTCAATCTGAGCTGCTTTAACCGACAGCATCATACACAGGAAAATGAACTGTCAGGAAATGTCAATACATACTTTGGCACTCCCCCCCACGTCTTGCCTTTGGAACAGGATAATGCATGGATTTTCTGAGACTTCTGATGAAAAGGACAGCCCATAGACACTTAATGTGATATTTATTATGTAGTGATGCTTAACAAGTAGGCTGATAAGGTGCACAAAGTATCTCGTGTGTGTGTGTGTGTGTGTGTGTGTGTGTGTGTATGTGTGTTTGTGTGTGTTGATACTGCATAGGTGTAGTGTTAGACAACAGGCTACTGTGTTGTCAAACCGTTCATCTCTGATACTGGACATCACACATCTCCGTCCTGACAGCTCGTGTATTCCGAGCACTAGAGCTGTTCAGGACCGTTATGTCAGCTGTTTATTATCGAATACACGCGCGTGCTGAAACAACAACAACAACAACAAGGCGAAGGCACTGTGTCTGGAATGGGCTAATGAGATACCAGTTCAGTTCCGAGAGGTCCACCAGACATGTCTGAACAAAAGAGAACTCGCACTATTACTAGTGCTGCTGTGCGAGGAATGAGAGCGGACCGGGTTTGGGGTGTAGTGTCAGGTCCTTACCTCCACACTGAAGGGCTGCTCCTCTCCGTAAACACCACATACAATCCACAGCACGAACTGCAAACCCAGCGGCCCCGGATACACGCTAGTCAAACGTCTTCTAGCATGAAATGCTAACAAAAACATAATGTACACAGGTTTGGGCTGGTTTTTATTAGCAGTCAATAAACATAACCGGAAGGAATAAATCCCCGTGTTTCAGTCGGTCGGAAACATCGGTGAGGAGGATGTGTGGCTCTGTGGCGAGGCGGAGGAGAAATCCGGAGGAGAAATCCGAGGTACGCCGTTAACCTCGATCAGTCCCTGTGCTGTGTTGTGTGTGTGTGTGTGTGTGTGTGTCAACTGGCCGCTCGCCTCCAGCACGCCCGATGTGATGATGTTGTGTGCTGAGGAGCATCGAGGACACAAGCTTTCCTGCGAGTTCTCAACCGTTTTCTCCGGCACTTCTGCGCATGCGCAATACAGGACAACGCCCCCCCAATACACACACTCACAAATACTCACGCACACACACACACTCTGGAGAAGCGTGTGACAACAGTTACCAAACACAGTCTCAGAGTCTCAGAGCAAACATCAAGTACCATAACGGAGGCTACTATAATAATAATAATAATAATAATAATAATAATAATAATAATAATAATAATAACGCACGGTGGGTTAGTGCTTGCGGGTTTGAGTTGGGTTCCCTGTGTGTGCGGAGTTTGCATGTTCTCCCCGTGCTGCGATGGTTTCCTCCGGGTACCCCGGTTTACTCACCCAGTCCAAAGACATGCATGGTAGTTTGATTGGCGTGGCTAAAGTGTCCGTAGTGTATGAATAGGTGTGAGTGTGTATGTGATGTGAACTGGAACCCTGTCCAGGGTGTACCCAGCCTTGTGCCCAATGGTCCCTGGGATAGACTCCAGGTTCCCCGTGACCCTGAAGGATAAGCGGTATAGAAGATGGATGGATAATAATAATAATAATAATAATAATAATAATAATATTATTATTATTATTATTATTATTATTTATATATTCCTGTTTTGATCTCCTATACGCAATTATTAACCATCATAAATAGTTTTCCTCTTTCCTCTGCCTTTTTATCTTTTTTATATTCACAATATCATTAAAGCACAACTGCATGCACTGACTAGGACGTTTACTACAACTCCTACAATTTCATCTGGAAATAATACACAGACACATCTCATGTTCTGTATAGCTGTGAATCTAAAGACTCTTTGTGTCCATAAAACACAGGAACAAAGATTACCCAGAACCACATCAACGCAGTAAAGACCTCTTTGTCTTCTTCTTCTTCTTCTTCTTCTTCTTCTTCTTATTATTATTATTATTATTATTATTATTATTATTATTATTATTATTATTATTATTTAATAATTCATTTATATTGCTTTCTAATGTTGTCTGGCATGTTGCCTTGTTATGAAGGCTAATGCTCTGGAGGCAGAAGCGCACCAAAAAACATTCTGTCCACTAGAGGGAAGTGAATACCAAAGCCACCCAGTGTACTGAACAGCTCAACTTTTCTCTGTTGCACAATTACTACACTACAAAATATAAACAATACTAAACAAAAAATAAAATTTCCCTAAAGACACACAGTGGATAGCATCTATATTTATGCAAAATTCAGAATATCATGAGAAATGCAATCTTAAAAAGCTTATGATATCAACATTTTAGCTTTAATCTTAAATTTGTACCACTAATCCTAAACACAGACAGAAGGAGATCTCACAGCTGCTGATGAAAAATGGAATCAGGTTAAATGAATAACATCAGGAAGAATGAACTTGCACTTCCCCAGCAGGGTAGACACCAACACCATTAATCCTGTCGATAGGATTTCAATTTGCACGTGATCCAGAGGGATCCACTGTACACACTAAATGAGCATACTCTATCTGAATCTTCATAGCATTCATCATAACCATTATGGACCTCAGAGAGGCACTCAAACCATTAATAGCCATCTTGACCCAGAGACAGCATCTAATACCTAATATCTAATACCTGCTGATTCACCAAACACCGTAATACAACTGGTTAGTTGTATCAGTCATAGTGAGATATATATATATATATATATATATATATATATATATATATATATATATATATATATATATATATATATATATATATATATATATATAAAGAAAACCACATAAATAAATAATAAACACTGGTGATTTTAATATGGTGCACAATATTAGCAAAATATTTCAAATCTGGCTTGCAAACATTTAAGATAATGTCTGAAAAGAGACGGTTCAATTTTCTTCCTGGTTTTCTTTTCAAGGAGTGTTATAATCCTTCAGGAAACATGGTTCTAACTATATCCACCAACTGTCAGTGATATTCACTTTTTTGATCTTGCGCCTGTGAAAAATGAGTCATTTATACAACTGGGACAAATGAGCTTTAATGTAAAATGTGAAAAATTTATCCTTGGAAATTATTATTTTTTTAGAGTATAGATCAGTTTTTTCTAAAAGCCTTAAGCACATGCCCCCTGTTTTAGGGGTGTGTGTGTGTGGGGGGGGGGTGTTCCATGGCAGGTGCTATGGTCTTGAGTCCTGGCATTTTGCTGCAGCCATGTGAAGATAATGGCATCTTAAACTAGAGCACTCACAGTCATTTCAGCAGCCATCTGTGCCACCATAGGCGCTGTCCCTCCCTTGTTTCCTCCTCCCTCTCTTCCCCCTCTAACAATTTCCTTCTAAGCAGTGTAATCCAGAGTGGAGGCTTGATGCCTTGAGGCTCTTTCCAGTGCCCCCAAACCTTCCTCTCAGAATATTCCTTCTAATACTATAAGTGCATCTGTTCCCCTTTCATACACAGCCCCAGTGAAAGTACGGCTCTGAATAGTACTTTTAGCTTTCCTAACAGACCAGCTGTAACATTCAATGAAAGCTGTGAGTAAGCAGGTTAAAACTTGGTGCCATTACTCTTACTCTCTGTCTTAAAACTGTTAAAAAAATTTTTATCTTTCCTTCTACACACCATAATCACTGACGCAGACCCTGAGATTAAATGACCCAAACAAATTTAGGCAAAAAAGCAGTTGGACTTCGCTGAACAGACAGGAATGCAGTAGGCCGACTCCACTACACCAGCATGTAATTTTGATAGAGTCTGAAGCCAAGTTGCCAATGTTGAAAGCTGAGAGTCCATGGGTCAAACTGAGTTCATATGACATTTCAGGAAACCAGGACTACTGCTCCAGTTAGCCTGAACTAATCCAGGACTTGCAGTTAAAAGAAATGAGTGATACTGCCGTTCTGTCCATCTTGTAGATGACCTACTGAAGCTTGTAATAAATATATAATACATAGCACAGTAGAAATGGTTCTACTTTCATATCTACCTATATAAAATATCAATATATTATGTTAACTATTGTTAATGTTAATAAATGAAAGGGCTATTTTACAGTTACACTGAGTTGGTGAAATAAAAAATAAAAAAGTAACAATGCATTATTATTTGAGATACATATGCATATACATTAATAATAATAATAATAATAATAATAATAATAATAATAATAATAATAATAATAATAATAAGCTAAAGTCTGAGGAAGAAGCTAGCCATCTGTAGTCATAGCAGATATGTAGGAAGAGTGGATGGTAATGTGGAAAAAGGTAACTTGTGAGCTTCACTTGTATTTTCGTTAATGAATAGGATCAAAGTGGCTTATTCTGTTATTAACCTTAAAGCATATTATTCAAGAACTACTATGAAGTATTCAGTAACAAAATGATAGTAACCTATAAGAAAAATGCCTGCTTATGTTTCACTGTGCATATGTCAGTGGGAGAGGATTGTTGATGTCATGATAAAAGACACAAGAAAAGTTGAAGAGTGATACAATAAGTGATCATAAAAATCTAGGCACTTACAGTGATATGTGGTCATGTTCCTCATCCAGATCAAGCCCCCTGCTTGTTTGGGGGTGTGCTGAGAGCCCTACACAATGCTGGAGATGAGTAAGGAGGTGAGACCCCCTGGCTAGGAGGAGCTGTCATTTATTGACAGGAAGCCCTATTGGTGAGGAAGAGAGAAATGTCAAATCCTCTTGTGATATGACAAACTGAGCAGACTCACTCTTTGAGCCACCATTTGCATGTCAAATCCATAAACCCCCTGCTGGAAAGCGGAAACACAGCACCAGTCACACTCTCCTGCCGTCCTAGAACATACAACAGGCTGTCTGATTGTAGCCATCAGGCCCAGTGTCACACAAAGACAGACAGCAGACTTTTCACATCCATTATTAGATTCCAACCCTGCAGATTTGAGATGCTGTTTAATGGACAATTTTACCAAGAATTTGTATAATTGTAATAACCGGACAAATTCCACAGAATGTTGCCTCCTGGAATTATATCTTTAGCAACAACAGTAATAACCTACTGAAGATAAATTACTGTTTCTTTCTTCTTCTTTTTTTTTATATATTTTTTTTTATTTTTACTAACGGTTGCCTTTGATTACTAAAAACAGTCTGTAGGAGGCTACATGTTTTAATTATCATCTTTTACATCACACATGGTGTGAAGTTTAAGGCTTGTTTTTAATGTGAATTCTACGTGACACGCACAAAAATGCACACACACACACACACACACACACACACACACACACACACACACACACAAATGCACACACAGTGTAGTAGTAATTAAGGATTAAGATAATAAGGTCTAATTAGACAGAACAGACTGTATGGGAAAGCAGATTTTGAGGAAGGTAATAGTGAAACAGCTGACCCAGATGTTTACGAAATCAATTCGTCATCAATAATTCACCAGCCAGTGTTTCATGTTTACAATTAAAAAAATCTGTACTACCCCAGCTAAAACGTTTGCTACCTGAAATGAACAAATAGCCTCTGTACATATTGTCAGATGCAGTATTATTAACATAAAAAACAAACAAGTCAAAGTCAAAGTCAGTGTTCTACCAGATGTCCAGCTGATCTCATTTTCCCAGCCGTCTCAGAGCTAAGTTGAGATGGCTACAATCTCACATGGCCTTTTCTAGACCTCTTCTAGTTCCGTCAGTCCTCCCTTTTGAATCGTAATGGTAATTAGGACCGGCACAACTGCAAAAGCATATTGTATGTCAGTAATACTGAATGCCCATGATTATATGAGTCAAAATCACATCATCGCAGGTAGGCAGTTAATCCTCTGTGGAGGGATTACGTGGTAGTAGTTTGTAATACAATTATATTAGGTGGAGGTGCAGAGGGGTAATGACTAAAGTGTGATCTCTCTCTCTCTCTCTGTCTCTCTCTCTTTCTCACACACACACATACACATGAGCATCAGAACTAGACCATGGAGCAGTGGAAGAAGGTGGCCTGGTCTGATGAATCACATTTTCTTTTACATCATGTGGACAGCTGGGTTTGTGTGCGTCACTTACCTGGGGAAGAGATGGCACCAGGATGCACTATGGGAAGAAGCCACACCGGCGGAGGCAGTGTGATGCTCTGGGCAATGTTTTCCTTGGAAACCTTGGGTCCTGGCATTCATGCAGATGTTACTTTAGCTGGATGTTCTTTTCCCTTGGTAAGTGACGCATTTGCACCCGGCCGTCCAGATGATGTAAAAGAAAACATGATTCATCAGACCAGGTCACCTTCTTCCATTGCTCCATGCTCCAGTTCTGATGCTCATGTGTCCATTGTAGATGCTTTTCGGTGGTGTACAGGGATCAGCATAGGCACTCTGACCGGTCTGCAGTTACGCAGCCCCATATGAAGCAAGCTGTGATGCATTGTGTGTTTTGACACCTTTCAATCATAGACAGCATTAACTTTTGTAGCAGTTTTTGCTGCAGTAGCTCTTCTGAGGGATCGGACTCGACAGGGTAGCCTCTGCTCCCCATGTGCATCAGTGAGCCTTGGGCACCCAGGACCCTGTCGCCAGTTCACTGATTGTCCTTCCTTGAACCACTGCATTAACCTCTGCATACCAGAAACCCCAGAAATTTGTCTCTTGTCAAAGTCGCTCAGATCCTTATGCATTTTTCCTGCTTCCAACACATCAACTTTGAGAACTGACTGTTCACTTGCTGCCTAATATACCCCACCCCTTGACAGGTGCGATTGTAATGAGATAAGCAATGTTATTCATGTCACCGACAGTGGTTTTAATGTTATGACTGTGCACATTTCAGCAAAGGTTCAGTTGCTGCATGGGACTACTTTTCTACGATCTATGATTATGTGTGTACATGTGTGCCAAATAAGCATGGTCTATATACTGAAGTATAAACAAGTAACAACATTCTCATTCTCTTGTTTATTCTTAAAGGTCTAGCAATTTAACACTTAAGTGACCATAAACATCCAAATAAATTATTCTTATGGAAAGCCCACGATTCTATCAACACCGATTTTTTTCACTTTTGAGCAATATGACCAGAAACTGCCAAACTATCTTAGTATTTCTCTGATAAACAGAATATGTGCAAAGGAAGCAGTTCCCAGGTAAGATTTAACCAAGTGATCCATGCCATAAAACCACACATTTTTTTCTCATAATATAACATAGTAAAGCTAAGTTAATTGTAGAGCCCTTTTTTCAGCAGGTATGTTACATACATGTATGAGCGACAGCGAAAACAAAGAGCCAGGAGGAATGTCAAAACTGGACCATGCATTTGAACAGCAGGCAAAGTGGGTGGTGGTAGGAGATATGAGTATATGCTATTTCAACAACTACTCTTATATAAACATGCCCAAGTTTAAGGATTAAGTAGGATTTGATGAGGGGAGATAGACAAATTGTGGTGTAGATTTCCTTTTCATTATCCAGATAGGAGGTTCATAGGCTGTTTAAAGCCAAATCATTTATAGCATCAGTGTGATAAACACAATTATGAGTGTGCAGTGTCATGAAAATCTTCAGATTAATCTCAAAGTCAAGCAAAGTTAAATCCTTTTGTATGAACTGAGATTTTTAAAAATATATTGAAAAGATCACTATGCTTTGTACTTGTGCCTTACTTTGTTCCTTAACTTTAAGCTCTTGAATAATTCATAGTAACTGCTGAGTAATATGCTGTAAGATGATTTAATCAAATAATAAGCTAAGCTTCTGAGAGTTTAGAAGAAAGTTGCTGGTGTTAGGCACTACAACACATAATACAGATTGTGCAGTAAGTCATTGCTAATTATTAATTACACTAAAAGACACTGAAAGACACTGAAAGACAAAATCTAAAAGATTTTTTTCTTTATATATTTATGGTTTGATTTTCACTCAATACAACACACAACCCTGTATAATGATAAACCATCAATCGAATAAGATGTCTATATGTTCATAAATTTTTTCACTCATGAGTTACCAATGCTTGAAGATTGCCTTTTAAGTTAAATGAAAATCATTTTTATTTTTAGCCAAAGAGAAATCACCAATTAAAGACCATGCCATCAAATTAGAGACTAATATGACAGTAATTCTATATAACTTCAATAAAAATGTCAAAAAGTCCTATTGATCTATATGAAATCTACTGTAAGGAAGTCACATGGGATGCGGTCTGTGTGGTGGTTCTGTGCATTTTCTCCCTGGGTTTCCTCTTCATTCCCCAGTTTCCTCCTAACAGAAACAGGTCAATAGGTGGACTGGTTACTCAAACTTGCCTCTGGTTATGAATGATTGTGTGAGTGTATGTGTGTGATGCCATGCACTGGACTGGTATGTCATAAAGCATGTGTTCCTGCCACATGACCAGAGTTCCCAGGATAGACTCTGAATTCACTGTCACCCTGACCAGGATAAAGTGACTAATAAAGATAATATATAATAATTATATCAAAAAAAAAGGGAGGTTTTAAAAAAAAAAAAAAGGGGCTTAGCTTACTCAACTAGCTAATGATATTATTGCTTATGTTTCTCAAGTAAACATAAAAGGATTTAATTATACTCAAGAAAGTTCCATTACAGTGAACCATGCACTTAAGTTCTGTAAAATGCTTTCCGCTGTATCAGCTCAGCAGTTGCTGTATCAGCTCAGTAGATACGCAGCTTTGAAAGACTGAGGATATGAATCTGCCCACTTCCAGAGGTTGTTCATCCACCTCTACATTGCTTACAATTTTGCTTTGTATATGTGCAACTAATCTGTTCACATACATACGTCATACAGCTTCTGTATGGTATCTATTTGTAAACATGTAGGCTTGAAAAGAGGAAATTTGTGATCTGATTTCTGACCCTGTGCTCAGCCATTTTTTGCTCTGAAGACATCCACCAAGAAATCAATACAGGCTCCAGTCTAATGAAATAATTTGGCTTTAACATTTACATCCAGTGCAAATTGGTATTGGCACACTAAACAAGAGATGGATTCACACATAGTTCAAATGAACTAACACACAAGCACAGCCAAACATGAAATTCTATATGACACACACAAAAAAGGTTCATTACCTTTTAAGAAATAGAGCCCTTTATTTTTTGTGTCATATAGAACCGTTTTAAAGAGGATACTTAAATTTTTTATTTGTTTGTTTGTTTTAAGAGCTATGTACTCAGTTAAACGAGTAGCAGCAGTGTTGCCAGTAGAATAACATTAATTTACAATAATTTGCTGTGTGGAAAATAAACAGAGATAAATTATAAAAATGGTAATTAACCTTTCAGAGGAATAAAAACCCACATATTTAAACCAAACTATTATTTTCCAGTAATTTACCAGATAAATGACTGTTTTAGGTGAATGTACAATTATGAATAACAGAGTAGTCATAAAACTGTCATGTGATCAATTATTATTGTAACAATGCAATAGTTGTAATGTACAGTACAAATGAATAACAATGGTAACATTTTATTTATATAAATTTCCTGTGCAAAGAAATTATTTAACTATAAATGTTATGCTAAAATAAAGACTAACACATGCAGGAAAACAATTTCATGTGAATTATTTATATTTAAATTTTTTTGGCAAATATATGTCAAATCTGAATTGGAATATTCTGTCATAAGGGTAGGAGACTAAGACAGATAAAATTGCAGTTGAGGCTGATGTTAATGAATAACCAGGCAAACACATCCAAACAAATAGGTCAGGCGATGCACAAACAGGGTGTCCAAGGCTAGGCAAAATACAAGGGTTAAAAGATACCAAAGGATGAAACAGCAAAACAAAGGCTTGGTAAAGTTTCAGATGAATGAACAAACTGCATGAGAGTCCAAGATATAGTGCAGGTAATGATCAGTGACAGGTGTGCATAGCTCGATATCACACTGAGTTCACTGACTATGATGTCTTGACATATTCCAATAATTGCTTTGACTCCTAATAATGAAAAAAATTATTAATACAAAACAATAGTAATCCAGGACTACATGCTCATTTCAAATCATTCCTAAGAGAAAAAAAATCTAACAAATATAGGGGACAGTGCATGTTTTTTTTTAACACATTCTAAGAAAAACAAAACAATATACTGTTGGCACTGCTAGTGTTACTCTCCTCTCCATTAAAGTTGGTAAAATCTGAAATAAGCAAGAGCACTTTTTTAAAACAAGCATCCAAAGTCATAAAGTGATTTTTATCAAATTTAATTTTATGATTCTCACTTGGTTTAATGTTCTATATACAAACATGTATTATTAATTCTGTTAGATCCAATTGCATGTGCAAAATGAAAAAAAAAAGAGCAAGTGTTTAATATATACTGGTTGATACATAATTTTGTTCAAAAGAATCCAAAGTCATAAGTAAATTTATCAATACTAATACTAATACTAATACTAATACTAATACTACTACTACTACTACTACTAATAATAATAATAATAATAACAATGTCAACAACAACAATAACAATAATAATAATAACTATTATTATTATTAACCCTGTCCAGGGTGTACCCCGCCTTGTGCCCGTTGCTCCCTGGGATAGGCTCCAGGTTCCTCGCAACCCTGAAAAAGGAGTAAGCAGTAGAAGATGGATGGATAGATTGATGGATTATTATTATTATTATTATTATTAAGAATACTTATTATGGTCTGTACTTATATAGCACTTTTATTCAAAGTGTCTCATTCACCCATTCACACAGAGCTGCCATGCTAGGTGCTAACTTGCCATCGGGAGCAACTTGAAGTTCAATATCTTGCCTAAGGACACTTCAGCAAGTGGAGTCATGTGGCCCGGGAACTGAACCACCAACCCTACAATTAGTGGACAATCCTCTCTACCACCTGAGCCACAGCCGCCCTTATATGGATGTTACTTTGGTATAATCTGAATGACACACATAGTTCAGCACTCAAAAACCTCTTTGAATTGTTACAGTTCTATATATAACCACGTCCTTCTCTAAAGAGCCAATGAAAATGCACACTCTTTAAAGAGAGTTCTTTATAGTTGTATAGTTAAGGGTTCTTAGATTCCCCAAATATACTTGAAACTTTCTTTAAAAAAGTTCACCTATTCAACTCTTTTAAACAAAAACTGTTTTATATAGGGTTCTGTGCAGAAACTTTAAGGGTTCCCCTAGAGGGAAAAACCTACATTTTACCCTTATGACCATTACCAATAATTATGTATGACCTATAATTACCATTACCAGTAATTAAAATGATTAAAATTACATTTCTTTTCTTCTTTTAATTAAAGAATTATTAGATTGAGATGAAGTTAATTTTCAAATTTATGACTTCTGTCATGGATTTCCCCTCGCGCTGAGTGCTGGAGCATTTAGCTTGCATGAACTGCCCAAAGCACGACAGCGCACACTTCCGGGTTGTCACTGACTTTGTTTACTTTTTCACACGTGTGTTTTGTTCTGTTTTATGACATGTCTCTGCCTTTGTCTTGTTATTTGTAAATCTCCATCACGTGTCATCATTATTCACAGCTGTTTATGTTTTACCTTTGATTTTGTTGTATATTTAAACCCCTGTGCATTTCTGTGTTTTGCCACCAGAGTCATACCAAACCTTGTTCATTGTCCTCATTTCCCGGTTTTTGATCCTGCCCTCGTTTCCTCATTTCTTGTCTATGCATTGTTTATGCTCATTTGTAGATCGCCTGACGCACGACTGATTTTGGAATTGATATTGCCTCATGATTTGGGTTTGTCTGCCTTCCTTTAATGAAAGCTTTAACTGCACTTTCATCTGTCTCCAACTCTGATAATATGACATCTTTGGGATCCTAATTAGAAAATATTGCACACATTTTCTCAATTCTGGTCCTGATAACACCCGTTATTCCATATTGGTTAGTTGTTTAACCTACTTTGAAGATACTCCCATTAGTGCTGTGTTATAGTGATACAAATGCTAATATAATTGTCATGTTCCCTCTTATACTGTGTGTTTATGTTTATGAATGTGACCGAGAGATGGCTCTTGTCAGATGCCCCTTTATATGACTCGTTTTTGAAAAATGGGATGCTTCACACCCACCACATTCTGTTCCCAGAAGGACTGACTTCAGATAGTCTGACTGTGTCCAACTCCAGTCAGTTCTTACCTCAACTGAGTGATCATCATCCCACTCTGTGTCTCTCCATCCAGATCCAGCCCACACACTAGCGACATCAGACCTGGACACTTAGACGTATGAATGGCATATCAAAGACTCGATGACGTGTTTGCTTTGCAACATAAATAAAGTGTCAATTCTACAAACATTTTATGTTTGAACCAACATTGTATCAGTTTTAATGCTAGACAGCAGGGTGTATGTGTATAATAGGATGGATATGAAAAAGGAAAAATAAGCAACATGATCAGGTTTGAAAATGATCATCAATGATCAGAATTTCCCTCTCCTACATCATCCAAAATGGATACACACACAAACCCGCATCAAACCCAAACATCTACAGTATTTACCTCTACAGTGTTCAAATAGTATCTTCAATAGAGAGCAAGAGGATGGCCGAACTGAGCATGCAGAGCATTATCAATGAGTTTAAATGGATGAAATCTGGACGTAGCAGTTCCAAATAAAGTGCCATTTCTATACTTCAGTTTCAAGATGGAGGGAAGGTTCAGCATGTGAGAGCACTGAGACATTGTTTAACCAGTGTTGTCACATTAAGACAAAACTCTTTTTTCTTTTCTTTTCTTTACTTTTTTTCATTTTTTTTACAAGCAAGCCAACTTATATCACTTATATTTCTGATCGTTGTGAGAAAGAGTTACACTTTCCCTACCACCTAGAGACCATGACCAAGTTTGCCCTCTTCGTTTCACCACTCAGGAGCCCCTTTAATGCATACTTTTAATGACTACAATCACTAATAATTTTCTGCACATTCAGGTCTGCCATCCTTGTGCGCACTATTAAAGATACAATTTATGAAACATATAAGTCATGCATCCGCACTAGTTTACATGCAATCCACTGTGGCTTCTGGCTACTCTGGCTACTCTGAATAAATTATATGGCACTAAAGTGCCCTCGCTTCCTGAAATAGAAAAAAAAACAATGATACATTAGTTTCAAAAGCTTATTTGAAACTGCTACTGTTCCAGGCATTTGTACTTTATCCTTGTAAGCTACTAAGGGATTAAAGGTAGTGAAGTTCATCAGGTGCAGGCAATCAATGGCCTAAATGTTATCGTTATCGTCACACAGTGTGTGTTTAGCTACAGTAGCTGGGAGGTCTCTGCTGGTCCCCTGTCTGAAAGTGGTGGCACAGCTATAAGATAGAGATGAGGGTTAGTGGACCAGTGTGGCTTAGAACTCACAACTGGGATTCTCCAGACTGAATCTCATCCCCTCACAAGGCTGCATCTGCCTGTAGCCCACTCACACAAATTTTATTATGCAATCCTACTACCCTCACTCAGAGTGTCTTCTCTTAGAGTTTTGGTTTATCATAGATTCGAATAAACAACATAGCAACATAGTCATCAGCCCTTTCATTTACTAAATCCAATGTAAAATTATGTTTCATCAGTCATTCATCCTCAGTTACTGTGACTTCAAGATTGTAGTGGTTCTGATACCCATCCCAGGAATACACCCTGGATGGGAGACTGTTCCGCTCTAGAGAACCATGCACACAAACATTTGTGCATTCAATCATACCTAGGGCCAGCTGAACGTACAAGCCAGGTTTTGGTAGGTTGAAACAACCCCACATGGAGACCATGCACAGAATGTTCACACAGACAGTAACCCCAAGCTCAGGATCAATCAGGATGGTGAGAGGACAACCCTATAATGCTGTGCCACTGTTATAATGCATATATTTATTTGATTTTCAAATAAATTGGCTTGAACATATTGTAAACAGGATCCTTGAGATTAGCACGTACAGTTTTTGTACACTCACTGCAGCAGTTTTGGAGAGGTATATGTCTTTCGGTTATCCAAGTAAGGTAATTCATGAAGCAAGAAGGAAGTACTGTTCCTTTTCAGTTTGGAGTCATATTAAGAACCATATCTAGAATCTTCTTTCTTGTCATATCCATAGTATTGCATGTAATAATTTGAAAATGGTCTGTTCAAGATAATCTTTTGTAAAAACAAATGGTTCTTTGAAGAGGATGTGTACTAGGCGATGGAAGCACAGAAACCTTGTTGTGTTAAATGATTGTGAGAAAGTGATGGAAGAAATAAAGAGTGGAAAAAGACTGGAGTGGTGCAACCTTGGATGCACCATGCATTTCAGTGCAGATTATTCTCAAAGAATGGTAACATTTTGCTTGAATAAGTCAGATGTACTTACCTTGACTTTCTCATTATGACTATCAGGTCTGTCGAGAGTGTGTAGTATAAAAGCCAGACCACTTTAAAATCAATACCAATGAACAACATTAAACTACTCTACTATTGCTGTGTGTGTGTGTGTGTGTGTGTGTGTGTGTGTGTGTGTGTGTTTGTGTGTGTGTGTGTTTATGTGTCTGGGCACAAATGCTCCAACAAGAATAGGAATATCTGACAGGTTTAGCATTGTTGGGTCATTTGGCTGCATTTTTATATAAACTCTTTTATGCTTTTAAGAACCTAAAACAGCCAAAATAATTCCTTTGGGTTACTTAGGGTAAACGTATGGTAAGGGTTAGATTAACATTAGGTGAAGGCACAGCATTAAACAGCTGCATTAATAATTATGTGGAAAAATCAGTGTAAGGTTCTCCCAATGTGCATCATTTATCAAACTGGAAATGAATGAATTCATGCACAAATCATTTGTTCAAGCATTTTCATGAATACCAAAGAAACTTAGTATTTATGAAAATCCTGTAAATTTGGAAAAACGTTCATATCCTGCTCATGAGTGCTCCTGAGTGTGTGTGTATGTGTGTACATTTCTGCATAAACATACTAACTAATGAACCTTGACTTGATCAACTTTAAATCATATAATTTGAACAGATTCATGGAATATACTGTTGAGCTTAAATTGCTAATTTTTATTTAGTTTACAGCATATAGCAGATGCCCTTATACAGAGTGGCTTATAGAAGTGCTTTGTAAACAACATACACGTGGGAATATGAAGAAAATAAGCCTTTCTGAAGGCTTCTGTTAAACCGGCGGAAAAGTTTTGTTCATTTTGGCTTACACAAACATTTACACACAACATTACAAAAAGAATGAATATGAGGCGCATTTATGGTAAGACATGTGTGTGTGTGTGTGTGTGTGTGTGGGATTCAAGAACAAGTTTGATCCTGTAGCAGTTTTAATCTACTCAGTTGTAAATCTGATGCACTGTAGGAGGTTTCAGTGCACAGCGATGTTTGCTCTAAGTGCCTTGTATGATAAATACAGCACATTCAGCTCATCACCACCTATAAATTTTTGCTTGTGCCTGAGTTGCACAGATAGATTTTCAGGAGATTCAAAATGATAAATTGTTATTTTTATGATGCAGGTTCTCCATTAAGAACAAAGGCCAATCATAGCTTGCTGAGAAGTATTATGAAAAGGCACCAGTTGCTGTCTCAGAATGTTGCCTCCTCTCGGCTGCATTACTATCTTTTCTCTATCAATAAAAGGAAATGGTGCTGTTCCGTTTTGGTCCTATTTGCTATTAAAGCACATTAAGTGTTTATGCATGCTGACTCAATTTTGTAAAGGGCGATTTTAAAATAAATGCAGCGATGTTTTGAAAGCTGGCACAGCGCAGTGGCAGACAGTATAATCCTCTGCCACCCCAGAGCATTATATGGGACTACATATTAGGCTCTATGCTATGCCTACACATCTGCCCACACAGACATGAAGTCAGTAAGTTACAATCTGCACACACACACACACACACACGCACACACACACACACACACACACACACACACACACACACACACACACACACACATACACACACACACACACACACACACACACCAAACATTGTCTCTTTATTTGTACAATTATTCTACTTGTACAATAATAATAATAATAATAATAATAATAATAATAATAATATAAACCAATCACTGTTGCTTTATATAAGAAGTTTGTCACTTAAGTGAAGGTTTGCAAGGCTACATCTTTGTGCTAGGCAGTGTAGTAACTTACAAGGACTCAAGGTTATTTCTGAATCCTCACCTCCATGAAAAAAGAACTTCTTTTGTTCAGCCCACACACACACACACACACACACACAACATTAAGGGGCACAAGTCATACACTCTTAAGGGCATTCATGTGTTAAATCAACAGCCAGCTTTGGTATGACAGTAGAGGGACCCAATTTCTGAAACAGCCTGCAATTTATAACTGTCAGAGCCACTACAGGCTTAGACTTGACCTACATGCACCACTGACCCATAAGAATTTGAGGAGACTTCCATTGTACCTGGAATTAAGCAGTGTTTAAAAAGAGATTTCATGCTCTGTGCTGTCCCAATGGACCCATAGACATTTTTTGGGATATTGTATGTCTCTCAAACCTTTTCCTACTCCAATCACATCTGTCTGGATCTTAATACCTATATTGTTATCCATTAATTGGTGTTTCCAGAGACTCTATTAGGAATAAGGCTACAATGATTAGTCAACATTCAGCAACGTTAGAGAGAGAGTATACCATTCCCCTCATCTAGAAAGCATAGCCTGTGAAATTTTGGGATTTGAATGATGCTTTTCTGTTCCGCCACTTGGGAGCACAAAACATTTGTTTTGTATTTGATTGTTGCAACCCTAATCAGGAAATAAGATGTCTCATTAAGTGAAATATGGTTGTGACAGTACCTACAGTATTGCTCCAAATAGCTGGTGCATTATGGGAATTCCTGCTCTTAAAAAGAGATAAAAACCAAAGCCAAATGGTAAATGTAGGTAATGTCATACAATCAGATTCTTACCGCAACAAGCCAGATATTGGATAAGGATCCCTGTGTGGAAGTTTTAATAAAAATGTGTGAATGTCAATGGTACTGCTATAGCATCCATGAACAGTATATATAGTGTAAAATCAGGCATGGTGATGCTCAAATTTTGGTGGGCACAACATCAGTGTTGGCAGGGTCCAGGGACCAATGTCTTGAGTCCTTATTAATTAAGTTTTTTTTTATGAAATTTTATATGTATAACACTTTTTACAATGCACATTGTCTCAAAGCAGCTTTACAGAAACATATAAACACAGGATACAGATTTTAAATGTGTGAATTTATCCCTAATGAGCAAGATGGTGACAACGGTGGCAAGGAAAAACTGGGGGAAGAAACCTTTAGGGGAACCAGACTCAAAGGGGAACCCATCCTCATCTGGGCAAGAACGGATAGTGTGAAAGTAAAGGGAAGTTCATCATAGATTTTATATGAAGCCTGTTTTGTTGAACTGATCCACTGTTTACTAAAGTAGAATTGAGTGCAAAACTGTATGGTAATAGCAGCAAATGTAGTCTCAGTGACCACAGCAAAATTGTCCATGTGAAATTGAGGTCCAAAACCATTCCCATGGAACTTCAAGTGGTGTCATCCTGAGCAATCTCAGCAATCTCCAGGTTGCATTACTTGGGCTCGTCTTCAGTAGCAGAATGTAGCCTCCAACTGATCATATAGTGGAACTCCAACCAGAAGTGCAGCTTCAGGATTGATCAGACAGGTCCGGAGAACAGAAAGGGTCAGTATTACTGGCATCTCAGGAGTATGATGTGTAGCTCGACAGAAGGAAAGAGGGAGAGGGTGGGAAAGAAAGGGAGAGATTGTTATGTATGAATATTGTCCAATAATGGATAAGACAGTGTATTTTGTGCAAAAAAAAACAAAAAACAAAAAAACAAAACCTCTATTCATGGAAAGTTTGAGTAAACAAATATGTTTTCAGCCTGGACTTAACACTTATTGGAAGGCTGTACCATAACTGTGAGTCTTTGTAAGAGAAAGCTCTTCCCCCGCTCTAGCCTTCACTATTCAAGGTACCAACAAATAGCCTGCACCTTTTGATCAAAGTAGGTTAGGCGGATCATAAAAGACCAAAAGTTTGCTCAGATATTGTGGCATGAGATAATTTAGTGTTTTATAGGTCAGTAGTAGTATTTTATAATCAATGTGAAATTTTACTGGGAGCCAATACAGTGTGGATAAGATCGGGGTGATGTGGCCATATCTTCTGTTTCTAGTAAGGACTCTTGCGGCTGCATTCTGGATTAACTGTTTACTTACTGGAACATCCAGACAGTAAGGCATTACAATAATCTAACCCAGAGGTGACAAAAGCATAAACTAATTTTTTCTGCATCATGTAGTGGCATTACATTTCTTATCTTAGCAATATTTCTGAAATGAAAGAAGGCTATTCTAGTAATAATATCTATATGATCATCATCAAAGGATTCATCAAAGCATCAAAGCTAAGACTGGAGTCAATAATCACGCCAAGGTCTTTTTGCTGCACATGATGAAACAGAAAGGCCATCCACTGTTACACTGTGATCTGAAAGCTTACGTATAGCTGCATGTGGTCCTAGCATGAGTACTTCTGTCTTGTCAGAATTAAGTAAAAGAGCTTTAATAAGCATCCAGTGTTTAATGTCCTTTAAACATTCCTCAACTTTATTAAGCTGGTGTCTGTCATCTGGCTTTGCTGAAACATACTGTGTGTCATCAGCATAACAGTGGAAGCTAATTCCATATCTATGAATAATTTGACCCAGAGGTAGCATACATAAAGTAAAAAGCAGTGGGCCTAAAACAGAACCTTGCAGAACACCAAACTTTACCTCAGTTATTACACTTATATTAATACAGGCACAGTATTACACCATACAGATAGTGCAGACCATATAGAATGTAGAAGGCATTATTTTTTTGCCATATATACAGTAGAGCATGTATGAAGTGAGTAGGAAACCATTTGGGATTCTGCCTAATTTCTGGGGTGATGATTGATGTTACCATAGAAACATTCTTGGCCACTTCATTATGAAGGTACCCATATGTATAGTAGCCAGAGCACTCTAATTTTTTTGCATGTGTGTGTGTGTCGGTTATCATTGGCAGTGAAAATAAATTATTCCATTTTGTCCTATTGTAACAGTTAATTCTCAACTGTAAACGGACTGTAAATGCCGTATGGTATTTTATTTTTATTAGTGGTTCATTCTCATGTGCATGCTTTCAGTGCCAAATATGGCTTAATATACTTTCCATGTACTAGAAGTGACAAAAGAGGTACTATGGCTAATATGGATAAAATACATATGAAGTTCTAGATGTAATTGCAAAATTGAAACAGAGATCTAAACCTACTGGAGTGTATCAAATAGAATTTAATTTGGATCTGGCAATCCAACAAGGGTGAGTCTTTAGCCCTGATGACAGCATTTTGTTCTTCAACACTTTCACCAGTTGCTGATGTCAGTGTCTGAGTGACAGAGCGCTGAGTTGCCAGCAACGCCTTTCCTGTACTTCTTTCCAGAGATGCTCACCACTGACCTGCAAAACCCTCAGTGCCATCTGTTGCTACTGGCATGGCAATGCCAGATTATTTACAGAATTTCCATGCATGAGAGTATAAAAGACCTAGTCTGGGGAAAAATTATTTTGAGTAATATCAAGTTCTGCTTTGTCTGAAAAACATTTTGTCATTGAATATTTTGTCAAATTTATTTTACTTTATTAAGGCTGTATGCGTACAGGTGATATATAAACAATGGGCCTTTCAAATGAAAAATCTATTATGGATCTCTTTCATTTACCAAATATATGTTAGATTTGTTAACACTGCACTATGGAATATGGCCATTTTTGCAGATTTTAGTAGATTTTCTAGGTTTACTTGAGAGGAAGAAGAGTACAGAGAAAAACGAGTAGCCCAAAAGGGCCCCTCTGGCATATGTTTCAGTTTAATGCAGTTCAGACAGAACAATAGCACATGATGTTTTACACAGAGAAATGAACATACCTCAAGGAATGGCATTTCCTCTGCTTTTCCTAGCTGTTAACCATTTAACTGTGATCATATGCAGAGTTCCCCTCCCAATTCCCAAACCCACCACAACGACTTCTCAAAAGACTTATAGGAATTCCCAGCCAGTATGTTTATTCCCTACTCACCTTAGGGTTCCTCCAACCTTAAAGAGTCTATGGATCTACAGCAGGGGAGAGTGGACACAGGCCAAGATCCTGAATTAAACTGAGGATCAAGGGTCTGATTCCCTTTGATGACTTTCCAGTCAGAAGACATAGTTTGATAGAAAGGAAATACAGGTGAGTGCTGGGGCAGATCTTGAATTCAAGAACATAAGGTTTCTTTGAGTGTCCCTGCTTAAGGTTCTGGAGGAATGCCAATGTGGGAAATTACAAATGGCTTGCAGCATTTTCTTGATTAAAAACAAGTGATCCTAATGAATTGAGTCATTAGCTAGTGTTTCATCCGTTGTGAATTTATGCAAAAGAAAAGATGAAACGTTGTGAAATTGAGAAAGAAAATGTGGCCAGTGGTAATGTAATATTTAAAGTTAATTATAGGTTCAAGGTATGAGGTGTGAAACAAAATGAACTGCACAACACAAAAGCAGGAAGAGACTTTTAGCAGAAAGTCTGTCCAAAATTACAGGTGGTTTGTCATCGCATCATGCATGCAATCATTTAATAATATAAATATTCTCATAAAATACAGACAATGTAAAAAAAAATAATAAAAAGGTTCAATCTACAATCTTCAATCTATAGCTCCCTAAAGAGCTTTTCAGTGAACATTAAAGGGAATGTTTCATACATTGATATGCATCATGCTTGAGACACAACATTATTCATTGTATAGAAGATGCTGCAAATAAGTTGAACGTGAACAATTTTTCTGTGATATTGGGTAGGTTTTTCGTTCTGGGAGAACCCTTAAATAAAGCATGTACAGTGTGCTCTTTCAGAAAAGTTTCAAAGTAGAATCCCTTAAAAAAGATAGAACCATTAACAATCCAATGTACTGTCCAGGAACCCTTTTTTCCCTAGAAGTGCTGAACCATATGCAAAAATCTAAATATATATACAAAATATATGTGCATATGTGATGGATACATCTGTTTGGGTGCATGCTTTAGATAGCTTTCTTTAAAAAGCTTCAGGGCTCGGCACATCAAGAGGCACATAACTGCATATTTCATTTGTACATTTATTAATTTGATTGCCGTGACATCCTGGCCCACTGTCTAATGTAGCCCAATTACCATAAGAACCTTTTCAGGTCTGTGTGTTGAAACTGAATATATGTCCTGGCAAGAGATCTCTCTCTCTCTCTATTACCCTTTCAGTCTGCCTCCTGTCATGCCTTCTTTGACCTCCCATTTTTACTCTCTCTTTTATTATCCACAAAAAAATCTGACTCTCTTCAAACCATCTCTTCATCTTTTCCTCTTCATACTATGAGTGATTATGATGATGTGCAGTATATGTGCATATGTGTTCTTTGAGTCCCACCTTTCATGCAGCATATGTGTAATGTGTGTGTGTGTGTGTGTGTGTGTGTGTGTGTGTGTGTGTGTGTGTGTGCGGATAATTTTTTTCAGCATATAGTGCATGAAGTGCACTTAGAGTGAATTGTTGTGGCAGTGACCAGTGACAGGTCATGATATTTAACAAGAGGGCTGAAAAAATTTCTGGTATCAGAAATTCACCATTACTATGATGAACCCTTTAGGATTTAAACTTATAGCACAGGGTCTCATCATAGGCAGGAGCACAGGGACACACACACACATGCATTCTATTAATGTTCCGTCTCTTCTGAGTAGCAAAAATGATTAACAGAGAAGCTACACTTAGTGTAAATGAGCTCCTTCAATTCAATTCAATTCAAACTAGGTTGTAAAAAAAACTTGAATCTGTCTTTTGTCCCATTGTGTAATTTGTAACTTTGACCGGACAATGTTTATTTAATGTATGTTCTCCAACTGTATTTTCAAAAATTTATTCTAAACCACAACCATTTTTTTGTTATGCATGTGTAAGCAAAGTAAACTTAATTAAATTAGCCTTATGAACATCAAATCTAGGGGACATATTTCACTATGACATGACTGTTGGCTATGTATGGACCTACAGTCTTGCTAGAAAGAAATTAGCCCCAGACTCTACTTCATATGTCTATTTTTGCTTATGACTGCTGGTGAAGCTATAGTTCTTTGTTCCAGAGAAGTAAAATATAATCCAACCATCCACAACCTGATGTATAATCCATCCATCCACAACCTTATTCCTGCTTCAGGGTTGCGGGGAACCTGGAGCCTATCCGAGGAAGCATCGGGCACAAGGCGGGGTACACCCTGGACAGGGTGCCAGTCCATCGCAGGGCACAATTTACCAACCTGCCAATAAACCTACCATGCATGTCTTTGGACTGGGGGAGGAAACCAGAGTACCCGGAGGAAACCCCCGCAGCATGGGGAGATGCAAACATGCAAACTCCGCACACACACGGCCCCGGCAGGAATCGAACCCCGGAGGTGTGAGGCGAACGTGCTAACCACTAAGCCACCGTGCGCCCTGCTAAAATATAATCCACTTCAAGCTAATTGTTACCAGCCTATAAAACGATAAAAAATCCAACCTTATCAACTTATACAATCTTGAATCAGGGCCTTGTGTCTTCACCATTTACATTAGAGCTCCTCCACTGGAATGAGCTCAAACACATGAACCAAAAATACTGTCCAGGCTAAGAGAACATTAGAGGCCGTTCTGTATCTCTGTGTGTAGTGAGAGGATCCTATAAGGCAGCTCATGTTTATTTGTCATGGAATACAACTCAAACTACATCTGGCCTTACAGTGGGAGTGGATGGGCAGGGCAGGAAGGGAGTCCAGCTTGTGTTAGGCAACGTTTATTTAGACTGGATGTGAAGGCCTGAATGAGCATGAATAAAGGGAGTGGGGGAGAGTTAAAGGAAACTTATGGTTCGGCCTTAGAACAGATGTGTGCTTGAACCCAGTGAAATGTTGAGGTTTGTGGGATAGATTGGTTTCAGTAGTGAGTGGGATTGATTTGTTTTGTGTGCCTGTGAAAGAGCAGGCCACCTGCTACTACTCAACAGGATGCACAACCTCTCTGTGTGATACAATATAAATAACTTTACAGGCACACGTCAATCACTTAAGTACCCACGCCTGATCCCTGTTAAGTAATAACAAACTTCCTCTTCCTCTTGCAGGATACAGGCTGTGTATAGAGCCATAATGCGGCAGAGTTTAAATCATGAGCAAATGCCTCATACTCATTTCTGTGTCCACTGATCACTACAGACACTAATTAAATTAATGATCCATGAACAGTAAACCACCATAATGACCAGAACACCATCATGACTATTGAAACATGAAGTTATATAAAGCACTTGGCATTCTGTTTGATCTTCTTTTCTGCAGGCGTAGAACTTTTGTTTGGGGAAGTAAAACCTACTGCTTTATAAGACTGAAAGTGGAAGACTTTGATAAACTATTCAGTCTGCATTGCTGATTTCATGGTGAAGATTGATATTAGGACAGCTAGTCAGGGTGAGAGTGGATCATTTGAGGCAGAGCTTGGAGGAAAGTACCAGTACTCAGCCATAAAATGGCAGCATATGTATATGACCTCAAGGACCTTTCAGCTCTGGCTACTCTCTGATAAGACCGTAAATATTCATATGCCATTTGACTGAGGGAATGGGCTCTCTCTCTCTCTCTCTCTCTCTCTCTCTCTCTCTGTCTGTGTGTGTGTGTGTGTGTGTGTGTGTGTGTGTGTGTGTGTGTGTGTGTGTGTGTTTCTGTGCGCATACATGTGAGACTGCTTCAGGATATATGGCATATTCTGAGAGATGGCATGAGGAAGTGTTGAAAGCAGCATTTGGAGAGGCTGGACTCACCCTGGGGCACTGACCATCTGGGACTGCACAGCCTGCAACTTATCAACCTGGACATCGTGAGCCAAATGAAAAGCAGGCCATTAATCATCAAAAGAAACATAACAAAATTAATTATTCATTTGTAAGCATTTCTTCATTCATATGGCATTCTGAACATTTATTTCAACATGACTAAAACAATAAATCATTTAGAAATATTTATATTATTCGTCATTTGCTACAACAAAAATAAAATATGCTTCTTCAATGACACGCTTTCCCAGAAACTCTAAATGCTAAGTTTGTTTATCCATCAATTAAAATTTTTAATTAATTAATTTCCTAGGCAGGTTATTATTATTATTATTTTTTTAAGAAATTACTTCTTAGAGGAGCTGTGTGGTCGCCTCTTCACTAAAGCCTGAAAGCACTGGCACACATTTCCCCTTGATCAGGCCCTTGAGCTGCTATAATGCACCTCATCCAGAGATGCTGTATTAAAAGCTTATTCCTGTAAGACACTCTGGCTCTTTAAATCAGAGCTAAGGCTTTCAAGCTTTTGCTAACAGACCCACCATGCCAAGACCACTTTGGCAATGTCTTTAGCTTTTTTCTCCATTATTTTAATTGCCTTAACCTATGATCAATATTTACTGCTCTTTCAGCCTGAGAGCTAGAGGACTAAGCACTTCTATCTCAGTCGCACTGATTAAATTAGTCCTCAGCTTCTTTGAGGCACGTTGTTTTTACAGACAGTCTTGTTTTTCTTGAATTTCACATAACGCCCTCTCCTGACAAGCCAGACTTTTGAGTTTGTTATAGACTCTGACTTCTTGTTTCAGCCAAATATGCTAAGGTGTATCATCTGTGTTCATTTTGACATCTAATTTAGCCTCAGTTTTAGTCATGGTCTTTTGAAGAAAAACACATCACTGTCATTTTTTAGTCATATGGTTATTGTTAGGCCAGATTTATTTGACAAAATACTACAGCAAGTTTAATCAATAAAAGATAGTTCTACTTTATTTCATTATGGGTTGCCGGGAACTAATGGAGTTTTTCCATTTGCTCGTTTTCTTGCATATCAGATGTGACAATAGACTAATTGGCATGATTGGTCTGTAACCATAGAATGAAGGATGTATATTTCTACATACTGTGGAACATAGGCGAATCTTCCACTTCCACATAAGCAGAGTGACAGTCCAGGCCCCTTTGACTAAGCTTTACCACCAGGAAGTTCACAGGATGTCTTAGAGTTGCCTAGTTCACACTACACAAATTTCAACATCGGCAGATCTCAGTGCTATTCATACTACACGACTTGGTGTCTTGTAATCCGGAGTCTTGAAGTCGTTGTGGTGTTCACACTATGTGATTGGTCGGCGACAGGGGGTCACACACTAGATGATCTGACAACGACTCTGTCACCCGATGACTCTATCTGGTGTCCAAACTACTTTTTGTCACGAAAACACACGCAAGAAGTGACACAGCTATACGACGTTGAAGATGGACGTAGGACAGAAACAAGAGGTGTGAGCTGTTTGCATGATGATTTGTGCTGAACAAACCCCAAATTGGAAAAGACAAATAAAGCGGGTGAAAAAATGGATTAGCACACGTGGGCAGCAGGGACTGTGTGCTGCAGAGAGAGTTGATACAAAATGTTTGTACAACTTCTCCCCTGTATGCTTATGCCATAGGTTTTTCCTTAAATTTCCCCCAATATTATCTTTAAAAACATTTTTGAAGAACAAATGAATAATTTCTTATGTTCAAATTCCATCCTGATAACTTGAATGTAGATGCGCTGGCTGACAAATTCCTTCTCCTTCTCCTATCTACAGGGTGTCCAAAAAGTCAGGAACAAATAAGAGTACCACAGGTATTTATTTGTAACAGCACTAACTTATGCTCGTTCCAGCTAGCTAGTATTATTTTAGCTTAAGACAGATACTGCAAACAGAACGTATTTCAAGAATATCCATGCATCTTTGACCGCTGACTCCTTCTTCAGGGTCACGGGGGAACCTGGAGACAATCCCAGAGAGCATCGGGCACCAGGCGGGGTACACCCTGGACAGGGTGCCAGTCCATTGCAGGGCACAATCACATACACACTCACACACCCATTCATACACTATAGACACTTTAGACACGCCGATCAGCCTACCATGCATGTCTTTGGACTGGAGGTGTGATGCGAATGTGCTAACCACTAAGCCACTGTGCGCCCCTTCAAGAATATATAATTATTACAAAATAACATTACTGCATATTACGGCCACTCTCCCAATGTGTGGCTGAGTGCAATACAATGTGTGCATTTCATTGTTAATGAAACAGTTAGCCAAATTGTCAGGTTCTGACATTTTCATCACATTTTGTTCATCATGAAAAATGTTATTACATTTTGCATTATTAAGTAGTTATTGTTTAGGTGTTTTCACAAGAAAAGACCACCAACAAACATTTCTCATCTTAGTTTTCATCAACAAAATGAATACTAATTTTAATTGAGATGGAAGTGAGGAAAAACATACAGTAGGTTGTGAAAACTGGCGTGTAAAATGCTTGGCCAAAAAAGAACAAATCAGAACAATGATGTCCTGATTTGTAAGATCAACAGACAGTGAAAAAGAAGAAGAAGATAAGAGAAGGACAGACAGAACATAATGCTGCATGTTCAGTGTGAAAGGTCAAATGCCCACATGGCGGCTCCATCTGTCCCTGCTGGTTCATGTGCCCTGAAGAAGACTCCTGGGAACTGAGCTGAGATGTCACTGTCTCACCTACATAAGCACTGGCTATACTCCCAAACTCACACATATCTCCATCATTTAATTTAATCTACAACTCAATCATCCTCCAACATATTACATTAGTGACATAATAATTACAAATAATCCCATTACCCAAAAACCATTTTGAGAAAGGCCTAGCAAATGTTATTATTTTTTTTATTCATATTTTTAAGGAAAGAAAAACTTGAAATAAGGTTAAAATATCAGTACACTGGGGGAAACATGATCCACACTGGTTATAGTTCACAGAAGGTGAGGGAAAGACCAATAACACAAAAACACATTTTGAGCTACATAGTCATCCACTAAGTTCATTCCTTCTCTGTTTAAACATACACTACTAAACCTAAATTTGCCAAAGTTTCTATGACCCAATGTAAATATATACTTTTTAAATAAATCCAAAATTACAAAGATATTATGATTCAGAAGCTAGACGTGAAGAGCCACTAGTTTGATAATGAAAATACAGTAACATGGGTCTAACATGGGTCATTACTCAAATAGATAACAGTGACTGAATACAGAACAATTCTAAAAGCTGACAAACAGTTCTGGACTTTTGAAGTCTTTCTTTACCCCTTTGAGAAGGATTAGGAGCATACATAACAACACCCAGGTTAAATATGCGACACTATAATCATTCTGTACAGAACTATCTGCAATCGTTCCAGTGTAAATTTATATCTGACATATTTAGATCAAATTCTTAGACCAGGCCCTTTCACAGGGATTGACTGCAGATTTTAGAGAACGGATGATGAGACTCGGTTAGAGTCACTAATGAGTCACACAAAAAACATCTTTAATAGGCAGAATACAGAATAACAATTGAAACAGAGACTTGAGTAAACCATAAATGCAACTATGGCAGATTATTTGGTTTTAATGGGAATTTTTTTTTTCGTATGGTTGGCATCATTTCACTATAACTTTCTTCAACTATTATACATGAACACACAGTAGGTTTAACATTCAAAATAATAATAATAATAATAATAATAATAATAATAATAACAACAACAACAACAACAACAACAACAACAACAACAATAATAATAATAATAATAATAATAATAATAATAATAATGATAATAATAAATTGCTTTCAGTGTAAATATAAAATTAATCGTTATATTATAGCATTGTGTTCTGCTGAGTCATTCCCCAAAGTGCATGATCAATACGAGAGAGGGGGATCTTCTGAGAGGGAGAGAGCAGACCAGAGTATGTGTTTGGGCAATTGGAGATGGCTGTTGCTGGCTCCTTCTGGTACCTTTGTGTACAAAAAAAAACATGCTCTTGCCTTTATCACGTGCACTTTGCAAATGAAGTTGGCAAGGATTCCCTGCTCCGTATCACTGTCTGATTTATGAGCTCTGCGGCAGCATGTGCATTAGGAATATCAGTTTCATGCCATGCTGACAAGATTGGCAGTGGGCACTGGTAAGAAGGGACATTGTCTCCAGCTACAGTGGTCCAGTGACACACAATAAGTAATTTATTTGCATAGGTAGTGTGTGTGAGTGTGTTAAAGTAATGAAATTAGCATTTGTCTTTCATCTACCTATTTCATTGATATGGCCATGCCATTCAATGAGAGCATAACTCAGTAGCAGGTTTCAGTATGAGTAATACTATTAAAAAATTTCACAAGACTAACCAGACTGATTTCCTACAGCTGGTAATGGTGTTATGTAAAATAACTGTCACAAAGATCCCCCTATTGGGGTGTCAAAATAATAGTGTTGTTGACGCTGGTAAAATTGAGCTGACACTTCCTTAAACATGGAGGGGAAAAGAGAGGCTGCACTGTGGATAAATTATGTTGTCACAAACATTCACTTCAAATTTGGAAATAAGCAGCACTAGCCAGACATTTTCATTTGGGATTACTGTTCACTTCCTCCGTGTGGGATAAATGCTATACAAAATGTAGATCTTGTTGACAAGTAGCATAAGACACTGAGCTTGTGGCTCAGATGGATAATACATTGAAACAGAAAGATGGATTAATTACATTGTGGCACAGCTGGTAGAGCAGGTTGTCCACTAATCGTAGGGTTGGTGGTTAGATTCCCAGAAGGGTTACTCCACATGCCGAAGTGTCCTTGTGCAAGACGCTGAACCCCAAGTTGCTCCTGATGGCAAGCTAGCGCCTTGCATGGCAGCTCTGCTACCGTGAGTGTATGGGTGACTGAGACACAGTGTAAAGCGCTTTGGATAAAAGTGCTATGTAAGTGCACATTTACATATATTAAACTATGGCTCCCAATTTGAGCAGACAATAACATTACTTTCCTGATTTCTTTCATTATGCAGCAACAAAGAAATCCACTTTCAGTCTCACCTCCTCCACCCCCCACCCCGACATTAATTAATCCATCCATCTATACTGTATATTCATGTAGTAGCATTCATGTACTATACATATGTGTACATATATTTATTTTGGATCATTAATGACTAACAAGAAAAATACAACAGACTGCCCCCCCACATTAAATGGAATAAAAACAGATTAATAGGTCTTGTGTATTCATTTGTCTGTAGGCTTCACATTTTTGATTGGATTCAAGGTCTAGTAACTTGAATGATTTTATATGGAAAAACATTACTGCTTTAAATACATAGTGGAAGGTAAGAGACCAAATGATAAGTTAATAGAGGAGGCTGCATGAAAGGTTCAGTCACCAATATGTTGGGATCCAATTGACATAGACCAAAGATGAACCATTTCCCTGAACCCCAGATCACTACCTTCTCAGACATATTGACATTTCAGAGACAGACAGATGCAAAGACTGCACCCACCAAAAGCTTTGATACTCCTAAAGCTATTTCATCTACCTTTTCTTTAGCATGTCTCTAGATGAGGGAGGTTATGTTGTAATTGTAGATATTGTGGCTGAGAATAAAATCAGCTTAGTTAACAAGTTAAGAGGTTAGTGTAACTGATGTGGTAACACTGATTCTAAAAAGAGGAGAAAATGTGTGTGTCCCATCTATTTAATCTATTAGGTTATCTAATTCTGTCCTCAAAAGAGAGCTAGTCCCCCAAGACCATTTTGTTAAAGATACATAGGAACAGCTTATTAATAGGTAAACCAGGCGTCCCTATATGGAGGTATGTGATTAAGTTTTTGGGGGATATCAGAGCACAAATCCAATAAATACAGAACAATCAAGTCTTACAGAATCACTTTGAAGTGATGGAAAATTTTATAACTAAGAAATCATTAATGCAGTAACAGACCTTATCATGCATCATGCAAATGCTTGTGGCAGAAGTAGGTTTCACCCAAACTGAGAAAAGTGTAAGAGCATGAAGTTGCCACAGTGCAACTTTTGGAACTCGTACTTCTGAAGTTATATGTAGTAGAAATATTTTGTGATATGCATTACTACAATGTGGGCAACCAGGAACTTATAGCTATTAAGCTGGTCCTCAAGGAGTGGCATCACTGGTGTCATCCACCCCTGCACTGCCTATGACGAAAGGAATATGGAGTACATCAGAAGGGCCCAGAGTTTGTCTTCTCACCAACAAGGTACGCTCATTATTTTAAATTCTCTTTAATATTTCCTACAAACCCAGAGCTAAGAACGGGAAAGCCCCATCCCATTCATGACCCTACACCTACTGACCCATCACCACAAACCACCACCTACTTGTTTGGTTGCTCTTACCTTATAGAAAACAACTAGGAGATCTCTGAAGCAGCAGCAGGCAACCCAGGGCAGAGTGACAAACCACCTCAGAAGGTGGCAATATGGTGTAAGCTAATCACATGGGTAAACACATCTATTGCAACAAGACATGTGGGTGTGGCTAGAGCTCACTGTATCATTACAGGAGCCTAATCAAATTATGATTTCAATTATGATTTCTTGTTCTGCCTGTGTTCAAACCAAGACAACTGGAAACTCTATCAGTACCACGAAATCCTTCTATGCACCTCTTGGTGGATTCTATGACTCTATGGTCATATCATAATACAGACTTGTGGTCGATTGGTTGTTGGCTGATCCCTCTTCAAGTCACCCCACTGCACACAGGACATCAGAAGCCCTGTTTTAGAATTTATTATTTTGTTTTGGTCTCGACAGCATTTTGTGTCATCCTCTTTCCCTGTCTCTTTCCTCAGGCCTGTTCTTCCAGTATCCCTGCATGAAGCATCCTCTAAGACAGTGGTCCCCAACCTATTTTGCGCCACGGACCGGTTTAATATCAGACAATATTTTCACGGACCGGCCTTTAAGGTGTGGCGGATAACACAACAAAATAAAATGATACGACCGGCATAACAACTGGGGTTTTATTAATTTAAAAAAATATATATAATAATAAACGTTGATCCAATGGGAAATCGCAACTTTATTAGCAGTGTCCTAATAACATCACGCCAACAACATAACATGAGTGACATCCGCTCTGACCCCTAACGCTTACCGTATAATGTGACCAGGACAAGCGTCTTGACATACGTCTAGAGTGAGTCATAGACGGATGTAACGGAGAGAATCTGGTCTTTTTTTTTTCAAAATTAAACATCGTTCAGACCCAGATAACAAATAAAACGGAAATAATGTAAGTTGTTTATTCTTTCTGTGCAGCCCGGTACCAAACGACCCACGGACCGGTACCGGTCCGCGGCCCGGGGGTTGGGGACCACTGCTCTAAGAGACATCACCACCTGTTCTTATGAAAGATGGACCCCTAGCCTATGCCATGAAAGCTGTCCTGAACTCCTGCAGGAGGAGGGGATAGCCCCAGTCTTTCATGGATTGGGAGGGTTATTTTTTGGAGGAGTGCTCATGGGTCACCCAAACTTCTTCCATGACTGTTTATTTAAACAATAGTACATTTTTAGTTCTGCACCAAACCAGCTACAGTGCAGTAAGGAGCAGTGCAGCAAGTCAAACAACTCATAATGAGACTCAAGCAACTCAGTGTAATTACAACACTTTCATATTTCATATTTATCTGCACTGTATTTATTTTAATTTACTTATTTGGTCATTTCACTCAACTGTTTATTGATGCTATTGACCAATACTCTATTTTATTTTTACACTTAAAAATTATCACTTGACACATTATCACTTTGCTTATACCTTTTTTTCTTTTATTCTTTTTAAAATAATTGTCTATCATTGTAAGATGTTATGGTCTTTTGTTGCATTGTTGCATTTTTGTAATTTTTTTGTCTTTTGTTGCATTGTTGTAATTTGGTGTGTCTTGTTTGCTGCTGCAACAATCCATCCATCCATCCATCCATCCATCTTCTACCGCTTACTACTTTTCAGGGTCACAGGGAACCTGGAGCCTATCCCATGGAGCATCGGGCACAAGGCAGGGTACACCCTGGACAGGGTGAAAGTCCAATGCAGGGCACCAAAATAATTTCCCTCAGGAATCGATACAGTACTCCATCTATCTATCTATCTATCTATCTATCTATCTATCTATCTATCTATCTATCTATCTATCTATCTATCTATCTATCTATCTATCTATCTATCTATCTATCTATCTATCTATCTATCTATTTATCTTCACTGTTAAGCCAGAGAGAATTTCTTTGAACATTTATAATTCCACTAATAAAACAGTTGCTGAAATTATACTTAAAACCTTCATCATCCCTCATGTTGATCTGGAGACGGCTTCCCTTTAGAAGGAGCCTCCACGGGAAAAAACATCAAAGACCTGCCTGTCAGTATTGAATTAATTCATCAGCCTAATAGAATCTGTTGGCCACCCATCACTCTTTGTGCATCACCACAGGAGTTCTTTATTGTCTTTCCTACAAGAGATGCTTGCACAGCTAATTTAGGACTGTCAGAAATGTCCAGCTTCTCTGTAATTATTGTGTACTGTGCTTAACTTTTACTATGTTATTATTAATATAGGACATCAGAAACCTGTTTCATGAAGCAGGTCTAGGTGGCGACCCAGGTAAGCTTGAGTTTAGTTTGAGCAAACTCAACAAGGTTTTGGTCTCAACAAGGTGGATTGAATTTTAGTAGGTTTCATTGCCTTGGTAACCTACGCTGCAAGTTCTAGAGCTCTGGAGCAGGTTTAATTCTGGGTAAGAAAACTCAAACCCAACATGGACCAATCAGCTGTGAGCAAAGAGCTATAAATCTGATGGTTTAAAGTTAACGCTTTAGTGGTTGTAGAGGTAGCTTCAACGTTTGTGTAGCTCGGAGTGCAAATAATAAAGGTACTTTGAAGGGAAATAACTTTTACGGAAATACACAATCCCCTTGCTTTTCCTGATGACCATCTATATGAAAGATATAGATTTGGGGCAAATGCTATGGTTTATCTTTGCCAGCTTCTTAAGCCGCACATTAAATATCTGACACATTGAAGCCACTATAACTGTACTGCAAACTTTATGTATTGCTTGTATTGCTTTGCAGTTCTTTGCCATAGATACAGGTTTTCATGTGGTCGCATTATTTCTTGCTGGAAGTATGCACATATGCTTTTTTCCCCATGTTGAACTCTATTGGCTGTTTGCTGCAAACGTCTGGCTTTTATGTGCACGGGTACTCTGAGTAAAGCTTGATCTAGAGTTAAAACCTGGGTTGACTGAGAAAGTTAATGGAACATGTTAACCTTAATTAACCCGGGTTGGATTTGTTTTGTTTTGGCAACTCAAACTTACTCTGTTCAACTTCCTTCATGCTGCTTCTGTTATTGTTGTTTACATTTGCAATTATGGTATTTGATGCCCTTTTCCAGAGCGACTTACACAAGTCTCTCTCAAAAAAATACATCCTGATACTGGTTCACTAGGTCATGGACTGAGAATACTAGTAGTCAAAAAAAAAACTCTGTGGGGGAGTTACTATAGCATTCGTTTACTCTTCTTGATTTAGCGTTTTATTTATTTATTTATTTTTTATTTGTTTTACTTTGGTAACTTTATAATACATTATTTGCCATAAGTGCCAGTTCACTTTGCTCATCTATGTAAAAGAAACGAGTTGGACGTGTTTATTTTAATTAAAATAGTAAAATAGATCAATACAGAGACAACTAAAGCTACTGTAGTATCTAAACTGCTTTATTGTCTAATTGAATAAAACATCAGACGTGTCAGTTATTAACTACATAGCATTGATGCAAAGCAATATAGACACTCCACAACACCCAAGCTTATAGGCTCATACAGAATACATTCAAAGCAATTTGTGTCATGTTTGTCAGTTATTAATGAACTGTGTTGCAAATACAGCTGGTCAACTTTGACTATGTCCAACTTATAGTATTAACACAGCTGTGTAGACAGTTAATAACCTTTTAAATTGTTCTTTTTTACTGTGCGGTACCAATTACACAATAAGTCTAGGCTGTTGTTGTTGTTATTATTATTATTATTATTATTATTATTATTATTATTATTATTATATATACACATCTTGGTCCTATTCTAACCAACAATAAAGAAAAAACTGACTTGTCTTCATCAAGTGTGAATAGAAATTTTTAAATACACAAGAGTAAAATGGAAAATCACTTTATTCCCCAACCATGGCTGTGGAACAAGACTTGTGTGATGTCATCCAGACCCTATGTTGATGCCATTATCTTTATGTATCTTGGCCACTCAGATGCATTGTGTATTTTAAAACAGTGAAACCTGAATTCCTGCCGTTATTGACTTATGGTCAGAAAAGCTTATAAATTGATGAGGTCAGACGTTTCTTGTCTTTCCTCCAGTGAGTCAGATTGATTTCAAGATCACATATCAGACACAAACCTTGGTGGATGCTAAATTAATATTGTTGATGAGATGAATAAGCATCATGCAGAAGAGTTGGTAATCATCAAAAGTATCATGGAATGAATGAGAAATTAAGAAATTCGCTGACTTTTGTGACTGACGTAATGATGACTATATGTGATTAAAGGTAAGTGATGAAACAGTGACTTCAAAGATAATTAATAGAGAAAGAAGAAACTGTATGAAGCTTTCTTTAGAGCATGTCTTTAGTCTCCTTTAGCCAATCACTCACTGTAATTTAAACCATGCAGACTTTATTTCCAACTAAATTTATTTCCAAATATTGAAGTAACTATGACATATCACATATTCTTCGGCAAGCACATTATTTGGAGCTATGAATGTAGAAAAATATTTTAATTATAGCCTTTGTCAAAACAAGAATAACTTATTCAGCTGTTAGGCATGAGGCCATAGCACATGCTAACCAAAGTCATATTTCAGACAGACAGAATAACAAAGTACTGT
Source organism: Ameiurus melas (assembly GCA_012411365.1). Taxonomy (NCBI): domain Eukaryota; kingdom Metazoa; phylum Chordata; class Actinopteri; order Siluriformes; family Ictaluridae; genus Ameiurus; species Ameiurus melas. The sequence continues at coordinate 26,024,820 of CM022757.1, read as the reverse complement.
GTCTCTTCAAGTCATATGTTGCATACTATAACCTAAAATCTCCTGATGAAAGCAGATTACTTGTATTTTCATAATCAGATAAATGAGTTACTGACTCACTGAACTGAATCTGTTCCTCACAGGCAATGTGTCCAGTGTTGCAGGGAATTGTGGGTACGACTCACTGAGCTAAATGTACATTGCCCAATATTACTCTCTGATAGCTGGATATCAAACCAAGAGTATTTTAATGCCAAATATGACAATAATGTATTCAATTTATCTAACAAAACAGAGATCTGTGACATGGTATAAGGTACAAAATATGGTTATATAATATGTTCAAAGTATCAAATACTTTAGCTTCATTAATTTTCTTTTCACACAAACCATTGTCAGGATGTTGGCAACAACACTATTGGGTCATTAAATCAAACATAAAAACAAAAGGTACTTCATGGTCAGTTTGTAATCAGATCCCATTCTGTTTGCTTCGAAATATCCTTGGTTTGTCAGATTAGATTATAATATGACTTATTTAATTAAACCATTCACACTCAGTAACCGCTTTATTTAGGTCAGAGTCATTGAGCATCTGTAACCTACAGTATCCCTGGAACACTGGGAAAAAGGTGGGAGAATTCACCCTGGAAAGGATGCCAGACCACCATGCATACACACACACACACACACACACACACACACACACACACACACACACACGTGGCTATATCTTAGAAACAACAGACCATTACCCAAATGCTCACGTACTGGGACAACACAGAATCTTTCTCATACATAGTCATCCTCAAGGATTAAATTGAGTTTTAGGAGGTAGAGGAGGCGGACCTCTTTAAAAAAAAAAAAAAAAAAAAAAGTATAGCAACAGTATGGGAACAACACTGCTCAGTATATATTAAAGCCTGCAGTTCTAACACTGAAATATGGTAAAATGATTAAAACAAGTTTTCTTGCTGTTTCTTGCTTTAGCTGTTTGTGTGTTAAGGGTTTAAGTGGAACATTAAACTTTAAAGTTTCAGCATTCCTTATTTGTCAGTTCTGGTGTCAAAATTATATCTGATAATATTTTCTAATTATTTTCTGGTAAATATATCATACAGTATAAACATTAGTCTACTGCTATTTGCTTGTGCTATAACCGCTTTACATTCATTACAGGTCAAATTTGTCTTTAATAAAAGAATTTCACAGATTTGAAATGGAAGCATCTTAATCACACTTCAAGAATCATAGCTTCAGGGGAGAGTGGACCTTTTCTTTAAGCTTATAGCTGTGAGATGAACATAGAAGGTTATGTAAATACACACACTGTCCCAGCAAGAAAAAAAAATGTTCAATGACCTCAATTGCAGAGTGTGAATTGATGGAGGAGAAGAGAGGATTTCGATTCCTGTACACTAAGAGTGACAACTCCCACACACTCTCTGGGTATCAAGTACACTTCTCTAAGCTGGAGTGAGGACGGAGTCCCTCAGCGGGACAGAGGACACCAAGCAGGGGGTATATTCTTATGAGGATTTAACAGGCCCCCGTTCCCACATTCTCAAACAGTGAGCATAGAGTGGAGTATGCTTGCCACCTCCCACTCTCATATTATTATTGTGGCCTAGAAACACACTATCACCCCATATTTGAATGTGTTGTTTTTAAGGATGGAAGGAGACAAAGTAGACAGAAGAATAAAGAAACTGACCGTTTGCCAGAACATCATTAGCTTTGTCGTTTTGTTACATAACTTCCACTATGTTATGTAATGGTGGCGAAGAGAGATGCAGTTGCAGGTGAAACAGCTTTAATCAAAAACAGTAAACAAATCCAATATGAAAGGTAGGCTCAGAGTTAAACAGTCAACGGTCCAGCAATGAGCAAACATTGTATCAGCCCAGGCAGTGGCATAGAATGATAAACAGAAGCAGTTCAAAACCAGAGAATCAATCAATAACAAAAGGCTTGATATAGATTTCACAAAACTGAGCATATAGTTCGCAATCTGGCTGTGAATGAAAGTCTTATTTAAAGTGTGTGTGTGTGTGTGTGTGTGTGTGTGTGTGTGTGTGTGTGTGTGTGCCCACTTGAGTGTAGGTGTGTTCAATCAGAAACTCGCTGAGTGTGATCGAGGCAGTGTGTCTGTGTTTTGGGGAATGTTGTCTGGAGCGGCCATGTTGGTAGGCCGTGGTGTCTGCTGGGAAATGGAGTTTGTGGATTGGGATGACCTGTCATGCAACATGTGATTAAAATATTAAACACACTCTTTGGACCTTTCAATATAAACGGAATACTCATTCACAGACAACATGAAAGATCAGCAATAACCCTATTGTCAGTAGATCATGAATCCCAATAAGGACACAGCCATCTGTATCCAGGAGTCCAAGAGAGCAAAATTTTAAATGCTCTCTGGGTGGGAGGGATGTCCTTACAATCTCCCCTGTCAATCAGAGTGATGCTGACCAATTGTAAGAGAGTGCAAGCTCATGTATGCAGAAGAGGGCAACTAGCACTGTATATTCAGCTGCTGTGTGACATGCAGTAACATGAGCAGCAGTCCGAATAGATATCATTTCTGAGAGTGATATTAACTAAATGAAACAAAAAAAATGGGTAATTTATTATTAATTTAAACTGTGTAACCATAAGTAAAGAGGTCACCACTATCCCAGTCGTCCCACCTTTTCTCTCCTCTAGTGCATGCTGGAGTTATCCTTTTATTCACTCATGAAAAATACAGTTGGCTAAGAGAGGTGGGAAAAGATGGAGGAAGGCAGGTTGATACAAATTCCAAAATGTTCACTCTGATCAAAATGACATGCTGAAATGCAGTCTCTCTATTAACCATGTGTCTACCATATACTACTGCAGGGAGAATCAGAGAGTATTTGCTGAACTAAAAAGGCAAATAAACCACTAAGATATGCAGACTCATTTGACTTTAAAAGACAGATGGATTTCCAGTGAGGCACACTGAGATGGCTCTCTAGTTCATTAAACACAGTGCTAGTGAGAACTTGGATGATGTACAGAAAATTGGAAGTGGATAAAACAGCAAAAGCTACTAAGACAGTACTGAGAACCTTTATATGAAATCTGCACAAGAGTAATGTTCACATTGTGTATGAAATGTACATGTTTGTGCATACAGAAGTAAACCTGAACTAAATACTATGTAAAATTCATAACATTTTATATCGTCAGTTATCCCTGAACAGTCAATAACGAACAGCATGAACATCCATGAATGTGAACATCTTGTTTATCTTTGTAAATTGCATGTAAAATATTAACAAGCTGTCAGTAACATGTCAACCATCTAGCAGTGAGCTAGAGAACTGTCTGTATACAGTACGCAGAAGCAGAAGAGTAGCATCTGTAAACATCAATATGAATGAGTACATGCTTGTAAATGGTGAATAAAATATCAGTTCTCAAATGATCAGTACCATATCAAACATATTAAACATATCGAAAGGGTTCCACTTACGACTTATCTCTTTAACTTAGGCTTTATCTTGACATCAAGTCAAAGAACCTGAATGGACCTGAATGAACCTGACCAGGACAAAGCGGCTACTAAAGATCAATGAATTATATTTTATTCCACTAAGGAAACACCATGATGAGACTACCCATTGCAAAGTACTGTAAAAAAATAAAAATTATATATATATATATATATATATGTATATATATATATATATATATATATATATATATATATATATATATATATATATATATTGCAGTAAATACTATCAAAATCAGGGGCAGGTTTTGATGTCATAATACACCTGTTTAATTAATGGTTCTTCATTTAATTTTGAATAATTAACTCTTGGCAGTCTCTTGATGAACAAACGGATTGTTCTGACCAGATTTCCGATGTTTGCTGTTGAAAAGTATGGTATGAAGTTTCAAGAATGATTCACGTTGAAAACACAGATGGTGCTTGTTGTGTTATTCCCCTTCATCCCAAAAACAAGCAGTCCAGCTCTCCTTTTATGACTGAATGTTGACTACGAATGTTCGCCAGCAACAGAAACAAGCAACACATTTGTGATGCCAGATTGTGAGTGGGTCAGGCAAGGAGTGGCTGATGTGCAGGCCAGGAGAGGAGGTGCTTTGCCGTGGACTCAGGAAAAACAGGCAAGAAACAGAAGAGAAGGAAGAATATTACATAAATATTTATTTGCAATTGTCTGTTCTCCCAGTGAAAGATTCTCTTGTCCTTCCTCCCTCCTCCCTCTTCATTGAGTTTTTGATAATTCTGGGGTGTTTATACGTCATACAGACTTTAGGTTAATATGAATGTCAGTTGTTGTGATGCTGTGAACATGTACCGTCAAATCTTGGGTGAGAACCTCCTTCCCTCAGCCAGGGCATTGAAAATGAAAAGTCATTACTAAGTCATTATCAAGTACTAAGTCATGTTTTGCAGAGGGGTCAAATACATATTTCCCTCATTATAATGCAAATCAATTTATAACATTTTTGATGTGCGTTTTTCTGGATTTTTTTGTTCTTATTCTGTCTTTCACTGTTCAAATAAACCTACCATTAAAATTATAGACTGATCATTTCTTTGTTAGTGGGCAAACGTACAAAATCAGCAGGGGATCAAATACTTTTTCCCTCACTATATATATATAATAATATATAATTATTTTTTTTCTTTCAGTCTGGGACATGTGGAAAAAAAAATTTGTGCTTTAAACATGTACATGTACAATGACAATAAAGACTATCATCCTATTTTATTTTTTTTTAAGATTGTTAACATGTCTATCCGCAATTGATCTTCAGTTCCAGGAGGAGTGTATTACTGCTTTAAGCAAGCACACTTACTGTGCCTCACCAGCTGATTATCAAGTACTTATTGATTTTAATGAGATGTACTTACAACAGGAGAAGCTATAAACTGTGCAATTATTCAGTGTGTAGTCCTGTGCTACACACTATATGTATGTTATTAAAGAACAACACTGCGGTGCTAATCCCAGAGGGACAGTCATTATCTTTTTAAAACTTTGCAGTCAGTGACACAGAATACAAACTAGTGTCAGGATTCACCATATTTGCACCAAAGCAGATGCACCCCATTGCCATGTTATACTGAGTTCCTGCCTAATGTTTAATATTATTAGGTAAATGGTAGATAAAGAACTGGAGCTATGTTCCTCTGTATAATGCTAATGATTGCAGTAATGACATTCTAAAAGGAGACATGTGGATAAATAAATAAATAAATGAGTGAGTGATGGCTGTGTTTTGTGAAGCGGCAGCATTGCTGTACTACTTCTGTCATTTTGTGATACTAAAAAAGCTAAGTTCTTAAAGGACCCCTGTTAGACACATTATTTTAAAAAACAACCAAAAAAAACCATTACCAGTAGTTCAAGTAGAAACTTATTTATGTCTGTGGCCTGTTCAACTATGCAACCCTGAAATACACAGCTCATTGTCTAAATATTTTGACCTTCATGTTTGCCCAAACTAAAGACATTTTAAATCTCAGTCACACTATAAAGCATTGAATCTTACTTTAGTCAGGCTGAAAGCAGCCTAAGCAGAGGTTTATAAATCCACAGACCTTGCTGCTGTTTTAACACACACATGTACTGTATATGCCTGTCAGATTTTTTATTGCAGGAAGGACACTTGCTATTGTCTGGCTATGAATATTTATTGCAGCTGAGTAAAAATGTCCAGGGACATGAATCATATACATATTGTATATGGACTTGCAGCTAGTCCTAGTTGCCTTTCGTTTGAGAATTTCTCTCAGTGGCCTGGGCCTTTAGATCTCCTTCCTCAGCCACTCATTATTAGTGCAGCGGTAGTCAATAGTGCAGCAGGTAGGATACAGGGATGGTGGGGATCAATATTGTGTAAGTGCATGTTGATTACTCAGCCTGTGGTGGAAATAGTTAGCTGGAGCAGACATCCTAGCTGAAAATGTGGAACTGATCCTGATCCAATCTGATCAGAGCTGGTTTAACAGCAGGGAAGGAGGGAAAAATAACTCCTGCTAAGTCCCTCTATCTGTCCTTTTTTTTTTTTTTTTTTTTTTTTTTTCTCTCTCTCTCTCTCTCTCTCTCTCTCTCTCTGGGGTAATTCATGTTAAAAGTTTGCGCTTCTGGACAGTGTTGATGTATGGCTTCTGCTTTGCATAGTAAAGCCTTAACTTGCATCTGTGGATGCAGCAGCGAATGGTGTTGACTGACAAAGGTTTACCAAAGTATTCCCGAGCCCATGTCAGGATATCTATTACAAGCACATGACGTTTTTTTAGACTGTAACATCTGAGGGATCGGAGATGACACGTGTTCAGAAGTGGTTTTCGGCCTTGAGCTTTACGCATCTTTACGCGAGAGATTCCTTGAATCTTTTAATTATAATGTACACTGTAGAAAGTGAAATGCCCCAAATCCTTCTGATCTGACTTTTGGGAATGTTGTTCTCAAAGTGTTGGATTATTTGCTGACGCATGTGTTGGCAGATTGCCGAGCCTCGACACATCCTTGCTCTTGAAGGACTAGGCCTTTTTTGGAGACTCCTTATATACTATGATTAGACGATTGCCTCACCTTTTTCACATCACCTTCTTATTTCAACTTGTCACAATGCTATTAGTCCTAAATTGCCCCTGTCCCAAATTTTTTAGATTGTGGTGCATGCATCAATTTCAAAATAAACATTTATTTTCAAAAAACTATGCAGTTGATTAGGTAAACATCAAATACCTTGTCTTTATATGTTTTTTTTGTTTAAATACAAGTCAATGTATATTTACAAATCACTTCTCTTTGTTTTTATTAGCATTGTCCATACTGTCCCAACGTTTTTGGAATTGGGGCTGTATAACATGCTACACAACATTGTAAAATGTATTGATTTCTAAAGAAATTAGTCCTTCCCTGTAGTATGTAACAGTAAGTGAAATGAACATGACAGAGGAGGATAATGGGAAGAGACTTGAAACTGCTGTGTAAAAGGTAACAGTAACCAAGATGAATGTTATATGTAGCAGGTAACAGTAAACAAGATGAACATTATGCAGAGGAGGGTAACGGAACAAAGATGAAAGTGACATGTAGCAGGTAACAGTAAACAAAATGAATGTTACACATAGTATGTAACAGTAAAGAACGTATATATGTGTAAACAAATGATGAACTCAAATGCTTCAGATTATTACTATTTCTTCTCTTTGTGATGCAACAATCATTAAGTCATACCTCACATTGAAATTATTTTGTCCATTTGACTGGTGTCTTGTTTAATGGAATTATTATTATGAAAATAATAATAATTTATAATATTTTACTTTAAAGAAATATTTTACCTACATACATACCCTACAGTGATATGTAGAACAGTAAGTAGAAGTAAATGAGATGAATGTGATATGTAGTAGGTAACAGTAAACAAGATGACCGTGACTCATATTAAGTTACAGTAAATGATATGAATGTGCCTCAGGCTACTGGAAGCAGTGACCTCTACTCCATTGCTCTCTCTTGATATAGTAAATATTGGGAACTGAAAATGCAGTGCTCAATCTTTTCGACATTACCTTTATTACTTGATAATTATTAAATAGTTATTCTTGAAAATGATTTCATGTAGACAGATTATGACAGAAATGCTATTTCTGTCCTTCTTGATTTAACTTAAGATTCAATGGTTTATAAAGTATAGTACAGATCAATTAGAGCTATAAAAAATGTTAGGTTACATTAGGTTACTGAGCTTTGGTTCTTGAGTCTATGAATATGAAGAAACTTGAATTATTTCTCAGTATTTTTTTTTATAGCTTTGTAGTAAATGAAGTAGCAGAGTTACAGCCAAGAGTCAGGTAGAATTTCATCTGAAAGTCCTATAAACTATGGTTATGGAATGAAGACTTAGAGTCTGGTCACAACACTAAATGAGGACACTTCATCAGAAAGAGTAAGTGTGCATTTGACTTTTCCCATGAAAAATGATTGCATTGCTTGTATGAATCATTTCCTTCTGTAGTGCACAAATGCACACTCCACGAATAAACCATGCACTGAGTGCTGCAGATGCTGAAATGATTACTCTAGTTCAGATTGAAACTTGTGCATAGTACAGGGTGTCCCTGAAGTCTCCATACATAGGGGAAATTACCACTTTTTGGCAAAATATAAATTTATTTACAGAACAGCCTCAATATGATTGTTTGCCATTTCTTTGTAAACACACATGGAGTCGTCTCTCTCACTCATGATGAACTTGTGTTAACACATCTGGTGTTATGCATGTAATTGAATTTCCATCACAACCTTGTGTCAGCTTCCTGATCCAGCCATGAGAGTGATTTAAATAAATAAATATATATATATATATATATATATATATATATATATATATATATATATATAAGGTGTAGAAAGTTTGAACAATTGGATAGGAACAGGGGTGGGTAGTAACATGTTGCATACACTTAAGTATTGTTTTTCCAATAAATTGTACTTATAGGTGTAGGTTTAATGCATAATACTTCACACTTATGACTACACACTTCTAGCTAATTTTATTTAATTATTTTTATTCACACGTGCACAGCTTCTTCAACGCTGACTACTTTGATATATGACTACTGGCTCACTGTTTTAAAGTACTCACACTCCTCAACCGTTGAGAATTCATGACTCCTTTTCACAAGATGGCTGAAGAAATGGCTCCTGAGGCAGATGCAGCAGTACCCTTACATCCCTGGCCTCATCTTCAGACACTATTCTCTTTCCATAATAGTGACATAATGCACTTCTTGCCTGGTCAGGCGAAAACACTGGAAATTTCAGCATTCCAAGACTCCAGATCCAACCTTAAAAAAACAACAACCATGTAATAGTAGCTAATAAAGCTACTATTGGGCACACTGCTTAGCTAGCTGACATTAGTTATCTATGAATGAGGGAAGATTTCTCCCAGCATCGTGCAGCATGTGAGAGATTTTAGTCATGCAGGTCTTCTATTCACTGCGAAAAAATGCAGACTTGAATGTAATAATGTCGAGAGTCAGCTATGCACAAATGAACAAACATAAAGACCAGAACTGTTAAGTTCTAAGAGAGTAACCTGTGATGTGAATTTGGTATTTGGTATGTTTTTGCTAAGAAATTTTTTTGATGAGATCTTATTACTCTTAAGCTAGTTTGGAAAATATATTAATTTTACCTTGGGCAAAATTGCCTTAATTGATTTTATTTGGTAAATATTTAATTTATTGTTCATAGGTGTTCTGAAGGACTGAACCCTATTGAAATTGTAACGGTTTGTATTCTTATTATTATTCTACCATAAAACTGATCGTGCTGACCAAATCGTAAGGCCTAGAGAGATCAAATGAAATAAAACCATTTCAGGACAATACTTTGGATGAGTTAGATCAATACTTATCAAAAAAGTTGAACTTTGATTTACCCTCACAAAGGCACATCAAAAGGTTTGAAGTGGGCATGACCACTTTTACTTAAATGGCTATAACTCTTGAATGGAATTAAATTTTCACCAAACTTGGTAAACTTATGTAGGATTTCAGTCTGACGGAACTTGTCAAAAATGTGTGGTCACTTGGTGGCGCTATAATAGTAAAACAAAAACAAAACAAAACAAAAAAACAAAAAACTTCAAAATAGATGCATAAATAGTGTGTAAATGATTGAATATCATTCAATGTTTCAGATATTCACATATTCTTGTATCATACATTAGATCTTCTGATTCTGAACAACTTTGCCTCTAGGACCACTGCTGTCAATCAAATCGTTCATTAAATATTTAAGATTATTTCAGAAACCTAGTATTGCAATTGTAACATATCGGGACTGGAGGCGGATGCAGGTGCAGATCAAAGTCTTTATTAGACACAAAAACAAAGAAAACGCGGTCTTCACCGGAAAACGGGAATCACGGCATAGAACAGGATCATAAGTCAAGGCATGGAAACAAATGGCTTCAACAATCCAACTCATACAAACTATAGAAACGATATAAACTATAATACTGAGCAAAGTGCTCAGTAACCCGGGCATTTAAATAGAGAACCTAATCAACTCAAAGCATGGACACCTGGGGCAAATTAAAGTTACTTAAGCTAACTGCTCAAGCCGGAAGCGAGGAACAAAAACAATGTCACTTGACTCGTCAGGAGCCGATCCACAGTGCCCTCTGCTGGCTGTGGCGTAACAGCAATGTAGTCCTAGGTTTTTTGCTCAACTGTAATAATCCTATCAGAATATTTCTTTGGACTACTTACTTATATCAATAATTTCCAAAAAAGTTGATGTTTTGATTTACCCTCGTAAGGGTTTGAAGTGGGTGTGGCCACTGTTATTTAAATGGCTATATATATATATATATATATATATATATATATATATATATATATATATATATATATATATATATATATATATATATATATATATATATATGATATTTTTAACCAAACTTGGGATATTTACATATAGGCTCAATCTAAGGACAATTCTAAAAAAATAAATAAATAAATAAATAAAAAAAAATGCTGATTGTGACCAGTTGGTGGTGCTATAACAGAGCAAAATATGAAATTGGCAGTAAATGTGGAACCATTGGTCCAATAGATTTAAATTAATAAATCTTGCAATAATTGTCCTTGTCTAAGGTCCAGTCAGCATATACGAGAACAACTGTGAAAAAACACGGTCGTGTTGAAAATGTTCAGCAGCTTTTAGACAAGTTTAATGAAGGCCAATATTTCTTAAAATGATCTTGGTTTTTCGTTGATTTAGGTGCTTAAAGGATTGCAGAATATTAAATAATATCTTTTAACATCTTAATGGGCCCTAAGCATCTTGAACCCTGGTAATTGCTGCTTGCAGCTATATTTTTAAAAATATATTTGTTTCTTTTTTTGGAATTTGATTTAGTAATTGAATTAATAAATTTTATGTTGTGTTTTTTTAAACAGGCACTTAAATTTTTTTATTTTGGCCATAACTGATATTCTGATGTAATACATCATAGATGTAATAAATCATTACATGTAGTTACTCACTACTTTTCTCATCTCATTTTATGAGATTTTATGAGAGATCTCTCTCTCTCTCTTTCTCTCTCTCTCTCTCTCTCTCTCTCTCTCGCTGTCTCTCTCTCGTACAAATACAACAGGTAAACTGTCATAAGATCATCTATTTGAAATCTGCACATCACTTTGTGTGAAATTAATAATTCATCTAATACATTCAAAAGCTGCTGGTTTCATTGTCTTCCACACATCTCTTGTGCATTATCCTCCCAGCTTCCAGATTGAGAAATGAACTGGAACAACAGTGTGTGGTTTGATAGTGAATTTTACCACAGGCTCCGATACATCACATGTAAGCATTTCACCACCCTCAACCTCTTATGTTCTAATAAAAACACATGTAGTATTTTCCTTGAGACATAAAGCCCTGGATGCTGGCTCCACTGAATGTACACTATATATCAGATTAAACCAACTATCTGCTATATAAGAAGCCCTGTGTCTCTGTTGCCAAATATAAACCACAATATGCTATAAACTGCAAGGATGTGTTTACATTAGAGAGCACCTAAACCATGCATAACAGGCTGAAAACATTTATAGATGCAGGTCAAATACTGCATGTCTGCTTATTCTTTTATTTTTATGGCACAATTAGTTAAAGCTTGAAATATCATACAAACTGGCAATAATAATAATAATAATAATAATAATAATAATAATAATAATAATAATAAAGCAGATAAATAACATGTATCTGTAAATATGAGTGCATAGGTTTTTCCTCATTTTATCCTTAGCTGCATTAACCTCAATTAGGTACAAGATTGAATATGAGAGATTGGCAGATTATAAACCATTTACGGTGGGAAGTTGTACAGCCACCTCCACAATTATTGACACCCTTGGTATTTAAATGCTTGGTAAAGAAAGGTTATGAAAGTTCCTGAAAAAAATAAATAAATAAAAGTTCACATGAGAGAACCTAGGACCCTGGAGGATTAGGGGAACTCTGTACTGAGGTGGTCACAAATTATTTTTTGTTTCACACTACTAAAAGCAGGGGTGCCAATAATTGTAATACATTCGTGTTTTGATAAAAACGTTTTGTTAAGGATTTTTATTTTATTTAGAATAAACACAAGGAAATTTTTCATAACCTTTTTTTTTTTTTTTACTCATCTTTACCAATTGGGTACTAATAATTATTAGAGCTTACTATTTGGACAGTGCAGAGCATCGCAGAGTTCTCTATGAACTATCACATGACCCATAGCAGCACAGTAACCACATTGCAATAAAGTTACATATAAAAGGGACATAAGCTTGACAGGAAGAAGGAAATGAATAAGAATCCATTTTTTTCTTAATCTTAATCAATTTTTTAATTACACTGAACTGGCTGATCACACAGACCCACACAGTAATCAACAGGCTGCACAGCAGCTGCATCTTCCTATGACTGTAGTGTCACCAGAAAGTGATTCTCCTCTCCAATCTACCTCCTTCCCCCTACTACCTTTCCCTCACTTACAGTCCATTAAAAAGCTTCTAATCTTCAATGAATGAGCAGTTTTCATTCAAAAGCAGGTCAGTAATTAAAGATTTCTCTACCTATTTCTTATCCACTTATTTATACACTTTAATGTTACTCTCAGACACACTACAATTTTCACAGTAGCCGGCTTAGATGTTCTCTTTTTCTCTGTCTGCCATGCATCCAACCTCTGCTCCTTCCTCCCTCCTAGCCTAAGGGCCTGACATGTTCTGATTGGTTGTATTGGCAATACTTCAGGATTTGGATGCTGGCTTCCTGATGCTGTCCGTGATGAAGATGGATCTCTACGCTAGCAGAGCAATTTTCTATCTGTTGTATCTAGGACAAAGCAGAATGTCCACAAGTGCAATGAGACCTGCACAAACAGAACAGAAGTGACTGGAGGAATGATACTTTGTTACAGTTCTGTGAAACTGCCACTTGATGAATAGTGAAAATATGATACCTAAAAGCACTTTCAAATAACATAGGTCCATGCTGGATTCCTCCTGTCAGTCATGGTTTAGAAAGCTCCCAAGCACCATTTACTCTTCCCTAGGGGTGTAACAATGTATTGTGTCATGATGCGTTGCAATGCAAATTTAACAATGTGCATCATGGGAATCCATTCATCTATTTTCTGTATCGCTTATCTTACACAGGGTCGCCGGGGAGCCTGGAGCCTCTCCAAGGGAACTCAGGGCACAAGGCAGGGGACACCCTGGACAGAGTGCCAACCCATTGCAAGGCACAATCGCACACACATTCACACACTCAGTATGGGAATCAGCATTCTATTAATTAGGCATATAATGCAGTTGCACTTTTTGAACACCAGAGGTCCCAATCTGTCTAAGCCAAGTTAAACTATACAGACAGATAGATAGATTTGGATTTCAATGACTAACATGCATTATACATTATATGGTTACACAACCAAATTAGAACAGCTGCGAAGAGCTCTTCACTAGATTTCAAATGACACCATCCCCACACCACTGTGATCTATGATGCCCAATAAAGACATACTAGTATTTTAACTGACTTGGAGCTCTTTTTCAAGTTAAAATAAAGCCTCAGACGCTGCTACAGAGCTCATTGTTTCAATTGATAATTTCCCACAGATCAAAGACTTGGTATATTCAATTAAATTTTTGCAAGAATTTATTTATTTATCTATTTGTTTGTTTGTTTGTTCCCGAAATAAAAACGCAGTCTTCTTTTTTTCAGTCATTCAAATTTTTTTCTAAATATTCTGAGAATCGAATTGAATCGACTTGAATCATGAAGCCAGTATTGTGAATCGAATCGAATTGTGTATCATTACAGCCCTACTCTTCCACACCCACACACCCAAACCAACATGCAAAGCAAAGCAAGAGCTAATTTGCGAGTTGCTTTTTCCAAGATGGAGAAACTTGATGTCCAAGAAATTGAACAATGAAGCAGATACATTTCTGAACTGATAATGCACTCGTCAATGTTACAAACAGAAGAACTGTTTGGGTAAATAACCACAGCTACAAATTATCCGGTGTGTCACTATTTTGCGTGTTTTTCTCTTTGTCATAACAAAGCAATTAGAATGAGACAATAAACAGCTAACTTTACCTAAATAACATGGATGAACTGCAGCAGCTGTATGGATGGTCAAGTATTAAACAAATAATTCCAAGGTTTTTGTAGTTTACCTTATAACCACTGGAGTTAAATTTCTATACATTACCCCTACAAACCAAATCCTAAAATGAACTGAAAGCTAATGAATGGTGACAACATCTGGATAACAATGGTTATTATAAACCTACATTTCATTACATATCTCACGAGAATCCCAGGTCATGGTAATATAAATCAATAGAAATCTACAGTACACTTTGCTCCACTCCATTTTCTGATGTGAGAGGACTGGTTAATGCATTGCTAAACTGTGCTATGAAAAGAAAATGTGTAGACAGACATAGAAAGCAGAGCTCTGAGGATTTAGCGATCCACCAGAGGAGGTGACAGGGACTATCCCACTCCTTGTGTGTAGGCTGGTGGTAAAAATTTTATTATAGCAGAGAAAGTGATAGAGAAGGAGAACAGTCAAGAATGGCACTGCATCGCCCACACTTCAACAAGGGAGAGTGAGAGAAAGAGCGTGAGAGATAAAGTTTTTCGGAGACACATTTGGTTAAATGAACTCTGGGTACAAGAAGTGCAGGGCTGGTCAATCCATTAGGCCCACAGTCGCCCTACCAAATCCGATTAACAGTACCAAGCCACATTTTACATTCCTCATGTCATATATTACCTCATAAAAATTTGTTTGGTCAAATTAGTTCCGAAGTAAATAAGCAGAAGTGTACTGTGATGTGTGTGAGTGTCAGTGATGATGATTTAGTATTTTTATTTTATTTTTTTAACAGCATTATGGACGATAATGATCATGGCATAATTTTTATGCTAATGCTGCTGATGTATTAACGGCAGTAGCAATCAAGATTGTTAGTTGAGATGCAAAATGAAGCGACAAAAACAATCAGAAGCTCAACCATGTCACAGGAGTGTCTCAGCGGTCTGGCTGTGATTGCCATTAACCAT
Organism: Ameiurus melas; assembly: GCA_012411365.1. Classification (NCBI taxonomy): domain Eukaryota; kingdom Metazoa; phylum Chordata; class Actinopteri; order Siluriformes; family Ictaluridae; genus Ameiurus; species Ameiurus melas. The sequence continues at coordinate 26,009,662 of CM022757.1, read as the reverse complement.
GACATTGCTGGGTAAATCTCATATGATGATATTATTAATGATTTTGCTGCAAGGAAGGCCACTAAGGTAAAATTCTAAACGCACGCATTACTTGCAACAAATGCAGGTACAGCACAGTGTTTAAATTACAGTGTATATACTGTATTGTGACTTTTATATTGTTATTCAAAAGTCACAATGATGGGAGTGGGGTGGGGTGGGGGTCGGGGTTGGGGGGGATCTGTGCACTACATGTACAGATTTGAAATCTGTGAATGTAAGCATCCTAGCATGACAGCTTCCTGCAACACTAGCACACAAAATATCTTGATACCCTTCATGACAAAGTAATTTATAGTTATCTATCCAGTTAGTTGTTCATTAACATATTTACCACACAATAGGAGATCTCATATGCTTATGAAATCAAATATACTGTGCAACTATAATTTGATTTTTCACATAGCAGTTTATGCAAGCAACGGGTCAGATGAACATATCTCCTTTTCTATTTATGGGCAGGGTTTAAAAGGAGAAGGAAAATAGGAGAGGAAATGTCCAGAATAGTATCTGACTGCCCACAGCTATACAAGTGTGCAAAGGCCCTCTGCACAAATTAAGAAAATTGTGTTTAAGAATTTAAATAGTGTGCTCTGAATGAAATGCATAAATAAAATGTATCCATACTGTAGGCCTAGTTGTAGGAATAAGTAGAGGGTTCCATTGGGAATTAGCAAACCCAAGTTTACGTCCTTACATTCCAGAGCACTCGGATTAGACGATGGTGGTGGTCGATCATGAAACTGTAAGTCAGCATTCAATTTCAATTCAATTCAATTTCATTTGTATAGTGCATTTTATAATGGACATTGTCTCAAAGCAGCTTTACAGAAACAGATAAACTCTTTATGCAGATTTTAAATGTGCAAATTTATTCCAATTGAGCAAGCCGGTGGTGACGGTGGCAAGGAAAAACTCCCTAAGATGAGCAAGCATGCATTTTCAGACACAATGCCTAGATAATTAAAATAAAATTCCCCTCACATTCTGTCTTGTTGTATTTATCGTTATTTTTTCTTTTTCTCATGGACACATTCTAATGACATCTCCTTACAATCATCACATGCACTGCAACCACTTCACTTAATTTTGTCACTACTTAGCATATTATTTTATTCCAGCTTTAGTTTATTAAATATAGGTACTGTACTTTAAGATATCTGTGCATAGTCTGTGTCCATGTCATTTCTACTGTTTATTGGAATGCTGCAACAAAGCAATTTCCCATATGGATCATTAATCAGTCTGTACAGGATTCACTGAGGTTTTTAAAATTTTTCTTGATTGTGTTTTTTTTTCCAAATTTGCGATGCAACTTGAAGAACTTTTGAAACATTTAAAATTTCTTTAATTGCAGAATTTTTTTTTGCACACTCTTTCACAGTGATGTTTGTTGGTAAAGGAGATCTTTTAGCTGTATTCATGTTTGATGCATACGAGTTGAAAAGGGCTTTGGCTGAATGCTTGTTGTGATGACATCACATGACGCGTTTTGGCCCAAATCTGCAGAAAATCTGTGGCAATTCTGAAAAATTGCAAACTCCTCCCAATATTTCAGAGTTTTCTTGATTTTTGCATTCATTTCTGTGATCACAAAATCATGAAATCCTGGAGGGACTGATTAAAATACTCCATAAATCCATCCATCCATTGGCACATTTAGTGAATTATGCCTTGGAAGTGTTATTGTTATACACTAATCTGTGAAATAACACAAATTGTATGGCATTTGTGTCATATCATATGTGTCGAGTGTTAGAACCAGTTTTAGTTTTGCTAAGGTGGTCTTGATGCCAGCCTGCTGCACATTCACTGCTGCTGCTGAGCCGTACTTCATTATTATACTCTGATTTACAGCTGCAACTAATGATTATTTTCGTCATCAATTACAGCATTTTTTTTGTTTATTTAAAATAAAATCCATAAACTGATTGTTACACATATAAACTTCTGACTAAATCTTTACATTAAAATAATATTTGTCCAGTTTTTATTTATATATACATACATACATACTGTACATCATTTATCTGGATGCACAAGCACTGATAATTAAACTGCAGTCCTAAATTAATAATAATATTTATTTAAAAATCTCTGTTACTCACTGCATTTAGGCATATTCTTTTACTTATGTTTAATGTGTATGTAAATTTAAATGTAAATTTATGGGCACGTTCACCTCACACCTCCAGGGTCCGGTTCGATTCCCGTCGGGGCCATGTGTGTGCGGAGTTTGCATGTTCTCCCCGTGCTGTGGGGGTTCCCTCTAATTTAGATTTAGTGCCAGTCCATCGTAGGGCACACTCACACACCCATTCATACACTACAGACACCATCAGCCATCAGTGTATGAATGAGTGTGTATGTGTATTGTGCCCTGCGATGGACTGGCACCCTGTCCAGGGTGTACCTGCAACCCTGAACAAGGAGTAAGCGGTATGGATGGATGATCTTGTGCTAGCATTGTTTATCAGCGAATCTACACTGCAAGTGAGGAGACTCATGTCAAAGTATTCCAACTCAAACTTTCCAGCTTGTAGATTTATCAATTTATAGTATTTTCCAAACTGAAAGAGATGTTGGAAGCTCAGTGGTGACTTTGAAGTCATGCGACCATGGTATAGTTCGTTTACCTAACTTTAGCTTTTTGGCGAATACATTTAAGGTTCTGAAAGGAAATTCTCTTTTATCATTTTATACTTTATATTATGTACCCTCTTATATTATGAACTGCTCTCAAACATATGATGAATGTAATCATTTAGTTCCCTCTTTGAATAAGCTGATCAGCTGCTAGCCTTGATTATATTATTATGTACTTCCGCGTCAACATGACAACTTTTTGTCGTTCTAACATGAGACTAGTTTGGTGTCACTAGACAAGGGAAGGCACAACTAAGCTATCAGTGTATGGGTTTAGCTGCTACAGTGCCATGCGAAGTACACTACCTGTCCTTATGCTCTGCTCATATCATTTTCAGGTAACTTGGAACTCATACAGACACATTTACACACCTTGTTTTCCTGCTCAGCATAAGAAGTTAGTTTTTAAGTTTAAACCCTTTTAGTTTAAAAAAAAATTTTTTTTAAATCTGCATATGTCAGCACACTGACTGACTGTGTGGGCTCGCGTTTGGCAGAATTGAGACCTGTCAGCCAATAAGACACAAGTATTTCCATGTATTTTCTAATAAACCTGATTGGTCTTGACTTTCTTCACTTAAGATAAAATACAAGATATAAAATTACTTTTACTTTTGACATTCAGTTACGTAGGGACTAGTGACATGAAGTGGGTAAAGAAAAAATCTTCAGGACTACTGGCCTGAATGCCCAGGCAAGGTTACACCCCTGGTTCTCTCTTTCTTGTGGGTGCGTGAGTCGGGTGGGGGCAGGGGTGTTGGGGCGCTCACCTAGTTCGCCTATGCCTAGAAACGGCTCTGAGTACACCTCTCATGGTCAAGAGCATTTGAGTTATAATAATCATCATCATCATCATCATCATCATAGTAGAACTGCATCTCTAAGACTTTTAATTGCATTCTTCTAAACTGAACAGATTTTCTAGAGAAAAATAAATTGATATTCTTACAGTGAGGGAAAAAAGTATTTGATCCCCTGCTGATTTTGTATGTTTGCTCACTGACAAAGAAATGATCAGTCTATAATTTTAATGGTAGGTTTAATATGAACAGTGAGAGACAGAATAACAACAAGAAAATCCAGAAAAACGCATGTCAAAAATGTTATAAATTGATTTGCATTTTAATGAGGGAAATATGTATTTGACCCCTCTGCAATACATGACTTAGTACTTGGTGGAAATTCACAGAGGTCAGACATTTCTTGTAGTTGGCCACCAGGTTTGCACACATCTCAGGAGGGATTTTGTCCCACTCCTCTTTGCAGATCTTCTCCAAGTCATTAGGGTTTTGAGGCTGACGCTTGGCAACTCGAACCTTCAGCTCCCTCCACAGATTTTCTATGGGATTAAGGTCTGGAGACTGGCTAGGCCACTCCAGGACCTTAATGTGCTTCTTCTTGAGCCACTCCTTTGTTGCCTTGGCCGTGTGTTTTGGGTCATTGTCATGCTGGAATACAGATCCATGACCCATTTTCAATGCCCTGGCTGAGGGAAGGAGGTTCTCACCCAAGATTTGATGGTACATGGCCCCGTCCATCAGTCCCTTTGATGTGGTGAAGTTGTCCTGTCCCCTTAGCAGAAAATCACCCTCAAAGCATAATGTTTTCACCTCCATGTTTGACGGTGGGGATGGTGTTCTTGGGGTCATAGGCAGCATTCCTCCTCCTCCAAACACGGCGAGTTGAGTTGATGTCAAAGAGCTCCATTTTGGTCTCATCTGACCACAAGATCATTGCCTTGAGATCATTGACAAGATCCTCCCGTGTAGTTCTGGGCTGATTTCTCACTATTCTCATGATCATCATGTGTAGGTCTACAAACTTGTCCCTGACATCCTTGGAGAGCTCTTTGGTCTTGGCCATGGTGGAGAGTTTGGAATCTGATTGATTGATTGCTTCTGTTGGACAGGTGTCTTTTATACAGGTAACAAATTGAGATTAGGAGCGCTCCTTTTAAGAGTGTGCTCCTAATCTCATCTCGTTACCTGTATAAAGGACACCTGGGAGCCAGAAATCTTTCTGATAGAGAGGGGGTCAAATACTTATTTCCCTCATTAAAATGCAAATCAATTTATAACATTTTTGACATGCGTTTTTCTGGATTTTCTTGTTGTTATTCTGTCTCTCACTGTTCAAATAAACCTACCATTAAAATTATAGACTGATCATTTCTTTGTCAGTGGGCAAGCGTACAAAATCAGCAGGGGATCAAATACTTTTTTCCCTCACTATATAATCACTTCATGACGCTACGAAGGCCTCCTCAGGCAAACCCGTGTATTCGAGCTGTTGGCACAGGTATGCTCGCAGAGTCACATAAGTACTATATCGCGCACACTTTTGCTTTCCCTTTAGTTGGTACATCGTGGAGCATGAAGCCTTGGCTCTCCGGTTCCGGATCTATTGTCCATTTGGACAAGAAGGTCTTATTCAGCGATATATGGTTGAAACTTTACTCTACAATATATGGTTGAAAAATGTCATCTGATATCAGATACATTTCAGAAAGAGCTGGTACACGTCTTATGAAGTAAACCCAGTGGGAATGTTGTTTATGAGCATATGCTGGCCACCCATTGGCCTCTCTGTTTCATTAACTCTGCTTAATTTTATGTCTGCTTTAGTACATCTCCTTTGATAAATGAACCCAGTGCTGAGATGGCATGAGTTTTATTACTCTGTCATTATTCCATGATGTAGAAACCTGTGGCAGAGGATAACAGGCAGATCATTTCTCTTGGTTTGTTGATCATTAGCATTAATTAAGACTAATATCTCTCTGTCTCTCAGAAGTGACAAGAAGCATATTTGTAGCCATGGTAACTGCTCGCTTCTCTGCCCTGTGCGATCTCTTTAGCCCTGAGTCACTGTGATATGTAGAGCAATTAGCTGCTTAATCCTAGAGGAAGCAGAGGCACATGCAGAAGAGAGCAGTTAAATTTTTGCATACCATTTCTTCGAATGTCTTGATGTCTCACATTCACCAGGCACCTCTGGACTGGTTTTTGAGAAAGTTTATGATCGTGAACTTAATTTCATCATAAAATGAAGAGAAGCTTTATTTCAGTATAACTCCAGTAATGGCCTTGGAACTCATCTGGTCTCCGTAATTGGCAAATCCATTAAACTGAATATTTGGGTTTAACCGCACAGAGAATACATTAGCTGAACAGGACACACACCACATAGGCTGCTGTCTGGCTATTAAATATGCTTAAAGCCTTCTATTTCTTTTGAACAAATGTGGCCACTGGGGCAAATCCATGCACTGACTGAACCATGCTCTCTCTACTGACTGAGAGATATAACATTAACAAATTCATGTATATATTATCAGAGATTAAAAACATAAAATAATTCTTCTGAAATCACAAAGTATGTGTTACAAAATGAAAATAAAACATTTAATTTGAAATGGTGATTTGAATCTTTTTTTCTCTTCCAACATGATGAGTTACGCAGAAGGCTGTAAGTCTTGGACAGGTGGCTGTCAATCAAACATTTTTAATTAAAGTTAGCCCATGCCCAGATGCCAAAACTTTTATCAGTGAATTGAGCTGGGTTTTATTATTTCAGAGCTTTATCCCAATTCTGTATTTTTTCAAAACTTAGAATATTTGGTGTCACACAAACATTTAAAATAGTTCAGTTTAATTCACAAGTACAAAAATTAAACATCAGCCTGACTCCAGCAGTGCAACAGATTCTATTTTCTATTCAACACATTTCTATAATTCTTCTTAAATATTATGCAAATAACAGAAAATAATGTTGTGTATTTAATAAAAACAATTCAAATAATGAAGAAAAAACAACAACAAAAAAAACACCACTATATATTTATATTACTTATAATAATTTATGTATTTATACACTATATGACCAAATGTATGTGGACACCTCACCATCAGACTCATATGTGCATGTTGAACATCTCATTCCAGATTTAGTCCCCTCTTTGCTGTTATAATAACCTCTACTCTACTGGGAAGGATTACCACTAGATTTTGGAGCGTGACTGTGGGGATTTGCCCACTCAGGATACCTAGGGGTGCAGTCAGTGTTCCAGTTCATCCCAAAGATGTTCAGCCACTCAAGTTTGTCCATTCCAAACTTGGCAAGCCATAACTTAACCTTGTTTTGTGCACAGGGGCATTGTCATGCTGGAATACATTTGGGATCTTTAGTTCCGATGAAGGGAAAGCTTAATGTTACAGTATACAAAGACATTCTAGATAATTCTGTACTTCCAACTTTTTGGCAACAGCTAGATAATCCAAGAATGTCACTGAATACATGAATCTATTTAAAGAGCACCTATTATGGTTTTGAAATGTGCCTAATTTTATTTTAAAGGTCTCATACAAAAGATTTACGTTCGTCCAAGGTCAAAAATCACTTTAATGTGCTCATAATTTAAACTGCAGCATTACCTTTTACCCCCCAGTGTCACAAATAACTTGCTTGTGATCTGTTCTAAAGGATTCGTTCTAAACTCCTCCTTTCATTCCCTGCTCTGATTGGTCAGATGTCCCAGTCTGTTGTGATTGGTCTACCACTGTCAGCGTGTTTCAAAAAGGAAACGCCCACTACCATAATGACTTTCAGCTCCGTCTGTTCATGAGTAGACGATGAAGACCAGAGGCGGGCCTTTTTGTTACAAACGTGCGTAGTTTAGTACAGGAAGTAAGTCTGGAATTGCTAACGACTCGATTCAGCTGTTCACAATCGTTTCATTCTTTTAGGAGTCAATAACTCTGTTTGTCGTGCACTTTGATTTTTGAAACTTTGCAGACTTTTTACATTCACAAGCAGCTATATAACACACTACATGAATGTAGAATGGTAATGTTTGAAAAAGCATAATAGGTGCAAAATGATAGCTAATTAACTACTCATAAACTGTCACAGGTCAATTTCTTATAAGTCTGGTTTACTTGTGAAAGAGCTCCCAATGCTGTATATTCAGTGCACCAGAATTTGTGGTCATGTTTAATTTGAAGCAAGTGCACCATCTGCTGCATATGTTCAGTAACAACACTGACCAGATAACCGCAGTGACACCATCAAACTTTTATTATTTTTTCTTGTAAAAGAATCCACATACCATACTGAATCACATAAAAAAAATAAAAAAAAATAAGCACATTTGAATTTTTTCGCTGATTTGCTGCTGTTACATAAATACAATTAACAGACAATGGTAGTATCCTATGTAGGAACTTTGAAGCAAGGGCTATCATCTAGTAACCTTGAGATGAATTATAATGAATCCTGGTTAATCGGTTGATTAGGGCACCTCAGTGCTACTGTTAAAACAATCAATATAAATTTAGTGACAGGAGTGGGACAGTCTAGATTTTGCTTGTTTATCACATGTGCAGACGACAAAGCACTCTGTATGAATATTTTACCCTTTTAAACATTTCCACAAACAACAGCACATGAACCTTTAGTAACACACAAAACAGTTCTGCAGTATGATTATGCTTGTTTGGTGCTATTACTTACTACTGTGAGAGCCTGACAATTACAGCAATCTACCTGTCCAGCAACACAACTGTGTGTGTGTGTTTTAACATTTATGAAAGGAGTCTCCTTTGTCAGCGCTTTGTAACAGTCAGAGGAAAGACTGTTGTCAAAGGGAAAAGGGAAAGTCTAAACATAGAGGAGGTTGTGTTTTGCGGTTTCTTGGTAATAAGTTGCATTTTTGTCATATTCAAGAGAAAGTGAGGGATCGACTGTTTACAGCTGCTAAAACAGAAGTGATAACCGGAACTTACTTGTTTTGTGGATGTTAAATGATATAATTATGCTCTCCCATTCTTTTATTTTAAAAAAACAAACAAACATAATCTTTGGCAAATTGCTGTGATATAAGAATGAAAGACTCAGAATTATTCAGAAATATTCAGAATTATCACAGCATATTGGCGAAGCACAGGGCCTAAATGGAGCTGTTCATTTTATGCACAGGCTCAATCAGATGGCATCAGAGACCCAGTCACATGCCTAGCCAGTGTGACCCCAAATTCATTTCATGAACTAATCAGGTGATTCCCAACAACAGAATGTGAACTGAGATAGCTATGGGAAAATTGAACACCTTAGGAAGGCCACATGACAAGAAAAAAGTAAACAAATTTTGGAACATAACATCAGGATCCTTTTCTCTTTGTGTCTCAATAAACAGTTGCTTCTGTTGGTCATAGCAGGGACACATGAGACGTCTGGGCACGGCACAGTAGGAATGAGGCTGAGCTACTGCTGAGCAGTTAGAATAGTACAGATACAGCTACATGATGGTGATTCTCTCTGGGGAAACATAGGCCGCAGGTCTGTCACGATCAGAATGATGCTTACTGTCGTCACAGCCTCTGCGGATTCTCTTCAACCGCCAGGCCACACAAGGCATCATTAGCACAGCTTTACCCACAATCACTGTGACAGGAAGGGCCACAGCTACTACGAAGGTGGGCGGCATGTAGAAACGATAGGACTCCTCTTCAAACGCCCGCTTCCAGCCAAACAACAGTGCGTGGAACGTGGCAATAAGCAGTGCAATATAGCCAAGTGTGGACTAGAAGAGCAAAACACATTCAGAGACATTCAGTCTCTACATTTGAACACTGCTAATATAAAAACAATGAAATATTTTATTTGACGTATGATTTAGCAACATTATATATAAGGAGGTAGTTTTAATATAAAGCATCGGTGAATGTATTGGCTCATACTAAAACAGTCTGAAAAATGAATCAATTAACCCCTTACACTCTCAGCTTACTATTCAGTTATTCTTCTTATACTATGGTCTGTCTGCATACTCAATTCTGATTGGCTGGAAGGTGTGCGTTCAAACTGTATAATGCCAGATAATTCCAGTCAGTTTAATCACAGTTCTAAATTAATGGACTGCCTAGAAACAGTTTTTAAACTCACATTCACGTCACTATTAGTAGAGACGCGGGAGAGATGCAGGTGATTCACACACGCACTATCTCTCTCTCTCTCTCTCTCTCTCCCTTTAATAACTGTTTATTATAATTCATTCAAATAAATGTAATCTTATCACACCACTTTATCTCTGTGTATGATTTAGAGTGGGCAGAATTCTATATCTAACAACCCCTATATAAAATAACTGCTTTCATCCTATCAGTCAAATATTGCACTGCAATCATGAGTGACAGCTTTAACTTGTCGATGCTGGCAGGTGATCATGGTGTAAGCGGGATAATCCACATCTAAGTGTGCTGTGGATTTTAATGATTTTAAGACACTCAGCAGAGGCTTTACGTCGGGTGTTTCTTTCCCTCCACGTTGTGCATTAAAATTGTGTAATGCACACACCTAGCTGTGGATTATCCCTTACTGAAAGCATAATATTCAGTAATTTATATGAATTCAGTAACTGCAGCAAAACAGAAAAGTTACATAATTATGAGTCAGAAATATGGAGGTCTGTATATTTTCAGACTGTTCTGGATTAAATTAACAGCCTTGTACATAAAGCATAACATTTAGTGCATTAATCAAGTCCTTGACATAATTCATTAAAAAAATTACAAAATATTAAAATGTGTGAAGGGGAATAAATTCTATTAGTCTTGTCTTAATATCACGGCCATTTTTAGGGTGCTGAATAGAGAGAAGCCAAAAATGCATAGTCTGGTGTAATGATAATAATAATAATAATATCACTGAGACTATAACAAGTAACATGGCACTTAATGTGTATTACTTTTAATGGTGTCAAAAGAACTAACCAACAGTACTCAAAAAAGTGCTCAGCATAACCACGTATAAACGATCAACTCCTAACAGTAAGTGTTTCCACTCACAGTAATGGTGCAGTGTCTCTAACCTGGATAAAGCTGAACTCTCGCCAGTTGAGGGTGCTGTTCACCGATGGAATGGATGTTACAGCCAAGAGAGACAGAAGGCCAAGGCTCATAATACCGAACGACACATACATCTCCACTCTCCACACCTCCTCCTCGTTCCATGAGTTTTCTATGTTGGCATGGACCTGGGCAGAATGAAACAGAGAGAATACTTAAGTCAGTTAATACTATTTTCATTAAAACGACACATCCCACTACTTTTACAGAATACACAAAGGTTAGCGACATTGAACTTAAATAAACCTGATATCACACGACTTCTGTTCTGACTCAAAGCAGTGTATGGTTACTTCCGCCAGCATAGGGGAACTATGGAGTTTCCCCAGTCCAGAAATATGTCTAAATAATGTAAAACGACTTGCAGACAAATTTTCACTTACTTGATAAAAACTTGATAAAAAAAAAGCTCTAAACTTGATAAAGGATACACATTCTTCATTAAGCAGTACCTGTTTTATTATGAAGTTAAGCATTATTGTATTATCCAGTCCAGCTTATGTTAGCATAGGAGTTAGGATAATGGCAGTTGTTAGCTTTCTCTTCTGCAAATAGAAAGTCTTTAAGTCCTTATTCTTGATTAACGGAAACATTAACCATTAAATCTAGACTACGGAAACATTAGAAAATGTGATACACATGAATGAGGGAGAAATCACAGAGCGTAGATACAAGTGTGCAGTTACACCATGAATTGGGTCCAATGAATTTCATTATTTAACAATTAATAATTGCTATTACTAAGTAGGTCATTTACAGAAGAAGGATTAAAAGTAAAAATATGTGAGAAAATATCTGAAGACAAAAAACATCATATGTGTCTTGCCTTTAAAACTTAAATTTTTATAACGTTGATATTTTAGTGTCATGCTACAGCAGGATAGCAAACTTGGTTTAAAAATGGACTCGCACTTTTCATATAGGCACAAATGAAAACTAAACAAACAGTAACAGACCTGCTGGTAGGCCATATTGAGCAACAGATATCTCTCAGACCTCCTCATGGGCAGGCAGAGGCTATAGAGCACATGGATGCAGACGAAGAAAAAGCTGAGCAGGCCCAGCTGTTTGCGGCTCTGTAACCATCCCTGTAGCCAGCAGGGAAAGCGCTTGAACTTAGTGCCGTAGAATAGCTGGTGCACAGCAGCGAGCTGACCCGCTAAATACACCAGGGCCAGCAAGGTTATAGCCACCACCGGCAGTGTCCTGTTCGCCATCTCCAGTGGGATCTTATAAAAAAAGCTTTGCTTATTCTTCACGTACGGATGAATGATGTCCCGGATGAATGAGTAGGCAAAGAAGAAGATGGAAAGGGCGATAGCCGTCAGAACGGGACCTTTCCAGTCGGAAAACAACCTTAACGGCATGTTCTCTACTTCCTTCGCCAAGGAGAGGGTGCCCATGTCCACAGGAATGAAACTGAGCTGCCGGGCCAACTCGATGACCTGATGCCTCGCATCCACTGAGTTACTGCAGATATACACCTGCAGTGCGGAATATAACATAAACAAACGATCAGACGTGTATTCCTTTCATTCCACAAGTATAAGGAAATAATCTCTAAGTGCATTCTGAAATTATGAATAATTATTTCAGTTCTTCTTAAATCTTTCTTCATATTGAAAAAAGGAAGCAACGAGAAAGAAGGTGGAAATTGGTGTATTGTACAGAGAACTTCATTTGGGTACTGAACAATGACAAAACCGCAGTCTTAATGATATTGTAGTTCCAAACTAGTTTGGAAAAGTATATTTCATTCCACTGTAGTGTACAAAGGAAAGTATATAATATCCAAATAATATTTATACTATATTATAGTATACAATATCAAATTCTATATTATAGTATACAATATCCAAAGTACTGTATATTGTAGTTCCAAGCATTTATACTTTTTAAATTTTATTCTAATTATAACAAGAAAGAAAACAAATAAATGTTATTCATATTTTGCAGCATTATCCAGATATCCAGCCTTTAAGATATCCAAGTTACACTCTTCCTCAGATTGTAACTCAGATTAAAATATCAATATACATCTCATGATTTTGACATAAAGGTTAGAGATTGAAGAAAAGGCAAATGCTAAATTTCTAAATGAAAGGAGTTGAATAATGTTAGCTCCTCATTCTGATATCTTTTAAACACTGCTCATTAGTTAGCTAACACGATCTAGCTATGTCAGTTTGTAACTTACAGTGAGGGAAAAAAGTATTTGATCCCCTGCTGATTTTGTATGTTTGCCCACTAACAAGAAATGATCAGTCTATAATTTTAATGGTAGGTTTATTATGAACAGTGAGAGACAAAATAACAACAAGAAAATCCAGAAAAACGCATGTCAAAAATGTTATAAATTGATTTGCATTTTAATGAGGGAAATAAGTATTTGACCCCTCTGCAAAACATGACTTAGTACTTGGTAATGACTTAGTAATTACTTTTCATTTTCAATGCCCTGGCTGAGGGAAGGAGGTTCTCACCCAAGATTTGACGGCCCCGTCCATCGTCCCTTTGATGCGGTGAAGTTGTCCTGTCCCCTTAGCAGAAAAACACCCCCAAAGCATAATGTTTCCACCTCCATGTATAACGGTGGGGATGGTGTTCTTGGGGTCATAGGCAGCATTCCTCCTCCTCCAAATACGGCGAGTTGAGTTGATGCCAAAGTGCTCCATTTTGGTCTCATCTGAGCACCAGAGGACAACTGGGTGAAAGTGTTGTGGTCAGATGAGACCAAAATGGAGCTCTTTGGCATCAACTCAAATCGCCGTGTTTGGAGGAGGAGGAATGCTGCCTATAACCCCAAGAACACCATCCCCAGGGCATTGAAAATAAAAAGTCATTACTAAGTCATTACCATGTACTAAGTCATGTTTTGGAGAGGGGTCAAATACTTATTTCCCTCATTAAAATGCATGCCAACCAAATGTGTAATCAGCCAATCATGCATGGACTGGGGGACTAAACAAGAGTACCCGGAGAAAACCCCCACAGCACGGGGAGAACATGCAAACTCCACACACACGGCCCGGGTGGGAATTGAACCCCCGACCCTGGAGATGTGAGGCGAACGTGCTAACCACTAAGCCACCACATGTTTTTACGCTAGAATGTGCATATTTATCTTAAATTTGATGAATATTCAAAGTTAGAATTTTAATTTGACAACCCTAGAGCAGATGAGAGGAGACAAGCAGCGTGACTGGCTGAAATATTGGTGACAGTCGTTGTTATGTAATAACAATGAATCGAGGTCAGCAAAAATGATCGAGGTCATGTCCATATATCGTAGTCGATAAATGAATGATCGTGACAGGCCTACTAGCTGGTGCTACTACTAATAATTAATTTGCAGTTTTATTCCCAATCACTTTTGGGAAGGAGAGCTCAAACATTCTGCTCCCTTTTTTCTCAAAAAATCTCACTGATTAATACACATTTATTATAGGAATGTAATTATACTATTAAAATATTTGGCATATGTAAAAATGTGTAAATTTTGTAAGATCCAGAGTTCTTTTTGTTGCTGCTATATTTCTGCCCCTACTATATATTAATTGTTTTTGAGTGATAGAGATTTGTATTAAACCCAGTAACTTCAACCTACTGCTTTTGTTGTCTTGTTAACTTCAACAGAGATAAATGACTGCAGGTCCTACCTGACGACTCGCATCTTTAGGGCCTGACTGCATATCCCATGCCGAGATGACATTAAACCCTTTCACAACATTGGACTCTGGGAAAAGGGAAGTGAGGTACTCTGCATTGGATTCTGGATACTGGTTCGACCTCCTGTTGTTGCTGACGTCCACCAAGATTTTGCCAGCTAACAGGTGTTTGATGTCCCAGAGAGAAGAGTAGTGCTCTCTGTGGATAGCCAGGAAAATAATGGAAGCTTTGCCCACTGCATCCTCGTGATGGGTCACATCTACCACATGAGGAAAAAACTCAGCCGCCCGCTTGGGCTGTCGACTGCCCACCACCACATGGAAGCCACTATGCAGCAGACGGATGGCCAAGCACTTGGAGAAATCCCCAGAGCCGATGATGGCCACTGAGGGCTTGCTGGAGCCTTCTCTGGGTATATTCTTCAATCCGTTAGGAAGGAAGGAGGCCTTGCTGGCAGAACTGCTCCCCACCAGTGAGATGGAGTCCATTTTCAGACGTGCTGCTCTCTATGCTGATAAAACCATGTTTCTATGTAGGACAATAAATTGAATAGATTTCATACTATTCTTTAATGTTGTATTAGTTTAACCATACACACTCTGGTTACAATGTAAATACATGTCGTATTAACTGTTATATTAACTAGAATGTCATTGTGGTTTTTTTTTTACACTGATGATTTATTGCATTAGAAGAGTGTTCCCTGCTGGAAAGAAAAAAAAACAATAGAAACCATCACAGGAATTCTAATTGTTTCCACTACAAATACCATTACAAACCATCAACTGTTAAACATTAAAACCATTACCATTATTAGTCCGTAAAGGTATCCACTAGACATAACATGCACAACAAATTACCAGTAGAGACCCACAGGGACCATTATAGTTTCCATTAAAACCAATACAATTCCCATTATAACCATTAAACCCATTAAATCTATGAGGGTTTCTATTGTGGTTTTTTTTCAGCAGGGTTCACTAAGAGAGTCAAGACAATATCAAATACTAGTCTATAATAATTATGGTCTCAGTAGGCCTGATGTAAAACAAGATTTAGTGATAACATTTGCACTAATATACCATCTTCAATATTGGGCTAAAACGCATTTTAAATGTGATCTGCTACACGATAGCACGTTCAAGACTAATAAAGACGCAGCATGGTAGATTGTGATGAGCTCCACAGGTTCTCTCCGGTCTAAAGGTTTTATTAAGCATTATTCCGCTCATCATTAGTGGATAACCGATACTCCACATGCCGCTGCTACATGCCTGAGTGCGTCTTTGTAAATCAGAGAAATGTTGGAGATGAAGAGTTTAGGATTTGCATCTGGATGAAAACACCGCGCTGTTCGTGGTGAATGTTACTGTAGTAGTACACAGCAGTGACCTGCAGAGACCTGCCAATGTCACCCGGTAACGCTGCGCTAACACAAAAAAATATTATTATTATTATTATTTATCACACTACGACCGGACGTTTAGGATGTATAATCATGACACTACTCCAGCTAACCTTGATCTGAGGAAATGCTGATGTTATCGGTATCCCTCATGGATCCTCCGTGACCATGGAGTAGCAGTAGATGTCTTCGCTGACGACGCTCGCCCCGCCCTCTGCCGCCTGATTGGCTACGGTCTTTCTCAGCGAGCAGACCTCCACCAATCAGCGACCAGATGCCAGGCCATGACTACAAGGGAAAAATGTAAGAAAAAATTATTATTATTATTATTATTATTATTATTATTATTATTATTATTATTATTATTATTTATCACACTACGACCGGACGTTTAGGATGTATAATCATGACACTATTCCAGCTAACCTTGATCTGAGGAAATGCTGATGTTATCGGTATCCCTCATGGATCCTCCGTGACCATGGAGTAGCAGTAGATGTCTTCGCTGACGCCGCTCGCCCCGCCCTCTGCTGCCTGATTGGCTACGGTCTTTCTCAGCCAGCAGACCTCCACCAATCAGCGACCAGATGCCAGGCCATGACTACAAGGGAAAAATGTAAGAAATAAATATTATTATTATTAGTAGTAGTAGTAGTAGTAGTAGTAGTGATGATGATGATGATGATGATGATGATGATCATTATAATTGTAGGGAAGATGTGAAATGTTTCTCCCAGCCTTAGGGGGGAGCTGTGTTCTGTGAGATTCATTGTGTGAGTGAGCCTTTCTTTACATGGGTGGAGCTGTTGTTAATTCAGTTCTATTTCCTTGGAAAGGTGCTGCAATTCTTTTATGTGCATGAGGCCGAATGAAGGAAAGCTTCACTACTGTGACAGCCACGACCTCGGTGTCCGGAGCACTCCGACGAAGATGGTTACATAATGATAATAATAATCGTAATATAATAATAATAATAATAATAATAATAATAATAATAATAATAAAGCATTTGTCTTTTTGAGTCCAAAATCTCAACATGCTTTAAATAAAAGATTTTTTTTTAAATAAATGAGTGCAGTACACTCCATACAAATATCAAAGAGAAAACCTTCCATTAAAGAAAAATAATATCAATCAATCAATAATACAGTATATAATTTTTTTTCCAAGTGTATGTGGTGGCCCACAGGGATTCCACCTTGGAGACTAGTGGATGGTCCTTGCACCCCTGTTCCCCATGTAGAACTTCTTCCTCTGTTGTCTCTCTCCATTTTCTGTGTAACCTTACTCATGTGTTTCTTATTTCCCTGATTGTTTAGTGCTCTATTTAAGTTCCCTGTGTTTCCTTCTTAGTTGCTAGAGCATTAAATCATATCTGGTTATGTTTGTTATGCTTGTGTTATTTGCACTATGTTTTTGAATATTTTGCATTTTTTCTTAGTGTTTACTTTCTAGTTTATTTATTTATTTTTTGATAATTCTAGTTCCTAGAGTGTCTACTCCTCATGTTTGTACCTTAAGTCTGTTCCCTGTGTTAATGCAATAAAGAAAATTCTGCACTTGCATCCACCTCTATGGACACATGACAGTGTAGTCTTACACAATGTGCAGTAGAATTTTGACATATTACATCCAGACAGATTTTTAACATCTGCATGCATTTCCTTACTATCTAACTTTTTTAACCACCCTGACTAGTCAACATCAGTGTTGATTAGTGATGGTATTAGTCTGAACAAACAGCTAGTCTATGATATATTGCATTAATATTCACAATTCTACTGCACATTGAATAAGACTACACTGTCATGGAGTCTGTTCCATGTGTTAACGCAGTAAAGAAGTTCTATATGTGCATCCGCCTCCATGGACTCTCCCTTATGACAGTGTAGTCTTACACAATGTGCAGTAGAATTCTGACACATTACATCTAGACTGCTTTTGACCATCTGGCTGCATTTCCTTAATATCTAACTTCCTGGGTTTTTTTTAACCACCCTGACTAGTCAACATCAGTGTTGATTAGTGATGGTATTAGTCTGAACAAACAGCTAGTCTACGATATATTGCATTAATATTCACAATTCTACTGCACATTGTATAAGACTACACTGTCATGATGGAGAGTCCATGGAGGTGGATGCACGTGCGGAACTTTACTCTTCTACTAGAACTCTACTCCTAGTGTTTGTACCATAAGTCTGTTTCCTGGAGTCTGTTCCCCGTGTTAATGCAATAAAGAAGTTCTACATGTGCATCCGCCTCGATGGACTCTCCCTTATGACAGTGTAGTCTTACACAATGTGCAGTAGAATTCTGACACATTACATCTAGACTGCTTTTGACCATCTGCCTTCATTTCCTTAATATCTAACTTCCTGTTTTTTTTTCAGCAACCCTGAATAGTCAACATAAGTGTTGATTAGTGATGGTATTCATCTAATCCAGTATTAATCTAGTTTACGATATCTTTCAACTTTTAATCACCTAATACTCTATTGTATCACTTACTAGTGCATACAGTTGAATATTTTCTGTTAGGACTTATATTATTCTGGAAATGTCCTATTCTAATGTTAGAGCATGTTAAAAAATTAACATCTTTTGTAAGACTTTAAAGGGACATAAACAAAAGTACTGAAGTGGGATTTTGCTTACAACCCTGATTTACAGAGCTTTATACATCATTAGCAAAACTTCATAGTTGATAAACTTAATAAGCAGCGAGTGTAAACATAGGGCTCAAAACAATGGCTGCATTCTTATTCCCGTGCTACCATACTACATAGATGGTCAAACAGGAAGGTGCCGAATGTCACCATTGATGTCATACAAGTCTAAGATACTATTTGGTACAGTAGTGTATAATTTAGTACATTGCTGCATGGCATAGGTTAGCTTTCCCCCACTTATTACATTTCACATGCATTTCTCAAGAGTGACCGAACACTGAGGAACAATAAACCTAACTAAGCAGCTAATGAAGCTAACTACAAAAGGGAGTGCAAGATACCTGTGCTATTTGTTATCTGAATCTGTCTGTGATAGCTTAATGAGGTAGTCATGACAGAGAATCATGTATCAGTCACAAAATATTTTTTATTTTCATTTATACAGAACAAAATGCTGTCGTAACAATATACATAATTGTACTGTATTTTCCAATTAATCACTACTGTAAAATAAGTAGAAAATAGAGATCAGATTAGTTCATACCTAAATGTCCTCATGCATCATAGTATAAACAAATTAAACATCATTCATAAGTTGTGAAAAACAACACTTTGCAAAACAACCATGACTCAAAACCCAACATTCATGAAACACAAATTTAAGTCAGAGTGAGTCCTTGTCTATTAATCCCTTTCGCCCAGGTCTTTCCCAGCCAAGTTGAATGCGTTCCAGTCTCTTGTTGAAACAGGGCATGGCCAACACAGCCTTGAGCAGTAACACCACACCTGGCAGGAAGGAGGCCAGTATAAACGAAGGTGGTGTGAACCATACATAGTGCTTCAGCTCCACCCACTTCCTCCATCCATACACGAGAGCGTGAGCTGTGCACAAAAACAGGGCTGCATGTCCCAGAGTTCTCTACGGAAACATGGAGAGAGCCCATGCAACATCAAACAAGTATCAATGACAAGTCAAAGAATAATATACAAAGCAAATCTCTAGAACGTCCATCATGGCTGTAGAATCCAGACCCCTGATGTATGGTGACAATAAAACTGAAGTATTAGATTTCCGTGTTTATCTGGATTCTCTGTTTCGCACCTACCTGGACACACTGGAACTCTCTCCAGTTTAGTGTGTTCATAACCGAGGGCAGTGAGGAGATGGCCACCAAGGCCAGAATGCCCAGTCCTAGGATTCCTAGTGAGATGTAGATCTCCATCCTCCAGACATCATCCTCTACCCATGAGTTCTCCTTCTTCTCTTGTACCTATCACACAAACTACACGTGGGTGCTAGAGAACAGATGTCAGTAACAAAGAGCAGACTAAAATTATTTACATTCTTTATATAGATTATGTGACAACATGAGAAGCTGGAGAATTAACATTTTAATCCTTCTAAAAGAATTTTTTTAATCTAGAAAGCTGGTTCCAATGTGACAAATAAATATGTGATGTATAATATACTACTGTTACTATTACTACTACCAATAATAATAATAATAATAATAATAATAATAATAATAATAACAATAATAATAATAAATGCTGAAATTGGCTAAGAACAGTGTCAGAAATTTCCCCTCGCACTGAGCGGTGAAGTGAGTAGCTCTGGGTTGTCAGACTTTTGTTTACTGTTTCACATTTGTTTGTTTTGGTTTCTGTCCTGTCTCTGCATCTGTAATTTTATTAGTTGTTTACTAATGTCTCAGCTGTTCTGTGTTATCCCCTTTTATTATTTTAAGAATTAAAACCCCTTGTATTTCACTGTCACGTCACAAAGTATTGTGTTTTTCTGTGTTTTCCTCCAGACCCATTCTCAGACTGATCTTTGTTCCTGGTTTCATGGTTTTGATCCTGTTTTGTCGCATTTCTCATCTCTTATCTAAGCCTAGTTTATGTAGTTTGCCTCTCTTTAATAAAAGCTTTAACTGCACTTGCTTCCGTCTCCACCTTGTTTATATGACAAAAGGAAGCTCTTTATAATTAATTGTAACTGTAATTGTAATAACACATATTTACAATCCAAATATTACATGCCGTGGTGTCTTTTGAAAGCAAATAATCAGAACAGCCAGATGACCACTAAAATGGCTGTCTCAATCAGCTCAACCATTACTGTTAAACATCTGAAAATACTCCTAAATACGCTCTCATTTAAGAGTACTTTTAAAGCTAAAGAATTTTTGAACATTGCTCCCATGTGTAAACCTTATTATAGGAGTAAATGTACAGATTTGCTAGGGTTTTTCTGGCACTTTTTTTTTTCTCTCTCTGAGAGCCTTTATACATACTGGCCCTGGTCTTGCATGTGAAATGCAGGAGGGTAATATAATGTGCCATGGCATGACTGTTAAGTGACTTATAACAATTTTCTTTTCATTTGAAAATAATTTGTAACTTAATGCTTTCCTCACCTGCTGGTAGGCCCAGTTGAGGAGTTTGTATCTGTAAGAGCGTCTCATTGGGTAGCTCAGGCTGTAAATGGCGTGTAGGCAGGCCAGAAGGAAGGACAGCAGACCCAACTGTTTCCTCACACCCATCCAGTTTTGCAGCCAAACTGGGAAAGAGCTGTATTTAGTGCCTGACAAAGAAGAGTAAAACTATTTACCTGATGCCAACTACTTGGATCTGTAATAAATGTATATCAGTCATGGATGGTTTATAAATAAAGTCATTTGTCTGAGGTGGTTCATTAACAGGATGTTTGCATTAGAGTAACACACAGTAAACATTGCACCTTTCTGCCAAATTCAGCCCACCTGATTCAGAAGGTTACTGGCATAAAAAAGGCCTGACATTTCATTTCAACCATAGCAGCAAACAGAAAGAATCACCAAACTAGATCAATCTCACACTATCAAGTCCTTTTTCTCACAAAAATGGAAAAAAAAGTCAAACTGTACACCAATGTCAAAGCAGTTCAGAGCACCCAGTGGTGAATGAGTCCATGAGAAAACAGTGGGTGGATTCACAACGTCAGAATGGAGCCAGTGCAAAAAAAAAAAAAAAAAAAAAAACTCTTATGACTGCTTCTGTTTGAAGTTGCAAAACAGGAGTGCCTTTGGGAAAGACAAAATAATATTTCTCCAAAGAACAGTAATCTTAATCTTTATTGACTCTCTTTAGAAAGCACTGAGGATCCTCAAACATACCTATTTTTCACTAACATGGTGCTGGCACCAGTACTGGGTTAGGAAAATATATTTTTAGAACGGTTTTACTGGCTAAAGAGCCAAACATAATTTGGTAATGAACATATTAACATATTTCACCAAGCACTCTTCCAGCTGTTCAAACAAAGCTTTGTTTTGCAATAGTAGTGTAGCTTATATTACAATATGTTATAGTTACAATGTAGTTATAGTACTTGAAATTATATTCAGCTGTATTTTGGTGGTAAAATTAAAATGATTTTGCTGTTTAAGAACTTAAACTGTTCCAGATCAGGGTGGTATTAACACAAGCCAATGACCAGGTTGCCTTTGAATCCAATATTAATCCAAATCATAGTCCTTGGCAGACATCATATCACGTACACCAACAGTTTTCAAGTCGCAGCATATCATTTCATACCATCAGCTACAAATCTCTGATGACATAGTAAATGATTGCAAAATGATGGTGGATTCAGGAAATGCCCGGTGGTATATGGAATCAGCGTAGATGGGGAAAACCTACAACTCACTATGGGATTACTATCAATGCCGATGCCATGTTCAACAAGGGACAGAAGGCCTTTATTCCTTGAGTATAAGCTGTAGCATCAGAACAAGTTAGAAACAAAATCAACAGACTAATTATAAAGTATTGGTCTATCTTAAGAGTAAAAGTGGATTCTCTGGAGGCTGTGGCATGAAGGACACTCAAAAAAAATTTTTTTCAGTAACTCAATAATCCTGTCATCCTGTACTCTGTCTCATGCTTTTCTAAAACATTGACTTTGTGACTTATTGCAATGAGTTTTCAATATGCAGTTGCAGTTGCATGTGTGTTTTTAACTTCGGCATAATCATTAATTACCGGTGGCTTAGGGCACAAGGTTAGCATGTTCGCCTCACACCTCCAGGGTCTGGGGTTCAATTCCCGGCAGGGCCATGTGTGTGTGGAGTTTGCATGTTCTCCCCGTGCTGCGGGGGTTTACTCCGGGTACTCCGGTTTCCTCCCACAGTCCAAAGATTGGTGTGTCTAAAGTGTCTGTAGTGTGTGAATGGGTGTGTGTGTTTTTAACTTTAACTTGTGCCCTGCGATGGACTGGCACCCTGGCCAGGGTGTACCCCACCTTCTGCCCGATGATTCCTGGGATAGGCTCCAGGTTCCCCTTGACCCTGAAGAAGGAGCAAGTGGTAGAAGATGGATGGATGGATGGACTTTGAGATGCTTGTTTGCTCACCTCTGTGTAGTTGCAGTAGAGCAGCCAGTCCTCCAGGTAAATAGACAAGTGCCAGCAGAGTGATAGATGTCCAGGGTAGAACTTTATTTAACACCAGGAGGGGAATTTTATAAAAATCATTTTTACTCTGAGACACATAAGGCTGCAGCACATCCCGGAGGAATGTGTACACAAAAGCTACAGCCAGAAAAACAGCCATGAGCTTGAGAGGGAGGTGCCACTTGGGGAAAAGGGGCATCTCTTGTAGGCGAATGCTGACAGGGAACTCAAACTCCTCTAGCGGGAATAAGGACAGAAACGGGTGGGGATCCATGCTTGACAAAATCTCTTCATCCTCCATCTCTCCCGCCTCGGGCTCCTGTAAGAAAGCAAGAGCTGTAATCAGTGTCTAAATCTAATTATGACTGTGGTGAACTGTGATCCTAAGATAATATGGTGCTGTACCAAATAAATGCTATTTAGGGGCAATACTCTTTTTCAACTACATCGCTACAATAAAAGACACAAACATTCTTCCCAGTCTACATTTTTTCTCTGAACATCAATCCAAAAGATTACAAAACTCCTAAAAATAAATTCATTAAAACCTGAGTAGGAGTTAGAAAGCATAAATTCTTATCTATTCAGAAATCCAGGAATATCTCAACATGAAGTTTCTCCAGAGTTCTGTAAACCTCTTTCCACAAAATAGAAAACGGCAACTAATGTGTAAATGGCAAAAATTGATTTCTTACTATTTTTAAAAATGTAGCATATTAGCTAATGGATGCAAGCATGCCGATCAGAATCAGTTCATTATTCCTGAGAAGGTTTTGATACATGTGTCTTATTTCTTTTATATGCCTGTTATATGGGTCATTCACAATATGCTGTAGTGTACTGTACCGTGCCTTTTGGGTGAGCTGTACTTGTGTTTCCACTTCAAATGGCTGAAGGCTTTCATCATGGTACCCAGTTACCTCACCCAAATCACGAGGACATCTCTCCATGGTAGGAAAAACAGCAGTAAAACCTACAAATTTACCCACAATGCACTGTTATGCTAGGCCTTTGGATAAAATCCACATTAGTTGTTTACTGCAATTCATTTCAATGCCAACAATGAACCCTTCGAGCTTGGGGGCACAAAGACAAAGCCTGGCATTCATGTGCCCTGCAATAACCAAGGCATTAGTTCCAGGAGTTAGGGAGCCAGTTTCACAGCTGGTGCTGTTAAGAGGCTTAACACTTAGTATCTTGATTAAGCATTAGGAGTTAATCATCCTGAGTATTCTAGAAGTCAAAGTGTTTAACATTATTACTAAAACTGTACAGGTTTTATATTGTTATGTGTAACACTCTATACACCATTGCATATGAAGCATGAGGCTTTCTTGAATATTTGAACTATCTGTCCCTGTAAAAAGAAGTAATCCAACTACTTCACATGTTATGGAGGCCAGGGATGATTTCAGTGGTAACTCATTTTATGGAACTTGCTGCCTAGCTGATCCACAGCACTTCTCCATTCATGCTTAGTGTGTAACATTAATAGACAGATGGCACTGAAGATGAAATCATGCCAAAGACACGATTCAACACATCTAGCCAGCAAAATACACTTTGTCGGTCATACAGTCAGAAATAGAGTCATACCTCAGCACATAAACTTCCCACTTCTTAACCCGTCCACAACAGAGTCCGTGTAGTTACCTGTTAACCCTGAATTTAATTTAAAAAAAAAACCTAGCTAAAAGAATATGTGAAGACAAAATATTAAACTGCTACTCTCTCTCTCTCTCTCTCTCTCTCTCTCTCTCTCTCTCTTCTCACACACACACACACACACACAGCAGACGTCCTTTACCGGACACGAAGTCCCCTAAATGTTAGCCCCGCCTCCTATAAAAGTCCACCAATCACAGATAGACCGCGCCCCCTGTGTAATGCTGCCTTGTTTGGGTTTTTTCGTTCAATTGCAAGTATTAAATATTATACAGATAATGTGTATAAACCACTTATAAAACATTTTTTAAACATTTTCAGTAAATGTGTGTTACTTTAATTAAATGTGAATGCATTCTTTCTTTTTTAAAGCATAATATTGTAGAAGGCTCAAGGAAACACAGTCCTGTAATAGCTACTGTTAAAAATTGCACAGTCCTTTTTAGAATATTGCAGAGTTTGCGTTAATTTCTGTGATTGCAAAATCTCTAAATCCTGGAGGGACTGACCGTTGCTTCTAAAGATATACTTATGCAAATAAGAACAATGTTTCCTTTAAGCATTTTATTCATTTTTGTAGTTTTATATCCTATGTATCATTTTCATAACCAAAACATCAGTAGCTCTTCCCATATATACTGCATTTTATACTATAGACTCACTGAGCACTTAGGAATTAGGAACATCTGTACACCTGCTCATTCATGCAATTATCTTATCAGCCATTAGTGGTCAACAGAGAATGGCCAGACTGGTTCGAGTTGACAGAAAGGCTACAGCAGCTCAGATATGTACAATTGTGGTGAACAGAATAGAATCTCAGAATCCACAACACGCCAAAACTTAAGGTGGATGGGCTACAACAGCAGGAGTCCACATTAGGTTGCACTTCTGTCAGCCAAGAACAGAAACCTGAGGCTGCAGTGGGCACAGGATCACCAAAACTGGATAGTTGAAGACTGGAAAAATGTAACCTAGTCTTGATTTAATTTTTCCTCTCACTTATTCGCTTCACCTCCTACACTTTTGTTCAACCAGAATACAGAGACAAATCCCAAACTCAGAATTTGGCACCAATAGCATGAATCCATGGACCGAGCCTGTACTGTGTCAACAGTCCAGGCTGGTGGAGGTGGTGTAATGGTGGAAGTGGTGGGAATGTTTTCTTGACACACTTTGGGCTTGTTAATACCAATCAATCATTGCTTGAATGCCACAGTCTCTTTGAGTATTGCTGCTGACCATGTGCATTCCTTCATGGCCACAATTTATCCATCTTCTATTTGCTACTGAAAGCATGAAACGCACCATGTCACCAAAGCAAAAGTAATCTCAAACTGTGTTCTTCCGTGGCCTTTCCAGTCTGAATCCAAAAAAACACATTTGGGATAAGCTAGAATTGGAGAGTTGCAGCATGAAAGTGCACTTAAAAAATCTGTAGGAATTGTGTGCAATCATGTCAACATGGACCAGAATCTTTATACAGTATCTGTACACAATAAATAGCAACTGAAGTCAGCAGACTGCACAGTGTTTGAACCATTGCTTTTGTTCCTCTGAAGAGAGCTAGAATTGTTTGTAATTTAATTTCAGTCAATTTCCTTTAGACCAACTCACATGAATGTCCTGTGATTCTCTAACGACTCACCATTCCTCACCAGAACATCAGACAGAATAGCTGTGGATTGAAATCACTGAGATCATAATGCATTTCACTAGATGTCTCCTGCTGTCCATGCTGGCATTAGGATCATTATCCATATGCTCCTCAGGCCCTCTTCATGCACAATGCAAAGTGGAATGGTAAATATATTATTGTATCTGTTTGTGTACCTGTTTGTTTCCTTGCTTGTTTTGGTTTTCACTTTCTGCCCTGTAAACTTTAAAAATCTCAGAGTTAATTTTTAGTGTGTGTTAAGTTAGGAGTGTTAAGTCTTAATGTGTGTGTTACAAATGTTAAGTCTTAACTCTTGTTGTGAGGTTGTTGTGATTCGATTAGGTTCAACTGTGTTGTATTGTAAAATGAACACCCCTTGCATACCTATTATTTGATGTAAGATAATGTTACAGTTAAGATTACAGAATACAAGTGGAAAATTAACTCTTGCTGGATAAGCAGTGGCAGTGAGTAAAAATCTGTACAAAAAATGCACGCTGACATAATACAATGTTGTGAAATCACCTGATTATATGTGTAAATCAGAACTCTTTCACACCGAGTTTACTAGACTACACAGATTGCTGACTTTTGCATTAGAAATTATTGTAGCATGGCAATGTTAATCATGAAGAACATATTATGTACTATATGATTAATTAATTTCCTTGTTTATTGAGATGTGCAAATAAATGTGGAACATATACATGTACTAATTCAGGTTGAACAAAAGAGTGTCTGTTGCATTTCAGACCTCCTATTCACTCAGTCACTTCCTCTAACCACTTTATCCCGGTTGTGGTAAATGCAGAGTTTATAACAGGAATGCTAGTCATGAGCCAGGAGCACACCCTGGATGGGATGCCAGTCGGTCACAGGCACCATACTCACACCAAAGGCCAATTTAACATAGCCAGTCCACCTACCTGCATGTTTTTGGGAGGAAACCCACATGGACACAGGAATAACATGCACAAAAACAGACAGAACTTAAGGGCCACATTGTCATTCTGTCTCTGGTTGAAGCCAACATGTCTCTGGTTGTTATCCTGAAAGCGGTCTGACAGGGGGGGACACCCATAAATATCCTTTTGCATCTTAAGAACCTCACATGAATAATTTATAAATGAAACGAAAAACTGCCATTGAAAGCTTGAAAAGTTCTCTGTGAGCTGAGCTGCTAAACATCTGGACAATGAATGAATTCCGCAATGTCCTCTTTCTTCCAGTTGATGGCAGCATTTGAATTGAGATGGGCAAATGTCTATTCTCTCAACAGAGAGATTCTCTATAGTTATGTTGACTTGGGTGTGCTGTAGTGCAATGGTTCTTAAAGTGGAGTCTGATCAAGCATAGACTGGGGGTCTGTGATTTTTTATTTACTTTTTTTTTCACTTTAATTTTCAGGGAGTAATCACACCCCATTATTATCAATTTTATTTTTAAGTTGAATTATTATTATAAGATTGGCCACTTGAACTTAATGGATTGAATCCAGACCTTGATATCTCAAAAAACAAGGCATATAAATAATGTCTACTTGAACATTATATCTTCTGTCTGAAGAAAAGATCAGGAATAAAAAGCTCTTTGACTGCAATAAATAGAATACTATTTGGGTTAGAAAACTGTTAGGGTTAGGCCCTTGAGCCTAGAGGCCTGTGTAGACCTTAATCTGACCCTGGCAAAAACTTTATATTGAAACGTTGCATTATGATTTATTTCAGGTACTTTGGGCTTCCCTGTAGTTATGTGTCCAAAGCCTTGGTCACTCAGATTAAACAGTGGAGCACAATGGCAGGTTGTACTTTGGGTGGGGAAAGGTGTCTATACAAGGTAAGTGTGTGTGTGTGTGTGTGTGTGTGTGTGTGTGTGTGTGTGTGTGTGTGTGTGCACACCTGTGCATTTCTTGAACGAGCATTAAGCTGTAATGAATGAATGAATGACAAAACCCTTTTACAATTACAGCTCCAGTCAGCCTCCATCCACTTCATTGCAGCAAAGCATATTGCACCATCAAAGAAATACGTGGAAGATATAAACTTCAGACTGGTTCCTTGTAAATTCTTCACCCATTGCCAGATATCAGTAAGAGTTCATTGCATATGCAGTGAATTTCCTTTGCATATATCACTGTAACATATACCCTGAGAACAGCACTGTATGTTAACAGCATTATTATTCTCAATAGGCTATGTCAGTCTCAGAAACCTGGTATGCTGTTACAGACCATGGCACTAATTACTGCAACCTCTACAACTTAATAGAAGGTAATTCACTACACACACAGTTCAAATATGTTCCCCTGATATGCACATTTACATTTATCCATACCTAAATGTTAAATGCATTGCTTAAGCATCTAGGAGGGTATCTCTGGCAGTCGCAGCATTTAGACTCTGGCCAAGAGCTCAGAACATTAACCATTGGACTACTACTGTCTTTTAATATGACTAATAATATATATATGATTTTTTTTTTACAGATAAGATTTTTTTACATTCACAGATCTACAGAAAAGGAAAGAAAAAATACATATGGTCTTGACTCAAGATTATTATTTTTTTGTATAGGGTGTGGACTGACTGAGGCTCCAGGTTATAAGGAAATCACTAGTGAATTCCTGTGCACACAGCGATCTTCTGCCAACTGCAATGTTTACTGATGCTGGCGTCCCTTCAAGCTAAATATTAGCTGCAGGTGACATATCAACATTATGGCAATAGACATATGTATGAATGTGTCTTATATGCTGTGTGTATAAACTGATGTATAAACTGATAATGAAAAATTTGAGTATTTTAAGAATTTCCCTCCTTGCCTATTTTCTTTCTTTTTTTTATGTCATCCAAAATTTAATTCAAGAGGAACATTATATTTTACCTGCTTTCCTTTGCACAAAAGAAATTGTAAGGGGCAAATATAGCTCTCCATGCTCCTGAGGTGAGGCACTGCCTTCAGAGGAACATTGTTCTTTTTGATGCATAGAGCAGTTTTTCTCTTAAAGACAGCAACATTTTCTAGATCCACTCCCAGCCATGTGGATTGGAGGGCAGCTTTTATTAGGACAGCAATATAGTCAGCCCAACTCAGCCATCCATCATAGAGAATCCAGCACGCCTCAAATCGACACTGTTGGCCTGCTGCGTCACTATCTCTCTCTCCTGAACATTACAACTGATGTGGCCTGTGCTGGACTGAAGAGGGCAATGTCTGCAAACACTCCACAATCCATCGTTTATTTAATAGTGGCACAAATTGTGCAGTTCATTTTAATGAGTGAAACTAGAGACTTTCACTTTTTATAAAAGTTATTTTAGTAGTGATATGTAATAACGATGGTTAAAAGCTTTATGCCATATTCTGAAAAGTGATGATAGCAAAACCTTCTATATAGCACATTGTGTTCTGATCTGAAATACTGTTTAAGTAGTGACTGTTTAAGTAGTGAGGCTGGAGATAAAAATGTGCTTAGGTTTTCTTTTAAGGATACTACAGAACCTTTTCCTTTTTCCGCTCCAGGCTTTTGAATTGTATGTGTTTAAGCATTTTTATAAAGATAATTAAAGTGTAATAAGAATCTATAGCAGTTATTTAGGAGGTCTCAAATAATATAATTTGTTTATCTATTTACAAAAGTAAGCATGCGCCTTAACTGAAAATATATTTCTTTAATTATAATAAATATTCTGTACTAATCAGGTAAAACTCACCGCACTATCGTTTTTTCTGTCAACACTAAGGTCAACCTTGACTGACAGCTCTTAAAGACACTTCTAAAGCTACATGGTACAAGCTAGAAGTGTATCATTTGTGACTGTCTTTTTCCCTGCTTCCTAACCCAACCCTAAAATGAATTTGTCATTGATGAAAGAGTGCAAAATCCTGTCAGAACCAATTAAAAAGCCCCTGGACCTCCAGGGCAGCATGCCACAGCCTGACAAGGAAGTGGAGAAAGGTAATCAGCACCTGGCTATTGAACAATATTGAAAAGCACAACAATAACACACAATAAATCACAGTGAGAGCTAGAGTGGATATCTGCTCTCAAGGACAAACAGGTTGTTCTCTCAGGCACAGGACCCACTTTGAAAAAAACCCCAAACATTTTCTACCTTCTTTCTCCTTGCATGCTGATATACAACTCAACATATTTTAAGACTAGATATTAAGACACAGACTAGATAGTAAACTAGACTGCATTGATCTGCCTGTAAGTGTATAGTAGTTTAATATCACTCAGCAGCAGAATAAGGAATTTGTCTTTAGTAATTACAAATTGTTCATCATTTGAATAAAGCAGATTCCAGGTATGCACTGTACACACACACACACACACACACACACACACACACACACATAAAACCTAGGGATGTAGTTGGATATAACAAAGTGAAGTGCCTTCACCCTTAATCTGCACATTGGAGGAATTGTAATGTTTTCAAGAGGAAACTTGAACATTGTCTTCAATCAGATCCTATCAGTAAGTCTCATGGTGCAGCTCTCATTTGGCATGACATGACATCAGATCAAGGAATGAGAAGAATGTAACTGGAGGGCATGCTCCATGTGCCCCAGTCAATAGCACTGAACATCACCCCCTCACCAATCAGACCCCCAATGACCATGCCACCTGCAAGCCTGAGTTTCAGACATGCACATTTCTATAACAAATGCGTTTCATCATGAATGAATTTCCAGATGGTGATACACCTTCAGTGCAGATTAAATCGGACTTACATCTCACCGTGGCCTGTGTATCCCCAGGGCAGAGGCAGAGTGTGCGCTAGATGACAGCATGACGCTTGTCACCAACATACGCCCAGCTTTTCTTCCCCCTCACTGGATCTGCCAGTACTGTTTATATCTCATCCACACATGGGGAAATCAGTGAGAATAATTCTGCTCTATTGTTGTAAAAATAAATAAATAAATAAAAAGTATGGACCCATATCATGGTAGATTACAAATTTTAAACTACAAACTACATAGGTGTGCTAATTTTGCTGAAAGGTATGTATTGGGTTATTTAGTATTACTAAAATAATGTGCACTAATAAAATTCTGTAAATTATGTATTGAGAGTCTTTTTAAAATATTTGTTTTTAAACAAGTATTTGTCATGACAAGTTTCTGTGTTTGTCATTGGCTCGTGTATCATTAAACAAATGTCAGTAAATAAGTACATGTTTTCTCTCTTGTGCTTTATGGCTTGCTGTAATAAATATATCACCCTCAATCAAAATGCAGAACAAGACTCCCATTTAAGGTGTCCAATAGCTCATTTACTGAGTTGTTCAGTGTTTTTTTTTTTTACCCTCCCTGTTTTAATGAAATCCCTCACTCACATGATTTCATTTGGCCTGAGCATTAGTGGTAGAGGATGTAATAATTACATTGAAATATTAATCCAGCCCTTGAGACAGAGCCATGAATCACCAGCATGACGAACTTGAACATACGCTCTTGTCTTTTTTCCTATCACACAAGACAAATGAATATAACAAATAATTGTAATCCACTCTGGGAATGCAGAAGCCTTATAGTATTACAAAAAGATACTATTGGAAAAGATGTAGGAAAGAGAGAGTGTGATTAGGTCCATTTGATATTCTGTGTTCTGGAAACAGAGGGTGTAATGGCAGAAAAAGTGAACAGTTAGGAGAAATACCCTGGGTCTAGGATACTTAATCAAAGGTAGAATTCAAGATATATGTGTAAGTTTGGTGAATTGTATTTTTAATTCATTTGGTATGTTCATGTCCAATTTGGTTCCTTTTTTGATATTATAGAATTTTTCTTTATTTCTTTTGTTTTAGTGAAGTGATTTGAACTTTCCTTCAGATTTATACCATATAACATGCTCCATGAACAAGCCTTCTCTAAAATATTGCTTTGTAAACACAGTGCTTATTAACTATGCCCATGGATTTTGATTATTTAGGTCCAATACAAGGGATATTTTAAAATATATATCTCATTTACTACCTGTAGAAGTTTTGTTGCTTGTGTTTATTTAATCCCTGTGGTTTGACTGGGTAAAATTCAGATGAGCAGCTTTTATTTACAGTCTTTCACAAATATTTTGTGATTGTGATTTGCACTTGAGCAGCTGGAAGTTTAAGTTTTAAACTGTGTTTCCATTCTGTGTTTACTGAAGAGCAACGACCCTTGCTTCTTTTTAGATATGCACCCAGCCTCTGCTGTTCCTGAGTCTGTAAGCCATCCCTCAGCCTCTCTTCACTTTTCCACTGCTATCACTCACTGCCTCACGTAGGGCTAAATGCCCTGACACAAGCTGGGAGATGGGATTACCAGCAGGGAGCTGGAGGCTGATTGCATTTTCATGCTGTCTCTGTGGTAGAGGGGGGGTGGTAATGGTGCCAAGGTGGGCACAGGTGAAGGCTGGTGCTGTCGTCCAAGGAGGGACATTGTGGAGGGCTGGACAGAGGGATGGATGTATGGCTGGTGTCATCTGGATGTCTCCATGTTGTTCATCACTCGGTGCTTCAGTTAAAGGGAGGATGTCATTTGGGTCTTGATTTTAGTTTTGCAGGTCATTGTTCTGGGAAGAAAATTCCCAATACCACACTGGTGTTCAGCAAAATACAGAACAGTTGAGTTTCACCAAGACCATGTCCCTGCTTTTATAGTGTGAGAATTGAAAAATAGATTTCACAGACAGTCAGTATTGATCTAATGAAACTAAGTCGTAGTTTACAGTTGTTCATAAACATGCATGATCAAAATGGACATTTTTAAAAAAATATATATTTTTATTTTATAGTTTGGGCTTTGTGAGGTAAGTAAGACACCTGAGATTCAGTGTAAACTGACCTTGTTACTCATTTATGCTATTTATGACAGTAACTAACATTAGTCACTAACAAATTCCTATAATTTTGGAGAGTTTGATACACCGATTCACATGCATGTGTTACCTGGTCTATAAATCTCAGCCAAGCAATCAGATGCACCTGCAACAGAAATCATTCAACATGCTTCTGACAGCCTGTACAATTCTGTTCTGTTTGACAAATATGATAAGTGAGCATGAAGCTGGGGACATGGGGTCGAAGTTTAAAATGACAGTGCTTTTCCATCTGTTCTGTGTGTTACGCAAAATTTTGTCTTTGAGTCTTTGATTAGGAGACACTCATCTACATACAAGCAGATTGCATTGTTGAGAAACATTGCTATTACACTAAAAACTCCTTGTGCCACCTAAGTGGGTCCTATGGTTTGTCAATCTGGGGGAACCCTTAAAGGCTCTATGTAGAACCCTTCAATCGATTATTTCCCATGTAGAAAAGGTAGAACCCATGTAGAAAACTACTAATATTAACATTCAAACCAGCTAACAATTTAATGTTTTCTGAACATTGAAGCTCTAGGGCGTTTTCTTTGACATATTTTCTTGGTTTTCAGAGATGCTTTTTATGTTTGTAAATGTTTTTTTGGTGTGTGTGTGGTTTTTTACATTTTTTTTTTACATTTTTAGTTAGAGGACCGTTATCAGTGTTTCTGGGGTTTCCTGCAGGTAAGCCAGTTTCCTCTCCCAGTCCCAAGACATGCATTGAAGTCTGATGGGCATCTCTAAATTGTCCATAGTGTCCAGTGGGTTGGCACTCCATCCGGGTGTCCCCTACCTTTGTTCGTAGGCCACTGTGACCCTAAGTAGGATAAAGAAAATATGGATGGTTAGAAGTTCTAATAACATTTTGTAGCAAACCATTATTATAACAGATATCGTATGTTAGAAGATTGCAGGTACATTATATCTGGAATGTCACAGTCTAATATTTACATGTTCTTTCACTGATGACAAACATGTTTTAGAGATTAGTTTATATTTTTTATATAGAAATAGATATTTCTAGACAAAGGTCTCAGCTAATGAATCGTGTAAGGAAACAGGTTTTAATGAAAATGTGTTTTCTTAAAAAAAAAAAAAAAAACCATTTAATTTCATAGCTTAATCAGACGCACTGACAAAAACATGCTATTTTAATTTCATCCATCCAACAAGAATGTAAAGTCCTAAGTTATCTAATAATGGTGTACAGTAAAAGGAGTTAAGTGATCAAATACATTATCTTTTTTGTTATTATTCTGTTCACACTATTATGAACAATCCAATTCCTCAAATGCTTAATTCTCCAACCTTTTTTTTAAAATTAAGCATAATATCACTGTCACAAGACAAGACTAGGACAGGAAGTAAGCACAGGAGGGAAGTCTTTATTTAAACTTAAACTCAAGACTTGAAACAGAAAACCTATCCCTCAACACAGGATGAGACATGAAGTACAAAACTTAGAACCAGACTGTGCCTAGAAACACTAACTTAACTCAGGTATGAACCAGATTTATCTTAGGCAAGAATACTCATCAACACAGACACTCAACTCAAGCATGGCATGAACACTTAAAGGATAGACATGCATTCACTCTACTATGGCATGGCATAAACACTCTTTACTATGGCATGGCATAAACACTCAACTAGGGCATGACCTGAACCCACAACTTGTATTTCTTGGTGTTGTTTTGCTGCAACCCTCAAGCTTTGTTTCTCTTAGACCAGTCCCAATTCATGTGGGTCGATTCCGTCTCTTCCCAGTTAAGTTCAGAAGAAGTTTAGGTCAAAACCAGGTTAGGTTTAGGTTAGGTTTAGGTTAAGTTTAGGTTAAGTTTAGGTTAAGTTTAGGTTACTGCCAGAATAATGCCGCGCAACGTGCGCAGCAACACGAGGGGTTTAAATACCTAGTCACAAGTCTCTTAATTGGAGACAACTGGCAACACTTGACGCAGTGGTAGCGTCCATGTGAATATCCAGCACGTGCACGTGCACACTCTGAATCCGCTCATGCACATTGTCGCCTGAGCCCCCTCTGCTGGCGCAATCGTGACAATCACCAATGTTCTTAGGCACACAAGACATTATAACATGTGGTTCACTTAGTGTTTTAATTATTAATACAATAAATTAAACAAAGAATAAAAAATGTTTTTTTCAAAATGAACAAAAACCTTCATCTGATGGTCTTGGCAAAATGACAGAGATCCAACTGAGGTTACAACAGATTAAACACTAGCAAATATTTTTTCAAACAACTGATTGACAAGTAAACTAATTAAGAGAACTAAGTAATATATAATATTTAATTTAATTCAACAATGTAATTTTATTATAACCGGGGGTTATATAAGCATGGTGGTTTAGTGGTTAGAACGTTCGCCTCACATGTCCGGGGTTCGATTCCCGTCGTGGCCATCCTGATACTACCTGTGCTGCAGGGGTTTCCTCTGGGTACTCCCGGTTCCTCCCCCAGTCCAAAGACATGCATAGGTTACATATAGGTTGATTGGCGTGTCTAAATTGTCCGTAGTGTATGAATGGGTGTGTGGGTGTGTATGTGATTGTGTCCATGTGGTGGACTGGCACCCTGTCCAGGGTGTACCTTGTGCCCGATGCTTCCTGGGATAGGCTCCAGGTTCCCCGTGACCCTGAAGAAGGATTATAACTGGGTTCCAGAATCCTTCCAGTGCTTTTCTCTTTGTAGCAGTATGTCTCATTCTGAGTCTCTGGTGGCTCACTGGAAAAACTAAAGAAGCTTATGTAAGATTCAGTGTAATAGTAAGCATAATTATGTGACATATTGTAGTAGCAACAGAAATCTTCTCAATTCTATAGGAATACAAGGGATCTGTAACCTGTTCTTAAATTATATCAGTTACTTAGATTTTATTTGTCTGACCTGCATGACTTAAGAGTTGGGCAACAGGAGTCAGACATGTTTACTCTCTCTGAAGTCCATTAAATCAGGGGTTATGCTGTAGAATTGCCTTGTACGGCTTGACTGGAGTGGAAGTGCCTTCCCTGTTAGCTTCAATAGAATGCCATTGACTGGACAGAAACAGACATGTTTTGGGTTAGCATTTGCTGTTGGACCATGAGGGTGCAGAAACTACACTTTTACATCATGGTGTTGATTGTCCACATTGATGACCTTTGCTGGCCACCAATAGTCATCGTACACCACTGTAAGGAGTCTCCTTCCTCAGTGCTGTCAAGAGCAATGTGTGTATTGATGCCTTCAGAAGCTTTCAGCAGTGGCTCTGAAAGGGTCTACTTGCTGTTGCACCTCCCTGTGCTGTCTGGACCTTCTCTGATACCCCTGATCCCTATAGTCCAATTCAAAGATTTGTCTCACTTTTTTGTCTTGAACGCTTTTCTTCCACCTTTGTCTTTCCTTCTCAAGAATCTCCCTTATGATTTCTGGGCCTCTGTTTATTTTCTCTCTTTCTTTGATACTCCCTATTTCTCTTTTTTTTCTCCTCTAATAGTTTGTCTAGCCATTCTTGCCGATTTTATAGATCAAATCAATACATGTCAGAAATCTTATTTAAAAAAAATCTAGAAAAGATATACAGTCCAGTGTGTGTATGTGAATGTCTACATGTATGTAAATCAGGCCAATTAAAATCATGAAACAACATTAGAATAATTCCCCATATTCAAAAGTAAAATTATATCACTATATAAAGAGTTTTTGTGAGCGTTTGTCAATTCCTTCAGCTAGCAAGCAAATACAGACAAAATACAGGAAACGCAGGAAACACGGCAAATCATACGTGCGCAAACATAGACGTACGGCCGCTAGCATGCTAAATTCTACAATCGCTACACACCATAATACTGCGTGCCGTGCGCAGTGATGCAAGGGGTTTAAATAGCCAACATAATTACTCTAAACATAAACACCTGGTTCAAATTAGGCTACACCCTCGCACATCAAGCCAATGTTCGAACAGGACGAGAACGAAACCAAAACAAGAGTCACATGTCCACATAGATATCAGTGCCATCTGCCGGCAGTGGCGTAACAGACAGAAATTATCACAATGGGAAGATGGTGTTGAAATGTACAAGCTGTGACAACAGAGACTTAAATATTGTTTGTTTGAAATATAAAAAAAACAAATAGCAAACTTACCAGACCAAGCATCCTACTGTTGCATCCACAATGAGCTGGGATGGGGAGAGGGGTCCTGTATAGCTGACTATTATAGCTGACTGTGACATTTATTCAGGATTATAAACAAAAGTATGACGGAGTTGACCCAAAGTGAGGACACAACTTTGATCATCAGTTTTTTGGGGAAAATATCATTTAAGATTTACTTTATGTATTATTCGATATTTTACAGATCTCTGCCTTTCATTTTAAATGTATATTTATTAATTTATTGCATTTTAAGCACTTTGTTTGGCAGTCATATATTGTGACTTCTTATGAGGACATGTTAAATGTTTACCAAGAATAGAGCATACATTTAGAAGAATTGTAATTAAATTAATAAAAAAATATATTAGCCCAGAGTATGCTGATTACCTTTTGCTTGAACTTGAATTTCTTTATGAATTTCTTAATTTTTAACATAAAGAGGACTTTTGTACGTAGGACAAATTTTTTATTTATTTTTTTTAGGGGGAGACCTTTTCACCTGACCACCTCTTATGCTCTCAGATTATTATTCAGTTATTTATCATAAAGCTTATTACTTCTATTAATTATTTAGTAGTGAAATTAATAGGAGAGTATTTACAACAGTATGGAATGTAAGTCAGGACCTGATGAGGATTCCTGGGAGCTTAAGGACTTAACCCACTTGAGATGCTCTAGAAAGAGTTGTATAAAAAGGTCATTAGAGATAACTAACCAGCTCAAATAGTCTTGCAAGACTGAATGGAATAATCTTTGAGGAATTCCTTGAAAAAAGACTTTGTATGAAGAGAATGTGTGCAGTAGTTACAGCTGTTTGTTTATATATATACATATATATAAATAATAAAACAATACTTACTAATTAATATATTGCAAACTAACAAAGAACGTCCCTGTTGCACACATACTGGATCTGAAAAGATCTGAAAAGGATTAAGCAACCACCTTCCCATGCCCCTGAAATGACCCTATAAGCTCCCCCCCCTTTCTCCCTCTCTCTATTCTTGACATGATCTATGAAGTCCTTCACATTGTAAATATTACATCCCTCTGACTCCCTTTAAGCCCTATAGACAGAAAGCAGCTTAGACGGGGCATCACGTCTTAAATGCAGGTCATAAAGAAAGACGGGCTGAAGGGAAAGGAGCCATATGAAATAAAGAAAAATGAAAATGAATACAGTGCCAGTACCAATTGTTAGGCCCCAAACAGACCTGGGAGAAGTTGGGCCACTTAGATTTATGGGACCCTTGTTAATCCAGGAATGGAGAAAGGAGCAAGAGAGAGAGAGAGAGAGAGAGAGAGAGAGAGAGAGAGAGAGAGACAGAGAGAGAGAGAGAGAGAGAGATGAGTGCTTGACATTTATTGGAGGTTTGGGAGATGGTCAAGCTGTCAGCGACTGGGTGGTGCCACAGTCTAGTTTGAAGGTTATGTGCAGTCCCGGTCATTAAGAAGACAGACCCACTGTCAGGAAGCATATCCTCCTTGGGCTTCCCCTCCTATGTGAGCAGAAAAAGGAGCTATCTATCAGGCTTCTGTGGAGGAAAAGCCGTTTATTAAGAAATAAAAGAGAGAAGTTCTCAAAGTTGCCTTCGGCTATTCAGTGTTTCAATATAGCCAACAAAATCACATGACATGAAGCAAAGATGCTTAGTCTGATGTAAGATGTAACAATGACAATTTATTTTTTAATGATTACAGAAATGTACATTAATTATTTGCCATCTTGTTTTCTGATAGATGAAATTTCTAGATAAAATATTACTGGAGATTGTTATGATTGTGTAATCCAATCAGGACTAATATGGCAACAATGTGAGCCTGTCTTACCAAAACACTGAACCTCACCCTGAACTGTCAAAAAAGGGTATTTTACAGGTACAGTTTGGTTTTCCTTATACATAAACTGTGTGGGTATAACATTTCTCATATGGTGCGAGAGACTTTCTTAAATGCATGTGAATGTATTGTGAATGTATCTACATTCTCTTTCCAAGGTAATAAAAGTAAGGAAGACATACCCTTAACTTAAACACCCCAGGGGGTAGGATAAGTAGTGTGCAAAGTACAATTTAGTACCTTTTCCTGACTGTGTTCCCTTATAGCAAGATGGATCTGTGTGTATTTTTACATTACATCAGGGACATTAACACATTAATTATTCAATCTCAATAAGCCAATATCCCAGATGATGTGACCTTTTTCTGGTGAACTGTCATAGCTTGTATGTAAGCACCCTTTTCATAATGTTCCTCATTACTAGCTCCCACGCACTCACACGCTGTTTTTATTAACAAAAAAACAATGCTCTATATGTACCCAATAAGCATACTTGAGGAACTGTATACACACCTTTCTGGAAAAAGTGACAAATAAAGTAACTAGTAGAAGTCTTAAAGTAACATACAACGTAGTCAAAAAATCTGAGACAACTAGTGAAAATGCTTCTGTCTGGCATTCTTTTTGAATTCAGCACAAAATTTTCATCACAAATGATATAACTTGAGTGAAAAGTAGAATATTAGAAATATTTACATGAATTTCAGAATTTCTTAGAATGTCGCATGCCCTCCTTTTTGCTTTAATTAGAGTGAACTCGAGTTGAAACAGACTCCACAAGTTTGTATTAAACCTGATGGTCCATTTTAGGTCAAATCCATCACAGTGTTGTCAAAACACGTGCTTCAATAGAAGGGATAATACTCATGGAAAATCTGACCTTTTGAGGTAGAATGGTCACTATCACAAATCTGCCTAACTTTAATTAATGACCTAGAAATTGTGCAAAATCTTGAAGATTTTGAAGATTTTGTCAAGATGTTGCATATTTTCTTTTTTGTTTGTTTGTTTCAGAATGTTCTTTTTATTTGCTTTCTATTTATTTCCAGTCTTAAATAATTGAAAATTATCAGACTTTTGGACCCCACTGTATATACTTAAGTATCAAAATAATTTATGCATCACAAACATTGAAAAAGGAAGTAGGATAATTTCTTTGTATGAATAAAACTATGAACAATAATAGTCAAACTCAATATACGTTTCAATAAACCTTTAGAATGCCTTTATCTCTGTATTCTTTTTTGTATTGGATGTATGTGGATGGTCCATTTCTTTTAATACTAGTGTAAAGTATGAACAATCACTCAAGCAGAACTAGAAAATGCTGTCAGGAAATATTGTAGTAATAAGTGATCAGTTATCACCTGTAAATGCTAACGACATGAAATATCACAGGAAACATAAAAAGCTCAGTTTACCATAGATCTTGTAAATCTTGTTACTTATTTAAAAGGAGCAGAATACAAATAGGAACTATGGCGACAGAGGTGCTTTCCAAGGGTAAGTCATACAATGTTAAATATGGCATATATATTTTTACTTACCATTTAGAAGCTCAGGCACTAACTGTATAGCATCTGATATTGATTTCAAATTGAGAGAGAGAGAGAGAGAGAGAAAGAGAGAGAGAGAGAGAGAGAGAGAGAGAGAGAGAGAGAGAGGAGCATGATGGAAACACAACATAGAATAGCTCTCAGTGCATCCAGTTGGAGAGTAATTTCAAAACTGTGACCTTCAGCAAAAAAAATAAAAAATCTAAGGCAACATAAAAAAAATATTAAGGTTAAAAAGGAAGTTTTATTGTTTAATGCTTGGAAATTTACACATAAACCATATAGAACCCCTCCTCATGGCATGGAAAGAGCTGACAGAATGAGTAATATTTGTATCAATTATAACATCATAAAAAGTTCACAATGCTGGATTACATTTTTATCTTCAAATGACAAAAAGATCTTCTATTTGCAAAACATGAGACATGAGACAAAGTAACAAAGGAACAAGAGTACAAAGAGACAAAGGAAACAAAGTACAATTACTACAGTGTTGTATTATTGTACAGTTTTCAAGTATCTGTGCTTTCTTTTTTCACTTTTATCTTACTTACATTTCAAAAGAAAAATATTTAAAAAAAATTATTCTAACACTGTGAGATACATTTCTCTGTTATCTATATATTTTTCATAAACCATGAAGTGATGTTCAGTATCAGAGACTATAACAGACAAATGTAAACTATAAAAGATTGCTTGTACCTTTATAATTAATAAACATTTACAGGAGTAAATGTTAGTAACATTAGTACTAACATGTAGTAACATTTATAGATGAGCAGATGCACTTTTTACTTGAGTAAGAAATATTTGTGCTTCTACCACTTCTTTGATTCTGTGATTTTTGCCTTGTGTAGGCTACAGATCAGAGATGTACAGGTTCCCATGTTGGTTACGGCTAAAATTACTTCTGAAATTTTTGTTGTTGTTTTTTTTTTATAAAATTCCAAAATAAAAGTGACTTTGTAACACTGCCCTATGGACATTTGTACATTATAAAATGTAACAGTTCAAAGCTGGGTATCCATGATAAAACTCACCATCTGTGGTTAGTAGTGAATTTTCTAAAAATCCACACCGTGCAACTTGTATCCCAGTTACAGATCTGGGTGATGGTGTCCCTGTTAAATCACTCTATATGGCAGACAAAATGAGAAGAGAGAGAGAGAGAGAGAGAGAGAGAGAGAGAGAGAGACAGAGAGAGGGAAGGAGGAAAGGAGGAAAGGAGAGAACAATGGAGCATCGATTTTGGGGAGCCCGGCCCCATTGCTCCTCTATTCCAATGCTTTGTTACTGTGGTGATTTGTCACCTTAAAGGTCATTAATCACAAAGTGCTGTGAGTTTAGGCAGTTAAGCCAGGCCAGTCAACCACCCAGAGGAACTTTCAACACAGGGAAAGGTATTGAGGAGTCTACAAACATGTGTTGGACCTCTACAACAAGCTTAAATTCAGTATTATGACCGTGGGCCCTAATCCAGACTAATTCAAAGTTAGTAGCCCATTGTGTAACAGGGCACACAATAAAAAGTTCTATGTATTATTGCAAGAAAGTCATTGAGCTTAAATCATATCAGTACATATTTGTACATTTTATGACAGTATTTATTTATTTATTTTAATCAAAAATCGATTAATGGGTCACAGCAACATCTGCTAAACAAATAACTCAATTTCCCATTTGTTTATAAATTATTACTCTTGGTGTCGATGGTTGCATCTGTTGCCTGTCATCTTTACCTTTCTTCATAAGAGTTGATAAACAGGGGCAGCATAGTTTACTAGTCCCATTGGTCTGCTGTGAAAGATAGAGCATTTCCTCCCAGCTTTATTGGCTCCAATATGAAATGTCTCAAAGAATATAGATGGGTGGTCTGCTAAATAATCACCCTTTACTACTCACCTTTAATACTGTAACGTCATTAATGCACCAAACTGGAACAAGAGCTCAGTGGTAGTGGTAACTTTACTCTTTAAAACACACTAGCTATTCACAAACCATTTTATATGCTTTATCTCTGTATGCGTGCTCTTGACCCAAAGAAATATACAGATAACAAAGCATAGGAC
The DNA here is from genome assembly GCA_012411365.1 of Ameiurus melas. Classification (NCBI taxonomy): domain Eukaryota; kingdom Metazoa; phylum Chordata; class Actinopteri; order Siluriformes; family Ictaluridae; genus Ameiurus; species Ameiurus melas. The sequence continues at coordinate 25,967,094 of CM022757.1, read as the reverse complement.
ACTTACTATTTCTCAGTTGTTAGAACTTATTTATCTCTCTTTCAGATATTCTGGTCTATACTGCATAGCTCTTTGTGTAGGCAAAAGGGGGGAAAAAATCAAACTTTCTCTGAATCTGGGCTCTCTACTGAGGCTCTGCTCCAGTTAAAGGCCACACATAGAGAGGATACAACAGTATCACAAGGCCATATCTGTGCTCTTTTAGAACTCCTGGTGTCATTCAGTCGTAATGGAGATATCACTACATTGTGAATGTGGATGCATGACAGATGAATGCGGAAGGGGAATAACCTTAGGCCACAAAGAGTGTGTGGGTTATCAGAGAGTCTGATCTCTGGCTGTTTTGATTTGACTCAGTGAGGAAAGAGCCATGTGGACCCAAATGCCCTGGGTTTCTGACAGGTCTCTGCGTCTGATGAAAAGAGTACGAGATGACCAAAGAGCTGCAAATGGGACCTGCTTCACAGATGAATGGTATAAAGTTGGAGCTTTTGTGTTGGTTGGTGGCCTTATGAAAGCACAACATCGGATCTCTCCGAGGGAACTGACGGAGAGAAAGAGTCATACATCAGAAAGATGGATAGTCTCTCCCTCTCTCTCTCTCTCTCTCTCTCTCTCTCTCTCTCTCTCTCTCGCCATTTTAAGATTCATATTAATACCTGTGGATTTAATTTTAGCTTATTATTCAGTTATTCATCTTAAAGCATGTTATTCTTTAACTATGATGAATTATTCAATAACAACCATGAGACTAATAGGAAAGGTGTCTAATCCATTAACAGGCTCTAGGATCAAAAATCTGTTTATCATGTAATATGTCCTGTCTTGCACCCTAACTCCTAACTGGTTTGCTTTGAAAAAAAATGCTTTAACACTTTCAAATAAATACCAAGTCCTCTTGCAATAAGAGTCAGCATTATGAATGTTCTCCATATATTTCCTTTTTCTCATTTTGGCTGTTTGATAACCTTAAAATAAAGCATATTCCCATCAGTACAAAGAAGAAGTGGCTAAAATGTATGATCCATCTCCTGCAGAAGATTTATCACTTCATAAACCATTTCCTTTGTAAGATTGAGTCCTTTCACCTTTGTTGAAACTGCTGTTCTTTTTATGGATACGGTTCATGTTAACACAATGTCTGTTGTCACTCTTCTTCCCTGTCAGGAAAGTTTATAGGGCCTGTAAAAAGGACACTCTATGACACAAATGGAATGTGCTACCTCAGTCACAACAAACCTGTTTGCATTTGATGGTTTACAGAGTCGCATTCCACACACACACACACACACACACAAAAAAGTAGTGCTTAATTTCAGTCCAGGAGAGAAGCAGTTACGACACCTTGATTTAATGAGAACATTTCATGAATAGTTGGGCTTTGACACACTTTTTCCTGAAACTTAACTTGAAGAAGCTGTACATTAACACATTGTCAAGTTTTAATTTCATTTTTAGTTTGTCTCACACTGATCTACAGTTCAACTGATAACTGGTCCAACAGGTAATATTTTATCTTATCTGTAAGAAACTCATCTACAAACAGCATTTAAAAAAAAATCTTTTATAGTTGTGGAGTTGTGAACATCTTTTTGGTCTAGACCAAAATTTTTGATGTGTTCATGATGTATGTCTCACAGACAACAGTGAAATAGCTTCTTTTTTTTAATACTGTACTGGTATAATCTAAATTAAGTTGAATTTTATTGAATTGACTTTCAATTCAATTTTATTTGTATGGTGCTTTTAACAATGGGTATTGTCACAAAGCAGCTTTACAAATTTAATTAATCATGGCGAGGATATTGGTGTAAAGGCCTAAATGAAAGATTTCTCTGGTTCAACATTGTCCTGTAAGTGGAGCCCCAGAAGCTACATCCATCATCAGCATCTGTGATTCCACACTTCTAATTAACAAGCTCGGATTCTGCTTTGTCTTCTAAAAGTCTAATTGTGCTCCAAATTAAAGAGCCTAATGAAATCAAGCCTATTTATCACTGCTAAGTAGGTAGCTGAAGACTGCCAAGCCTTCCTATAGTAACAGTATGACAGCGAGGAATTCAAATCATTTCTGTTGTAAAAGTTTTACTTGTTCCCATAAAGGAGTTGTAGTAGGTAATAGATTTCAGCTCACAGTTTACTGACTTGAGAGAAATAAGTGTATGTGTGTGTGTCTGTCATTTTCACACAATGCAGTTATTATATGTTAGAGAAGCCAGTGTCATGCACAACAACATTAGTAGTATGAATTAGAAGATTCAATGGCTAGATGGAGACCTGTTTACTTCATATGTGGGCTATAGTGGCAAACCAAGGCTGGCTAGTGTTGCTCTTTGGTAGCAGAAGGGGTAATGGCAGGACTGAGGAGGGGAAGGATGGTGGAGGATGACTAGGATGAGATGATGTAGCCTGGCCAGATTTGATAGCTGTCACAGCAGCGGTAGCGGCTGACAGTTGGGACAGATGACTCCTGGTGGAGCATGCAGGAGAAAGTGGTTTAAGAACGCCTGTGGAGATGACAGAGGCCTCTTTAATGGGTCCCGCCAATCTGATTAGACTTTATTGTCTGTGTGAAGCCCAGCCCATAATTCAGTTTGAAGAGAACAAAAGGGCCTCCATCATCCTGAAAAAGTTCAGACTCTGCAATCTGCTGGACGGATAGCAGACAAACAGATAAAATATAGGCTACCTGTAGTCTACCCTCTAGCTTTAAGAAGAATAGATTTGTGGTAAATCGATACTGCCAAAATAATATCAATATATATAGAATGTTTAATATTGACACTTTTGCTTATAATTAGGAGTTTTAATTTACACTCTCAATCTTCCATCTTGCTTGATGAATCAAATGGCACATCCCATGAGTCTGGGGTGTGAGAGTCACCTTGGTTTGTAATTAACACCTATCCATTTGAATTTAAAAGGAAAAGAGTAAATGATTTTGTAGAATATGAATCCTTGCTTTGTTGGAACATGTTTATTTACACTATACAAATATAATATTGCATATGTATAATTTGGCAAGATTGTACAAACTGTGGTAGTTAAATAAAAGTAGAGAATATGACATAAGGAAGAGAGATCTACAGGAAGAGTGTTTCTAAAAAAAATAAAATAAATAAATAAAATATATATATATATATATATATATATATATATATATATATATATATATATATATATATATATATATATATATATATATATATATATATATATATATATGTATATACTGCTCAAAAAATTAAAGGGAACACTTGGAGTTACATTGTGCTGTTTAGGTGTTCCCTTTATTTTTTTGAGCAGTATATATATATGTATCAATGGAGCCTAAATAACTTGCTAGGTATGTTGTACAGTATAATCTATTATATTATATATTATATTATATTATATTATATTATATTATATTATATTATATTATATTATATTATATTATATTATATTATATTATATTATATTATATTATATATAATCTTATTCCTTCCTGTCAAATAGACAGTTTATCAACAACATTCCACACAACATGCCATAGCAAACACAATCTACACTAAACATAACAGATTCCCCTGTCCTTTTAACTCTTTCCAGTCAAAAGATCACTCTATATTTTGATATTTTTGTTTAAAGGACCTTCTTTATAATACTCTGAAATTTGATGCTTTAACCAGAGTTGAATGAATTGTGAAATTACTTTATTTTATTAAAACCATATAGCTCTAATCTAATTTGAAAGTCCAAAATCATTATGACTCTAATTAGTCACATGTATTACACCACAGATTTCTTTTTTTAACAGTTACAACTATTGGTGTATATGAGTCTTAGGTATAGACTTTAGGAGTTTACCCTCCATGCACACCTGCCTTTAACAAAGCACTCATTTAAAGTTCTATTAGGATCTCAAAGCGACCAGTTAATACGTTCAACATGTATTAAAGTTTCCTTATTTGATTTATTATGTATCATTTCATTTGGTCTGTGGCAATAATAGTGTTTACACTGTAATAAATCATGAGAAACTCTACTGACTGGCTGTGTATGCCTGCAAATATACACAAATGAACAAAGTCACTTTTCACTGTAAAATTGGCGATCTTTATCATCATGTGAATAAATCCATATATTCCATATATTATGCTCGAATATTGATCATCTTTCAACTGCTCATTCGATCCCTTTAGATTTCAGGATCTTCTTCACTGTTTTCAGATAGTTCGGGTCTGGATAGCTAAAGCTGACAAAGAGAATGTAATGTAAGAAAAACTTCAAACAATACAAATAGAGCAGTCTGGTAGGTTTGCTGTAAACTTTATAATCATGAGCTGCCTGATTTCCCACAGTGCTCACCTGTCATGTCCTCCACTCTCTTTGGTTTTTAAAGGAATGTCAGCAAAGGTAACGCGTTCTTCTCCAGTACTAGTAGTTGCCACTGTAAACAGTAGCTTGTGATTGAATGCTATCTCTAGCAGGCGGTACACCTTAGTTCCTTGATGGTTCAGAGGCACAAAGGCCACTGTTTTAAGCCCATAGTATTTTTGCCCTGGATTAGGATGCTTGTCCTTCAGAGGAAAGAAGGAAACACTATCAGAAGGATGATATTGTCCAAGTGGAACCACACTAATCAACAAAGTGAGCCTCATTGTCCTGATTGCCTGTAGTTTGATTTCTATTAATTAAATCAGAGAAACTACTTGCTGCCCCATAGACCACAATGAAAAGTTCCGGCTTTTAAAGAACATGAAGATGTTACTGTAGCTTCAAAGCAGTGAAACAGGTTGAGCCAAATACCACAGAGCAGAAGAAATTTTGGGAAGAATGTCCGTGAGGGTACGTTTAGTTCAGCTGATCTAACCCGAAACTATGTCATGCATACATGTTGCTGTGACAATGCAGAAGGATTAATACAGTAATATACACACAAAAATAAAAAGCATTATAAGCTGACCGTCTGTATTCCATCATCAAATTCAAAGTTGATCTGTATGGTGTCACAGTCTGGATATCCTTCCACATTCCTAGTCAGGTGCGTTATTGACATCTGCCCGTCATCTGGTTGGTTTCCATTTACTATTTTAGAGTTTATTTGGTGTCCGCTAGTTCCATTTTCAGCTGATCAAAAAAAAATAAAAAATTAACTGGTTTACACCTGGACTGTGCTACGGAAAGATATTAAGATAGTATAAAAAAAGAATAAAATAACATACCTTGGTCAGCCAGCGATGGCGGCCCATTTCCATTTAAATATCTGGTGCAATACATCTTTTCTTTGCTTTGCTCAGAACCCATGATGTGGTGTGTACAGTGAAAATTAGAGTTCTGGTATATATCTGATGTGCTAACACGAATGCAAAACAGACAGCATATATCTAAACTTCAGTCTATGAGCAAAAATAAACTGATTTTGAATTGAGTTAGCAATACAGCACTTACCACACTGCTGTTAAAGTGCTGTGTTAAAATCCCTCCTCGCTTTCCAGTGCTCCAGTTGACACAGAATAGATCGACTGTAGAGTGTGAATGAGAGCTGATTGTGGTTCATCCTGTTTTAGTTGAATCTGCTGATGGCACAACCCAGAAATTTGGAAACATGACACAACGTGGGTGTGAACTGCTTCCTTATTCTATTAAGCTTTACAGGTGTAAAACTGTGATTTTCTTATTTGCTACATCAAACCTGTCTAATTACTAAACTAATAGTTCTGAACCATAAATGATCGAATTTATAATCCTTGAAAATGTGTACAATACAATCCTTAATTTAGGATTAAATCAAAAATACTCTGTTTAAGCTTGTTATTTTTCTGTGTAAAGCATTGACATTTGAGTGTCCCATTAAGAGTCAAAATACAAATGGATATAATGTAAAAATATAAATGAAAACGATTTTATTCTATTATTTTAAGTCATTTCTCAAAGTGTTTTGCAAGCTGCTCCATTCTTAGAATCTGATTAAATCTAGAATCTCTGTAGATCCCTACAATATAGTGTTTCTTTACTGGAAAGAAAATAACTCCTTTAGAACCATAAATGCACAAAGAAACACAAAGAATACCTTTTTAAAGAGTGTGTATAATATAATGACATTCTACAGCAAAATCCTGTAAGTGATATATCTGGTACAGGAATAGTTCAGTCATTTAGTAAATGAGATCCCCTGCCATGACAGCTCGAATAACCTGTTTTACCTCCACTCCTACTGCCTTAAAGATTGAATTAACCTTGAGGATCATTGCTGTCCGCCACTTATTTCTGTAAACCATATTCTCATATTGCACAGTGTATTTGATTGTGTGTGTGTGTGTGTGTGTGTGTGTGTGTGTGTGTGTGTGTGTGTGTGTGTGTGTGTGTGTGTGTGTGTGTGTGTGTGTGTGTGTGTGTGTGTGTGTGTGTGTGTGTGTGTGTGTGTGCGTATGTGATTTTTTTTGTTTGTTGGTATGACTTCTTGTCCATGAATTTAACCTACATGTGCACATGTTAAAGATCCAATTGAACAGAACAATAGGCAGGCCTCCACTACACTATTAATAAAGCATGCCAGGTGAGCAATTCATAAAGAGCAATTTAACTGGAATCTCGTGCTCCCTCAGGGCGGCACTGTATTTCTAAGCAGCACAGAAGCTGTTAGCGGATGTCTGTCAGGCAGCAGGGAGGCTTAGCACAGCTGTGTTCGGCACTGAAACAGAACGATCGCTGCTCTGGAGCGTGCCGGAACATTCCTTGCTGATTTTGGCAACAGCCTCTTCCTCTTAAATCCTTGCAAGCACGGCATTTCCATGGTGACTGAAACGTATGGGAGCCATCTTTATTCATCAAACAGAGTGTGGGGTTTGAGGAAAGAATGGCAACACTGACAAATGAGAGCAACAACACAAGGGGCTGTTAACAAAGAAGGGACGAGAGGTGGAAAGAGGCAGAGAAAGAAGTGGTGAGAGAGAGAGAAAAGAAATTAAATGTGTGGAACAGAGGTAAAGAGAACGTCACAGAAGGTGTTTGGAGATCAGCATTGGGATACAGCACTTTATGGGAAATATGCACACACACACACACACACACACACCTGTCTCCCTGCATGACACAAATAATAGCAAGTAATCTGTTTCATCTTAATCACCCAGATAACACATTTATACCAGTTTTGCCAATCAGTCCATCAGTGTGTGTGTGTGTGTGTGTGTGTGTGTGTGTGTGTGAGAGAGAGAGAGAGAGAGAGAGAGAGAGAGAAAGAGCAAGACAGAGAGACAGTGTGTGAGAGAGAATGTGACTAAATCTGGTGATGTCTGTGTACAAAGATTCTTAATTCCTCTCCTTGTCTGATCATTATTCCACCTCTCACAGCTGTGAGCAACCACTGTGATGTACAAAGCACCCAACAGAGTGAACCGTTCACACAAACAAACAATTAACCTCCAGAAGTCTGTGTTTAATCAGTCCTCCCTCCCGCTTTCTATCTCTTTATCAGGCTCCTGATTTCACAGTCCAGCTATGCCCAGTGGCACTCAGACTGACAAGCCATAATCTCGGCATGTGGATCTTCTCTCAAACCATTGTGCTGCTCTATTAATAGCTACCAAAAGAGTGCAGCAGGAGCGGCAATTCATTCTGACGCCGACTCGTCTTTAGCTCCGTCGCTCCTGTAGCCTGACACTCGTTAACTTCCTCTCCTCAGCGGCAGGGTGCGAAAGCAAGTGGTGCACAGGTCACTGCAGGGGCCACAGCTACTGACACAATGCTGCAAGCTGTCTACACGTTGTTATTACACTGTGCTTGTGTGAAAGCGCTCTGCTCAGACACAACACTCACATTACACACTTACAAATGTGCACACATATGACCCTCAGGACCCTCTCGCCAAATAACAGGACAGTGGAGAAGCATTCAATGTAGGTATGTTGATACTGTTTTGACTTGAACTCACAAAATACACATTTCCCTTTTAGGTTGGTTGTATTTAACGGCCATGCCAGTGAAGCTAAAGTATCGGAAAATCATTTCTCCAGATGAGAGCTAATGGACTTAAATGAAGGTAAAATAGCACATTTTTTTGTCTAACTAATTAGTACATCTCCCCAGGCTGTACCTTAGAATTGGATCAGTCATCCCCATCTGCATGCATTCTACAATTAGGGAGAAAAAAGGAAGTCTCATGTGGTTTCAGTAGGAAGAAATCAATGGGAGATTAATATCATGTTATCTTGTTCTTCATTTCACTCTCTGATCTATTGAGTCTTCAGAAAATCACAGAGTGGATTCTCTGTGGTCATTACTATCGGACAACTCAATACTCAAATATTTCTGATAACGTAGTAACGCAGTAACCACCAGAAATCACTTACTCTTTAAAAAATATGCAGTGTCAAGGCACAATGAAGGACTGTTTTTTTGCATCACTGCCCACAGTATGTAAAGGGTTTTGAACGAGATTTATTTCTATTTTTTAAATAAAGCTTGACAAATAGGTTCACAGCACATCTGATTGAGGCTAAAGCTGTGCATCAGAATTGGTAACCTGTGGGATGCAACAAAAAATTGGTGTAAGTTGGGAGTATTTTTTTCTTTCCTGCAGGCAGAAGTGAGAACAGAAAATCCTTTAGAAACTGCCTGTCAGAATTGTAGTGGATTCATTTAGACTACTAACTCGTTATATTTTGGGAAATAAAACCAACTAAATTCATAAGGAAATGTCATGAGCAGGCACAGCAAAAAATATCTACATGAGTGGGAATAAAAATACCATTTTCAATTTACAGACCATACTGACAGTAAGGGTGATTCATTTACATTTATTAATTTAGCAGAAGCTTTTATCCAAAGCGACTTACAAATGGGGAAATACAAGCAAAGCGATACATCAAGTGGAGAACAATACAAGTAGTTCTACTATATAGGATTTATAAGGATAATATGGGGGTTGGGATTAAAAGGTTAGTTAAGTGCTCACAGAAGATGTGGGTCGTTAGTTGTTTTTTGAAGATTCTGACAGATTCTGTGGTCCAGATTGAGGTTAGAAGTTCATTCCACCACTGAGGGACAGTTAGTTTGAAGGTTCTGGAAAGGGAACTTGAGCCACACTGAGCCACTACTAAGCATCGGTTGTTACCCGATCGCAGATTGCGTGAGGGAACGTAAGCCTCAAGAAGAGTATTACATATGGCTTACATATGAGGTTGAGGTTTTATATGTACTTAGCATGTCCATGTGAGTTTTATCTAGGTTCTCTAGTTTCCTCCCACCTCCAAAAAACATGCTGGTGGGTGGATTGTCTAAGCTAAAATACCCCTTGGTGAAAGTGTGTGTGTGTGTGTGTGTGTGGTGCTCGGCAACTGACTGGCCTACTGTGTATTCTCCCCCCACATTGAGTGTTCTCAGGATAGGCTTTGGATCCTGCATGACTCTGACCAGGATAAACCAGTTACTGAAGATGAATGAAGGAATGATGATGTATTCATCATTCAGCAATCAACAGGTTATCATGGAAATAACACAAGTGATATGAATTTCTAAGTGTCTAACTTTAACTCTAATTATAAGACAATTTATAAATGGAGAGAAATTCAATATATAATATGCACATGAAAATGTGAATGACTGTTAAGGGCATTACGTGATATATTTTATTTAGTCCTCATTTGGCTTGACGCTATTAAGACTGTAAAACCTGTTTGCTTTATTTTAGAATGTTCTTCGTACCCGTTCACTATAGTTAGTCAGTGTATTCAGGTTAATCAAGCAATGTGTGCTTTGATTCTACATGCGGTGATTATGTGTGGTATGTCAGTGTGATTTGTAGGTGTGAGCACCCGTCAGGGTTATGTGTGTCTGGTGTGTGTGTGTGTGTGTGTGTTCTGCTCTGTCCTGCTGTAAATGTCTGTGATGTATTAGCACAGAGCGACTCAGTCAGGCATGCACAGCTAACAAATTGGCTGTGGAGCGATCGATTTTCCTGCTCTGGTCCTCTCCACTGAGACCTGAGAGAATGAGCCAGACTGGGAGACAAGGACGGAGCTAGGGACATGACAGGGTCCATGCTAATGTGAGAGTGAGGGAATAGTGGTCATGCTTTCACTTACAGTGCATGATGTCTACCTCACACATGCATGGACAACTGAAGCATACCTATTATAAATGGGCTATGAGTGAGGGACACTTCTTCTGGCCCTCTAGGTATGTACAGTATAAGTCATTTTATGCTCGTTTACAAAATCTGAGAGAACCAGATTCTGTAATCTGAGTAGTTTGAGTGTAGAAGAATAATGTAGTGTTTTGTGTCTGGGATGTATGGTTAAACTGCCAGTACAGATGGCCTTTGCATTATTAAATCTGATCCTATTGGCCATGTGTGTACAAATTAGGGCAGAAGAATTGTGGGTCCAGAAGAACTCAGAGTAGACCGATTCTCTCCAAATGCTGTTATAACCCATGTATTTATATTACCCTTTAAAACATAAAACATTTTACCATTCAAATACCAGTATGAGAAGGGTGCTGACCACATTCAAAATCGATAAATTCATCTTTTAAGGAAACACCAGACCTCCAATTATCTCATTCTACCACAGTTACACACCACAAATGACCAGCCGAACAGAGACGAGAAGGGCAACAGGACTCTAGGGAGTGAGTAAGTCAATACAGTCCTCTATTCAGAGTCCTATAAGACTATGTAATGATCAAGCTGCTTTGACAAATATTGCTCTTCTTGCTCATCCATATCATCTTCCACAGACAGTTTATCTTGTCCAAAATAAGAGTAAGCATCCAGAATGAGTCCGTCTGTGAGTGTTGCTGAATGGTGATGAAGACTGATTGATTATATTAATGTAGATGGCACAGCATCAAAGCTAAGTGAAAGTAAAAACTATAAGAAACAGTGTCAGGGTTAAAAAGTCAAACATGTGGAGAGGATTTGGGTGATCCAGTAGCTCTAATAGACAGCACCAAATTAGCATTGGTCTGCTGAACAAAAATTGGGTGAAGATGCCAATATAAAAAGGCAGTACACCAACGTAACTGCACACAGCACATCTTAACAGACAGCCTGATTTTGCTGGTCCAGGCAGGGCAGTCTAACTTTCTCCAGTGCATTTTGTACTAATTAAATGCATTGCACTCCATCCAGGAATGTCACAATCGATTTATCATCTTCGGTGAAAAGACACTTTAGTGTTTACACAAGACGAATTGAAGTGGTTATTGCCTCTATTTTGTGGAGGTGATGTTGTGGGACAAATAGATGTCCATACAAATTTCATAGAAAGTACTAATATTTAATTTATCTAGTGTCATTTACCAGATATCAGCTTGTAATGACATCATCTGGATACTTTTTATTTCTTATGTTAGCCATTGCTAAACTTAATTGTGTTTTTCATTCCTAGGCCAAATAAAAAAAAAAATGAATAGTAAGTGTATTTCTTCTAATACTATCTATGAATAAGTCCATGGAAACATAGATCCAAATACTGAACAGGCTTTTGAACTGGTAAACATACAGAGACCTATGTACATTGTTGTGCTGTAATGAGGGTCGAATATTCAGCACTTGTGGGCTTTTTGAAAAAATATTGACTGTAGAATATAAGACAAACATTTTCACCTGATTGTTGCACAGTGCGCAGACCAGAACTCAATAATATATTGTTCTTCACTGTAGTTCATCACATTGTAGAGTTTGTGAGAGAATTCTTATAAGAAGACAGTGTTGCATTTCAGGAGCAGAAGTTTTATTAAGACTGTGTCTAAATATCCAGACCTTGTCTCTATCCTAACCTTGTTTCTAAGAAAAGATAATCTCAAATCATATATTTACAGTATCTCACAAAAGTGAGTACACCCCTCACATTTTTGTAAATATTTGATTATATCTTCATGTGACAACACTGAAGAAATGACACTTTGCTACAATGTAAAGTAGTGAGTGTACAGCTTGTGTAACAGTGTAAATTTGCTGTCCCCTCAAAATAACTCAACACACAGCCATTAATGTCTAGCAACAAAAGTGAGTACACCCCTAAGTGAAAATGTCCAAATTGGGCCCAATTAGCCATTTTCCCTTCCTGGTGTCATGTGACTTCTTAATGTTACAAGTGTCAATATTTTGTGTGGCCACCAATATTTTCCAGCACTGCCTTAACCCTCTTGGGTATAGAGTTCAGCAGATATTCACAGGTTGCCACTGGAGTCCTCTTCCACTCCTCCATTATAACATCACAGAGCTGGTGGAAGTTAGAGACCTTGTGCTCCTCCACCTTACATTTGAGGATGCCCCACAGATGCTCAGTAGGGTTTCGGTCTGGAGACATGCTTGGCCAGTCCATCACCTTCACCCTCAACTTCTTTAGCAAGGCAGTGATCGTCTTTGAGCTGTATTTGGGGTCGTTATCATGCTGGAGTACTGCATACTGATCATGCCACAGTATGTCACAGTACATGTTAGCATTCATGGTTCCCTCAATGAATAGACGTATGAGTGCTGCCAGCATTGCTGCAGAGGTTGAAGGGGTGGGGGGTCAGCCTGTCAGTGCTCAGAACATACGCCGCACACTGCATCAAATTGGTCTGCATGGCTGTCGTCCCAGAAGGAAGACTCCAAAGATGATGCACAAGAAAGCCTGCAAACAGTTTGCTGAAGACAAGCAGACTAAGGACATGGATTAATAGACCAAGATATACTTATTTGGTTCAGATGGTGTCAAGCGTGTGTGGCGGCAACCAGGTGAGGAGCACAAAGACAAGTGTGTCTTGCCTATAGTGGGTGGTGGGAGTGTCATTGTCTGGGGCTGCGTGAGTGCTACTGGCACTGGGGAGCTACAGTTCACTGACGGAACCATGAATGCAAACATGTACAGTGACATACTAAAGCACTTTGCTCAGTATGCAGTATTCCAGCATGATAATGACCCCAAACGCACCTCCAAGACGACCACTGCCTTGCTAAAGAAGCTGAGGGTGAAGGTGATGGACTAAACCATATTGAGCATCTGTGGGGCATCCTCAAACAGAAGGTGGAGGAGCACAATGTCTCTAATATCGACTGGCTCCGTGATGTCATCATGGAGGAGTGGAAAAGGACTCCAGTGGCAAACTGTGAAGCTCTGGTGAACTCCATGCCCAAGAGGGTTAAGGCAGTGCTGGAAAATAATGGTGGCCACACAAAATATTGACACTTTGGGCCTAATTTGGACATTTTCAGTTAGGGGTGTACTCACTTTTGTTGCCAGCGGTTTAGACATTAATGGCTGTGTGTTGAGTTATTTTGAGGGGACAGCAAATTTACACTGTTACACAAGCTGTACACTCACTACTTTACATTGTAGCAAAGTGTCATTTCTTCAGTGTTGTCACATTAAAATATATAATCAAATATTTACAAAAGTGTGAGGGGTGTACTCACTTTTGTGAGATACTGAATATATACTGATCTAATCATGCAGATTCCTGGAAAGACCTGAGATAGTGATTTCAGATTCTGATCTAAAAAACACACTGTGAAGAGTCTCTCGCTGTAAGAAGATTGATAAGCTGCTGCATGGCACACCATGTCATTGTTAATGCTTCACTCTCTGCTTTGTTGTCATGGTGACTATCTGAACATGGGTCCAATGGGGAATGATTCCATGAGTGGCCGGTTTGACTTATCTAAAGTCCACCTCAGTGTCCTCCTCTGTCTCTGCAGTGCTGCTCTTTTCAGGAATGCTTCTGAACCAGCTGGTGCCAGATTCTCTCCTGTTGGACAAGCCCTGCCCATCTAGTTATTGGATGAGTCTCTGTGAGCAGGTGTCCATGCTCAGACTAGTCACACAGAGATTAGGATAATAAGTGCACTAATTGAGTTTCCTTTGCTAGTTTGTTATTGACATACAGGGGGAATAAAAAGCTTGCATATAACTAGAGTAGAATTGCCACCTCACAGCTCCAGGGTCCTCAGTTCGATCCTGAGCTCAGGTTACTGTCTGCGCAGTGTTTTACAAGTTCCTCTTGTGTCCATGTTGGTTTCTTCCCACTTACTAAAACACTGGCTATGTTAAATTCCTCTATTGCGGGTGAATTTTCACCCCTGGCTCTGGATTGACTGCATCATTAATGATGATGAATGAATATTAATGCATGTATACTGTATATTTACTCTATGCCAAACACATTTCTGGTGATTTTCTGGAATTAACCTGATGCTTAAACCTTTTATACAGTATATTGACCAAATTGTCATGTAATTAATTATTTTTCTCTGTGCTTAACCAGTGTAAAGCATTGTAAATGTATTTTAAGGCATTTCAGTGTGTGTTAGGAATTTGTAGAGGTAGTGGATGCAAATGCAGATTTTTATTCATTTTATTATAAGAATAAATAAATAACCTATCCATCAGATATTTTCTGTACTGCTTATCCTAAACAGGGTAGCAGGGAGCCGGAAGCCTATCCCAGGAGACTCTGGACAGAAGGCAAAGGGTACAAACCCATCATAGGGCACTTTCCCACACACTCACACACCTATTCACACATAATAGACTATTTAGAGATGTTAATCAGCCTACACAGCATGTCTTTGGACTTGGGGAGGAGGAGTGCCCCTGAAGCACAGGGAGAGCAGGCAAACTTTGCGCACACAGGTCGGAGGTGGGAATTCTAATCCCCAACCCCAGAAGTGTCAGTAAAGCCATGCCCCCATAAACAAATAACCAAAACAAGTATCCGTGTAAAAAGCATGCATATGATAAACAATATTTTGGTAGACACGGCAACACGCAAACACAACAACAACAAAAGTTTAGCAATGAGGTGCTGAGAAACTAGATCTTATAAAGAGGTGCTACTCAGGGTGAAATGAGACACGGGTGAGAGTGGTTAAGACATACTGGGGCTGATGGGAAGTGTAGTTTATTGCCCCTGTGATTCACCATGATTATGTCCTTTTCTTTAAATTCCTTAAAATATAAAAGGCTACTGTCCCATTCCCAAAATATTCTCAGACTTTATAACACCAAATGTGTGTGTGGATGGTTATGTTTGTCTGGTGATTTCAGGGTTTGGTTTTGGTTTTCAGTCAAATGGGTATCTAATGTGAGATGGGCATATTTCTAACTAATACACCATCATGTCACTTTACGCAATTAGTATATAAGTAATATATTGGTATTACATATTAATATTTGCAATATTAATAACAACAAGAAGATTCATCTATAATGATAGAGAGAGAAAAGAACAATGGTGTCACGTGACATGTTTTTGGCATCGAGTTTCCCATAACTGAAAACACCATACTCTTTTAGACCTTGACAACAAATGGAGATATCAGTGATATTAGAACAGACAAGAGACCCTTTAAGCTACTTGGCACAATTTGCTTTGAGTTAATAGTCTCCTCTCCTGGAGATTTGATAAGCATGGAGTGAAGTGAATCACATCCCCAACCAAATAGTTTCACAGCACTTGTCACAAGTGATCAAATCAAAGCGTGGGGAAGAGAGCCGAGTTGGTGTGTGGTGGTGGCGGTGGTGTGTGTGTGTGTGTGTGTGTGGTTGTTTATCATTTTGTCTGTGCCTATATCTGTTGAATCTTTGCCAGATTTCTTGTATTGCAATGTTATTCATTCCAGAGTTATATTTTTCATGTTATTAAAGCTAACATAAACATTCATGTGTTGTGTATTTTTCTACAGTATGTCACAGATATACACATTGAATATAGTAAGACAAACAGCTCAAAATTAATGTCAGACTTTAAAGTGTGGTAAAGTGTGGTTACGAGTCCAATGTACTTCCTTGTTAAATGTAATGACAATTTCATGAAACCTCTCGTTCTCTCTCTCTCTCTCTCTCTCTCTCTCTCTCTCTCTCTCTCTCTCTCTCTTCACATGACTGAGAGAGATGGGATGAGGCTGAAGGTAATTGGGCAATTTTTCCACAGCGCAGATCAGTCAAAGTCTGGAAGGATTTTGGGGTTGTCAGGGCCGACTCCTTTTGAGTTTTAATTATCCTCCTTGGAGCTCTGTCAGGGACAACAGTGTCAGTGGACCAAACTGTTTTCCAAAACAGAGCTTTAAGATTTTGAGTCTATCAAGCCAAGACAGGGTCGTCTCCTATCACACTGAGTAGCATGTTTTGTATTCACACACACCACCAGAGACAGGCACCAGCTGCAAATCTGAACATGGAGATGAAGAGTAGAATAGATAAAATTCTAGTTATTTTAAGACGTTATTTTAACGTCTTTTCATGAATATGCAGGAAAGAACTGTTCTACGTTACACAATGGTTTTTGCTTTTGCCACTGTGAATGAGCAGCATACTGAATCCTCTAGTGGTGCTTCTGATGGTAGGTGTATCATGTGAGTCTATGGCCTACAGGCTGAAGTGTGGTGTGATGAAAGCAGACCAGTGACATTTCACTCCGCCATCTGTAATCAAACCTTTTTTATGAAGGAAACGCTGCTTGTGTATCTCCCTTCTCGCCCCCTCATCATTAAATGTTACCTCTTATATTAACATGTGGCAATTTCCCTCCTCACACCTTGACCTTCAGTAATTAAGAAAGTGTGTGAGTGTGTGTGTGTCAGTGGGTGTTATTAAAGTAAGACAGTTATAGATACCTGAGTGCATGAATGTGAAAAATAGTTGTTGATTATTTTCTAACAGGAAAATGCATTCCCCAGCCCTTGTATCCTTGTGTTCTTATTCTCACTGTCTTCATCTCTTATTGCTATTTACGTAACATGGAGATAATCATTTTTTAAAAATTGTATGTGTGTGGTGGTCTAGGAAATCCTGTCAGATGTTTATGTGGCTGAGTTTGAAAAACACCCAATAATAACACCACACAAATCATTTGATTTGGAACAAAATGGAGTTTTGGCACAGTGTCTTAGCAGTTAGCACATTTGCCTCGCACCTCTGAGGGTTGAGAGTTTGAATCCCGTCTCCGTTCTGTGTGTGCAGCGTTTGTATGTTCTCCCCGTGCTTTGGGGGTTTCCTCCAGGTACTCTGGTTTCCTCCCACAGTTCAAAGACATGCATTGTAGGCTGATTGGCATTTCCAAATTTATTTCCAAATCATCTGTAGTGCGTGAGTATGTGCGATTGTGTCCTGCGATGGGTTGGCACTTCATCTAGGGTGTCCACCACCTTGTGCCCCAAGTCCCCTAGGATAGGCTCCAGGCTCCACCGCAACTCTGTATACAATATGCGGTACAGAAAATGGATGGATGTTTAGCGGTAATGTTGAATTTCCATATGTAGATTTGGTTATAAATGTAGAGGTTGGAGGGCTGTGGACTATTGTGGAATTGAAATGAAATTATTAAATGCCATTTTCTCTGTTTTCACTTTTGGGATAACCATTTTTTATTTTTTATTTAAACTTTATATCTGGTTGAGAAACATGCAAAAGAGATACATATTTCTACATACCTACTTTTTTAGAACTCTATATAGGACAAAATGCCAAAATGTGACGAATTAAAGGGTTTTTGGCCTTTTTCTCTAAGTATGTTAAAAAAAAAAAAAAAATAAACCTGTTTTTGTGAGGAAAAACCAAAAAAAAAAAAAAAAAAAAATTAGTCCCCTAAAAAAAAAAAAAAAAAAAAAAAAAAAATTGCCTGGGTTCCTCAGATTCTCATTCACAGTAGATGTGCAGTAGAGAACTGAAGATGCTACAGGCTTGAGCTGTACTTATCCTTGTTTGTAGTCCTAAATAAGTAGCACAACATGTCAGCTTTATGAATGCCCTCAGATATAATAGCACTCAAAAATAAAGCATATGGATTGATTTTACCCCCTCTTGTCGCTGCTCCAGGCCTGTAGTTCTTCTCTGGTTTTTACCTCCTTTGCTAGATAAATGAGAGAGAACCTATTCTCTTGGCATTTTTTTATCAATTTGTATTGGTTTTTATCCAAGCGACCTTTTTCTTTCAGTAATAAGTTCCCTGCTGTGCTTATGTAAGTGTATACATATATACACTTATATATAAGTGTATACAGATACACACTTGTGTATATATGTTTATATATATCTCAGACAGGCAAGAAAGGGTTTTCAAAACAGCACAAGAATAAAAACTGTAATACGAATAAAAATTAATTTTAAATGTAAAATGAGGGCGCACGGTGGCTTAGTGGTTAGCATGTTTGCCTCACACCTCCAGGGTCTGGGTTCGATTCCCACCGTGGCCCTGTGTGTGTGCGGAGTACTCTGGGGTACCCCGCCTTGTGCCCTATGCTCCCTGGGAAAGGCTCCCAGGTTTCCCTGCGACCCTGAAAAGGATAAATGGTATAGAAGATGGATGTTCAGAATCTGTTACTCAGACATCACTTAGAATGCTACAGATATTTAGGGTGTTTTTACAGTATCCATCCATTTTCAATACCGCTTATCCTACACAGGGGGAGCGGGAAGCCTGGACCCTATCCCAGGGAACTCGTGGTACAAGGTGGGGACACCCTGGTGTCAAACCATTGCAGGCACACTCACACAGCCTTTCACACACTACAGACAATTTGGAAATGCCAATCAGCTTACAACGCATGTCTTTGGCATACAACAGCATCATCACAGCCAGTGTCTTTTATTTGTTTCACAGCTCCATATTCCCTTTTTTCAATAAACAATAAACAACAATAAATCTACTTTTCAAATGTTGTTTGAGACCCTGGATGCATCCAAAATCACGTACTAACCCACTACACATTAGGCGAAAAGCAGTACGCCAGAGGAGTAGTATGTCCAAATACTCAATAGGTGAGAAACAGTAGGCGCGAAATACCTGGATGGCATACTGCATCCTGCAAGAACTTGTTTAACATAACCCGAATAAATTGTTAACTTGTTGAAGGGTTAAACAAGAAAACAGTTGTCACAGCGTTTCAAACCTTTTTTTTGTGATCTCTATCATGCCTCAGCCAGCCAAGCTAACGGTAACGGATTTACCTCAGCCAGTTAAACCCTGCCCACATTACATTACTAATTCAGTTAACTTTCCTGACCTGCATTTTTCCGTTAGTGTGGTTGCTTTAATCTGGTGGTCTAGATACCGCATCGAACACAGTATGCACTGTCATAGTACGCGATTTTGGATGCAGCCCCTGTGTTTGTCTGTGTATATTCTGTTCTCCCTGATGTGCACATGTACACATGTATGTGTAAAGAATCATCAATTAACAGTGCTGAAAGCCCCACCCCCAAGTACCATTAAGTCTTTGTGGTGGTGATCTTGAAGACATACCAACTGTATGTAGATGCACATTGTAAACATCAAAATGTTTTCTAATTCTAGACACTTTATACACACCTGCATCTCACACACAACAAAAAGTACAAAGGACAGATGGATATAAGATGAAGCTTTTCTGGGTCACCAAAAAAAAAAAAACCCTAAATAGAACAAACTGGGAGCAAGGAGGCTAAATTCACAGCAGCCATAATCACAGGACATATCTGATAACACACACTTGTTTAACATTCAGTGATAATTCAACCCCACATCATGACAAAATTTCAACCTTGATGTGTAACCTGAGTCTATGGGAAACATCTGACTCTTTTGTATGATCTTCTTGCATTGCATTTTCTTTTCTCCATTTATACCTCATATACTGCAATGCATTTTCAAACAGTAAAAGATTATAATTTCAACGAATACTAACGAAAGAAAGCACATTTATGCTGTCTGGACATTTTCTCTCTCTGTTTCAGAGAATGACCTTGTACAAATAGCTGCTCCTCTTTGTTAGGTTAACCTCCTTGAGAAATCTTACCACCATCTCCAGTCATTTCAGTTCATGAGCTCAGAACGAGAATGAGTGAACGAGGATCCAGCCCACCTACAGTGCTCAGAGGCTGAGTGATGTGTCAGTAATGCTCACTCAGGGGCCGGCTAGGTCTGATGAAGGACAGAGTATAGCATCTGAACAGGTGGCCTCTCAGAGAGGATTCTACATGATGAATGACACCCATGCAGAAATCAGCAAAGAGACAGTGATACTATAACAGGCTTTTGTTAGGAGTAAACATCTGGAGTGAAGTCTGTCATTGTTACATACAAAACTGATATTGATATCTGCCTTAATGAGTAAAGGAGCGGTCGTAACCTGGTGGACCATGATGTGAATTCAGCAAAGTATTTCAACAGACCAAACTGAGTATTTTTGGGGAAAAAACTGTATCTGTGCTGATAACCATATGGGGAAAAAATACCGCCTGCATTTCAATAACATAAGACGGCTCAGCTTCGATAGCAGATATTCTGTTGTGGTTTATCCAATCACATGCATTTGTGTGTATTATTTAGCTGAAGACAGCTCACCGGAGCAGAGACAAGCTACAAGACATTACTTCACGAAGACAAGGTTTCACAGACTTTTGCAGATTTTTACATTTTTATTTACACACTTGTCTGGCATGGCTTTAAAAAAGTAGATGAAAACAGAATGTTTAAAGACAAATGGACAGACAAGTATGCATTTATTCTCTCAGCATAAAAATTCCATGGCACTTGTCAAAAGTGAAGTCGAAGTGCAACGATGAACCAAAACATAACCATTTCAAATGATTGTATTTTCAGCCATAAACTAATCCTCAGAGGTAAAGCAAACTGTTGTTGCCATTCAGTCATATTTTTTGTATGTTAAGGTACTGTCAGGTGGTTTTCCTTTATAAGCAAAGACTTTTATGTAGCAGGAGCTTTGCACATTTTAATTGAATACCCCTGGAGTAGAATAATCATTTGGACCCTGGGAAAGCTGTCATGTCTTTGCAGCACCTCTTCTCTGTACCTCTGATGGACCTGCCTGCTGCCATCCACAATCTTTTATGTCTCTCGAACTTTGAAGATGTGACATGGCCATTATAGCTAATTAATAAAGTCAGCACTCCAAGGCCTCTGCTGCTGCTACAGAAGTGGTGACCAAATATTGATTCATACTTAGGCAAAGGTCACTGGCAGAGCCATGATTAGAATAAATGGAAGATGAAAGAATAACCAATGCATTCACATGAAAGTGATATCATCAATTGAATGAGATAAATAGAGAGAGAGCGAGAGAGAGAAAGGAAGGTGGTGGTGGGCAGTGAGCAGAAGGAGTGTAACGCTCATTAGAGAGGTTATGGCTTATGTAAGGCATATGAGTGTTCTACATACTGAAATAACCTCTGCTTGACCCCTTACTGATTGGTCCAGTTACACCCCATTCTCCAGAATGCAGCTCTGTACAAATTATCACCATGAAAAGGAAACATATATATATATATATATATATATATATATATATATATATAGATAGATAGATAGATAGATAGATAGATAGATAGATAGATAGATAGATAGATAGATAGATAGATAGATAGATAGATAGATAGATAGATAGATAGATAGATGTAGATATATAAAGTTTGAGTCTTAAATGTAAGTAAAATATAACACTATTATTTGCACATTGCCTATGTGTGTAATCTGCCCCTCTATTAGGTTGGAAACAGGTTGTTTTAACCTTGGATGTAACAAAAAAGCCTCCATTTGGATTGTTGTGTAAGGTGTCAGCCTGTTGCTTTGTCCTATATGTCCTGTTCCTGGTCCCTAACCCATCCTTCATCATCAGCTTCTACTTCTTTCTCCATCTCCTCACAGGATTTATGTGAAGTTGAACAGAAATAACACTGGAAGGTGTAGAGTACATCTTAAGCCCAAACACCACAGTGGGTTTATTTGAGACTGTGAAAGAAAACAATGTGTGTGCATGCGTGCATGCGTGTCTGTGTGTGTGTGTGTATCTTGATCCGTTTTACACTGCAACTCTCAGAATGAGGTTACTAGAATCAGACTTCCCACATTACAATCCAAGAAATGTGTATTTCTGTGTAGGCGGAGCTTTTGTTTAGATATGTTAGGTCACTTGATCCAACTGCGAAGTCTCCTAGATGTTAATAAACAATCACAAACTTTGAGAACTTAAATCCATACATAAAAGGGCATATGAATTATTGTCCAGGTGACTGCAAAGGCCAATGCTTATTTAAAAACACTGATTTTAGAAAACAGAAAAAACTGGGAAGAAATGACTTAAGGGCGCTGACTGCAGCAAAAATATGCTTCAGGATATAACCAACATATTAGACAGCTGAAGCATCACTTCACATCAATGCATAGCCTTAGAAATATATGCTTTTATATGTATCAACTTTCACCTTTATGATCTTTTTATGGTTCAGCAACTTAAAATCACAGAATTGACAGACAGAACCTTCTATTTCCAAGATTTTAAATAATCTACTTGCAAAATAACTGACAAGCTAAGAATAAACAGCATAAATCAGAAGAATTAACATATAAGATAAAACTTCTATTTAATGGAAAACTGTATGTAAATGGTGTAGAGATTAAGTGTATTCTGTGTACAAATAAAGTGTACTCTAAGTGGTCAAAAAAAGTCCCAAACCCCCAGGTCACGTGAGATATGAATCCAAAACAATGACACTTTCAATGTGCTTTCCAGCCATTTGTATATTTAGAGGAAAAAAAATAAATCACTACAATATGTACATAGAAAATAAGTTGCAATATCAGTAGTCATGTTTTGCGGATTTTCTTAGATAGATACACATTTACATATCAACACAGTTTCTGCATAGTGCTCTCCACATCACAAAGCACAGTCTTCCTCTGTTCAGTAGGTCTGGGTAAAAACAGACAGGTTTTCTTCTATCAAACATTCATCTCACTGGACAATCCAATATCCAAGACATATACTGAATTTAGCTGATATAGGATATAAAATAAAAACTAGCAATACAGAAGACATAGATGACTCTGCTGTGACGAATACATTGACGGTCATGCTGTACTGTAGTTAGCCTACCATAAATACCTGTTTGACTGGCCAGATCATTGAATAACCTACATCCAACGATCCGTCAGTGTGTCATGCCTGCTGAAAAAACCCCAAACACAATAGAAACTATCACAGAGATTCTAATGGTTTCCACTACAAATGCCATTACAAACAATCAGTTAACCATTAAAATGTCCATTACCAAATGTCCTTAATGGCATCCACTAGACATAATAGAAGGCAATAAAGTACAGTAGAGACCCACAGAGACCATTACAGTGTTCATTAAAAACCAATACAATTCCCATTATAGGATTAAAACCATTACAAATTCTATGAGGGTTTCTATTTTTTTTTTCAGCAGGGATGGCATCAGTAGCTGAATTTATCAGCATGTTATAAAGTTCAGATGTTACATAGCAATTATGGTATGAATCAGTCAATTTCAAGCAAGCAAATGTACCACATTGCACCAGGATTATGATATGACACTATACCTTTAACCATAATACTGCAGCTAATGTACAACAGGCTTACAGTTAAATTATTTACCTACACAATACAGAGCAGTTCATTGATCTTTCTCACAGGACATGTCCTACAACAGGAACTGTGTGGGTTATTCAAGCTTTAGTAAAGATATTGTTTTATGTCATTCATTCCATTTGGGAGGCAGCTGCTTAGGTAGAAATTTGGGGGAGCAGCATTTGTGCTCATCCAACATGAGGACTGTCTCATTTATAAGGCAGCATATACAGGTACAAACTTTTTGGCCAGATTTAAAAGCAGCAGCAGCAGAGTTTCAGAGCAGCAGAGTTTACTTAGCAACAATTTCAATATTTTTTTTTCCTAGCTGCCAGATTAAGATTCCATGAAAACATTAACATCTGATATATAGCAAATCTTATTGACATAAACCCGTCCCCTAAACAGTGATTGACCAATCATAGGTTGGCTATTACAACTAATCACAGACAAACCATGACAGGCTTCCAGGACTAGGAATAATGTTGTGCATATTGTGCTTGTAAATGGAATAGACAATATCGCAAATGTTTGGAGAGAGAGAGAGAGTGAGATAGGAGGAGAGGTGTAAAGTCTTAATTAAACAGTATGGAAAATTGCTTCATGAGTTAAGGTGTATTCAGGTGGTTTAGGAGAGCATATTGAGGGATGGAGCTCTATTTGCTGGATTTTGAGGTTAAATCAGCAATCTGACAATCCTTTTAATTCCATCTATGATTTCAGATTTCCTTAACTGAACTGCTTGCCACAGCTTACTAAGCCATTTCCTTGATTAAATTTAGATAGCAATGATAATTGGTCTTGTGCTTGCAAGCTAACATTAATAAGACAGCTAACTATAGGCAGCAGGTTAAACAAGGCACAATGGGCCTTTTTCACACTTAGAAGAAGAAGAAGAAGCCTTTATTTGTCACATATAAATTACAGTAGAGTGAAATTCATTCTTCACATATCTGAGCTTGTTAGGAAGCTGGGGTCAGAGTGCAGGGTCAGCCATGATACGCCACTTTTGGAGCAGATAGGGTTAAGGGCCTTGTTTAAGCATCCAAGAAGTAGCAGCTTGGCAGTGCTAGGGCTTAAAACCTGACCTTCTGATCAGAAAACCAGAGCTTTTAATCGTTGCGCCAGGAAGCCACAGGTTTGTATTTAGAACCCAGAAGTTAATAAAAGCAGGGTAAACAGCACAGCAAGCTTACTGAAATAAAATGCTATAGTGTAAAAAGTGCTAGTACAATGTATATGTTTTACGCAAACAGCAAAAAGAATCTAGATTTAAGATTCTATGTCTTCATGAAAGACGACCATATATGGAAGAGATGGATTACAGCAATTAGGAGAGAGGAAAGAGACAAATTCACCATCCTTTATGGCTGTACTTTTGTGTGTAGCCAGCATTTCAGACCAGAGGAGCTATATCTCGAAAGAAAAGGGGGGGTGAGATACACACACACACACACACACACACACTTCTCTTTCAGATGATTTGAACATAATTTAAAAAATAAAGTGCAATGTAAATAAGTACACAAAGAAATATATGTAATGGAATGCGCAAAAGCATATGTGCAAAGTTGAATATGTGCAAAGACGTGTGCAATATGGGTGATATGCAAAAACAAATATGTGCAAAAAAAAAGTGTATATAAACTTATGCAAATATGCATACCAATAAGAGTATATACAATTTGAACATGTAACAGTATAGCATGAGTCACCAGCTGTGGATCATGACTATTGGAGTCCTCTGTCCCCTGGTCATATTCTACATGTTATATATCATGGTTATAGCCACGCTTCACCATTAGAAAGTTAAACAAAATATACACTGGTAGTGGTTTTCGCTTGTGTGCTAATCCTGAACGGACCATGTGTAACACTTTGTGTATGTGTATTCTAATAGGTTGATTGGTGCTAAATGATGTAACCAAACCGGAGATACATCATCAGCCTCTTTGTGAAGGGTCCATTATGATTAAGCAGATATCAGGTGCACAGCACATTAGAAGTGCTGATGTATAATCAGGATGAAGGGAGACCTGAATGCTATACATAGTAAAGGTTTTTTCTCGGTTAAAACACTGCCTAACAAGGAGAGAGAAGATAAATCTAGGTTACCCACTAAGGCAGCTGCCTTCTGAATGGGACTCAGCAATGAGCAATGATTTAACATGGGTTTAAGTTGTCGGGCGACATATAAACTTTATTAGGCCTACCAGCGATTACCAATGAATATTTAAAATATGGTCATGAGACTAATTTTTGTGAACATTATTGCACATAGCCTACTAGTGATCTCATTTCCATAATTACAAAGCATCTTACAGATAGACTTTGTTGTTAACTACAGAAGCAACAACTTACAGTACAAGTAACTGCTTTGGCGATCGACGGAATGTTTTTTTTTTTTTTTTTTTTTTTTTTTTTTTTTTTTTAGGAACTGATGATTTTGTTCTTCTGTGTTCTTCTCAGTGATGGGATTATATCACTTCTCCTTCAAGTGTGTGACTTCTGAATTGGACACGGAGAGACAGAATGTCCCGCCACACACTCTTTTACTAACATGTTTATGGTGAATGGCACGGATGAGGGAGTGCGTCACCAGCCACTGCCTCTGAAGGGGAGACTTGAGGTTGAAAAGGAAAAGTGAGTGTGAAAAGGAGGATATGGGTCGGAAAAGCCCGGTAAGAGGAAGAAAGCTCATGTCCTAATCGGCGTAGATGATAAAGCCAGAGAAGGTGCTATATTTGTTGTTGTTGCCTCCGTGTGCTTTGCCACCATCCAGTTTGATGTACACTTCATCCCCAGGCTCCAGGTGCAGCACCGCGCTGTTACTGGCATAGTCGTAATTCTGGTCTGCGTCCTGCGCGATGGCGCTTGCGCGCACCTGTGGAGGGAAAATAGCACTTAGTGACACTCCTTAGAATAATACAAAGTCTTTTTGTATTTTCTGGGATGCCTCGTTCATTCACTAAGCAATATTTATGCCTGCTGGGAATTTATATATATATATATATATATATATATATATATATATATATATATATATATATATATATATATATATATATATATATATAAACTTTTCACAATTCAATCCATTAAAACTATATTTCAGCACCACGGACAGCAGACTGCATCACTGATTCAATGTATCACTGTATCACTATGCCACTATGTCACTATATCACTGATTCATTGTATCACTATATCATTACATAACAGTATCAGTGCCAATCTAATTTATACATGAACAATCTGCACAATCTATCCTGATTAAAGTAATCATATAAAATGATTCACACCATTCTATATCTAACAAACATTTCTTCATTTAGGAAAACAATAGCTTAAATTCAAGGAATTTCTCACCACTGTCAGTCGTTTCAGGACATAATTAGCTCTAATAGGAATAGGCCTTTAATTACCCTAAGGAAAATATGGAAAGGCCTCATTATCTGTGTCAATTTTCAAAGATCATGGTGTATTTTTTTATGAACACATAAGGTCCAAGTACCACATGCTGGATTGCAGACGGTAGACACTGTTTAAAATACACTGATGGGTTTAAAAGACTGCAGGCAATCCACAAAGCCAAAAGACTTCGTTAATGCATTCCCACAGTGCATCTGTCCCACGTCCCTGTGGCATTATTAAACATCATTAACAACAAGAATATTCAATAATAATAATAATAATAATAATAATAATAATAATAATAATAATAATAATAATAATAACAGGAAGAAGATAAAGTATGCTAGCAGGCATATGTTGGGTGTTTTTAAGTGTATACGTGGAAATACCTTGTTGTTTTATTGAGGAGTAAAAAAGAGAAAAAAGAGCATATGAAAACTGGTAAAGAACACTGACCATTGAAAATCTAGTCTCATAATAATAAACAATTCAACGCATTATAACAGTACCAAAGCATGAATACATTTAGGACAAAATATAATAAACAATACATTGGATCTAATAACGGACACATCGCGTGAACTCTCACCTGGTTGTTTTTGCAGAGGTCTGCCCACATGCTGGTTCCGTCTCCACCCCGCATCAGCACATGGTAAGTAAAGAAATAGATCCCCGGTATGGAGCAGGTAAACTTTCCTGTGGTCGGGTCATAGTGATTCCCTAGATTAGTGACCACGTCGTCGAATTTAAGTAATTCATAACCCTCATGTTGCTTCTTAAGGCCCGCGTAGAAGGCGATTTTTGGCACGGTGCTGTAGGTGGCGGCACTGATGGCGCCAGCGCCGTTTGGCCCCGGGGGTCCTGGTAAGCCTGGCCGTCCCGGCTCTCCCCGCTCTCCAGGCGGGCCTGCAGGTCCTGGTGGACCTGGCTCTCCAGGCGGTCCCCGCGGTCCCGTCTTCCCGGGCCGTCCCGGCTCTCCTTTCGGCCCTTGGATGAAGGTGGGCAGTGATTGCACGAGGCCGGTGTCGCGCGCCGCTGTGTCTGCCGTGGCCGTGCTGCTCGGGGATTTGGTGCCGTACGGATCGCACACCATCCTGCACGTGCCGAGCATCTCGTAATGTGCCGAAGTGCCGGCCGAGTTCACCAGCACCGGGATGAGCACGACCAGCACGAGCACCATGACCACTCCGAGCACCCCGGCCGCGATCAACCGCTTCCTGCCGACTAGTCTCGTCAGCGCGGGACGCTCCTCTTGTCTGCTTTTGGGCGAAATCTTGCTGGTTGGTGAGGGACCCCCTTAAGAAAAAGAAAAAAAAACAACAAAACTACCTATTGGCTTTGCTGTTAATGTTAATGAACCCGCTTGGGCAGGGCCCAAACAGCGCTTTTCCTTCTCCCTCTTAACTTTTTTTTTGTGCTGATGTTTGCTTATTCAGGTCTCCTCAAAAGTTTCTCAGCCTTCCCCAGGCCTATCTATCTCTAGCCGTTTGTAGTTTAGAAAAGACTTCCTTCACCATCTCAGACAGCCTGTAGCGCCTTTAAATCTAAGGAAAAAAAAGTCACACGTTTCTTCTGTATCCTAAAAACGCGCAGGTATCCCCGCTTCTAAAGTCCTGTTCCGTGCGTAAAGGCAGGATGAGGCGGCATGGGCACGGCGTGGAGCGCACACTTTGCTTTCAGTGCGATGTGGAGACGCTGTGAGCGCGGAGAGCTGAGCGCGCAGCATAAAGATTGAGAGGGAAGGAGGGAGGGAGAACCCGAGAGCAGTCTTCTAACAAGCTAGAAAAAGAAGACCCTGGCCGCCACCCATCTTCCCATTCTTCCTTTGCTTGAAATACACGACAGAAGGAACTATAGCCTAACTCATAACTATAACTTATCCGGAAGTAAAACATAAAGAATTAATAACTACAGCCTGGACAATATTTATTTGGTTTATATGTCTCATCTGTGTGTAAAAACACTAGCTGTTAATTCCACACTTTGTACATTGTCTGAGATCTTTATGTGAGTTATATACATTGTGTATAACCGTAACATTTTATAAGACTCTTATGTAAATAGGTATGTTAATTAGACATGCAGCATCCATCCATCCATCTATCCATCCATAGCTTTTTGCGGGTAGAAGTTCTCTAAGGTAATTTATAATTATTTTGGACACTGCATTGTGAAAAATGCACATATCAGGAGTTTGCACTTATGGCTTGTACTCCAAGCCTGAGAAGGTAACGGAGCAATCATGAACATGACACCTTTGCCAATAGTGGACTGGCAAGTGATGTATTGCACCTCCAAAACACAAGGAGAAATCATTTCCCGAGAATCGACTCTTATTCACAAACAATCACTTGCTGCAGTAATTTTGTTTCTTCTGATTGTCCTCCAAATTTGTCACGTTGTTTATTCAAAAGAACGTGGCAAACGTGATAAAAGTAGTCCAAAAATATCATTAATTAAAGCTATACATTTTTTAAAGCAATGTGGTAATTATAGCCATTTTTTATTTTATTTTATTTTTTTTTAAATAATTTTATAATTTTATAAAGTTATAATTAAATAACATTATTCTTGGTTATAGACAATTTTAAGAGTTCAATTATTTCAACACTGTAGATGTATTTAGTGCCATTTACACCAGTGGTACAAGCACATTAAAACTGTCCAATGAGGTAAATAAGTGGACAAGTATGCAGGCGTGTGGGGTCAGGGGACCTGGGATGATGCAGTGTGTGGGAACCCAGGGTAAATCATGCCTGATTGTATACCCTTGGCAATCAGGCATGCTGTCCTGAGGTAAAAGCATATTCCTTTGGGTTGCAATGTTTGCTGTATAGGGCTTTGAGGATTGCACAGACCTTAACTCTACAGTGATCTCTGTCAGATTGCTCTGTGGATACAAGTTCTGTTGCAATACTCGATTAAGTTGTTCTCAGAATGGTATGTTCAGGTGTTGCCGCCAAAGCACACAGTGATACCTCAGATATTATTATATTTTCTAATCTTGGTCAGAACATTAACAACGTTTAATAAGCTTAAATATAATGAATGTATAAGCTTTATAAGATTTTTCATAGGACTTTTGATGTTTGGATTCACTGACTCTACACACTTCACCCACAAAATCTTCAAATGTACCTTTAATGGTACATTAATTGTTATCTTTACTTAACAGTGACAGTGAGACCAGGCTTTTTAAAGCCCTGGAAAACGTCCTGCAAAAATCCATCTGAGCTGGCTCCATGAATCCACAATCAGTTCAGTATCATGTTTTTGCCAAACAGTCATTAATGGTGCAGGATTAAAGAATGAAAATATGATCATACACACCACTGAGACATGGACATTGCAAAAGAATGTAAAAAGGAATTATTTAGCAGTATAACTTACTTAACTTCTAAACAATAATAATCATACAGTAGAATGCCCAGATTGGAAGTGATACATTTTCAGTCAATAGTTCAAGCTCAAGTGCTTTAATGTTCCAGCATATTAAGGAAAGATTTTCTTTTTTCCAGTGAAATTATTCAACCTAGTTGGGCTTATTACTTATTTGAACTTATAAAGCTTTATTTAATAATTACTGTTTACAGTTAATGTAAAATGAGTGGTTAGTTCAAATATCTATTTCCAAGTCCCTTTCATAAAGATTTAGAAAAGTCCTAAGTATAATATATTCTTACACACATTTAATTGATTACAACTAAACTCTTTTGACTCTGACCTTAGGTTCTACATACTCTGGGCAGGTCCGGTTATTGTCTACTGACCTGCCTCCCCTTGGATGGCATAGAGCATATTCTCTAGCAGTACAGCTTTCCTTCACCTCCATAAATCAACGGGCAAAAATCAATGGGTTTGGTTAACCTGGCAGCCACTGTGTCTGTGGGACTGTGGGATGCATAGACAAAAAGTTTGTATCCCTTTATATAGGAGGGTGTGAAACTATAACAAACCATACAAACAGAAAAGTCATCACATCGAACAAAATCTACACGGCTTCTTGCAATGGCTTTGACTTTGGGTGGGGGAAAAAGTACACAAAATGATTACTTTGAAAGGTCAGTGAGTAATTGGTGTCAGAGTCGGATATGTGGCATGCATAATGATCCATTGCCACTGAGTCATTTTTAAACCTCAATATCCCATTTGCTGTTGACACTGACAGAAGGATTGGACAGACCAAGATAAGGAGCAAGAGAGGCGTTTTTTTCTTCTTTCCTGGGCAGCCGAAGAGATTGATTGTTTGAGGGTCTGGTCTTGTAATGAATAGCCCAGAATTTGGTACTAACTTTAAAATCAGAAGTTTATCTCTTCCAACTGCTGAACAAAGAAAGTTAAGAGTGTGTGCCAGGGGTGTGATGCGTTTCCAGGATAGAGCCGACAAAGTTTAAAAAAGAAAGGAGATATTTTCTAAGAGCTGAAGAGATGAAGGGTGGTGATAGATGACAGAGCGGTGGTAGAAAGTGTGTGTGCCATGGACAGATGTGCCTGCTGAGCGTGTGAGTGTACAGAGAGTGTGAATGAGGAGGACAGGAGGACACACACAGCACCTGAGACAGGATAATAATAATGAGAGCGTAATAACACAGATAAAGGTGTGTGACGGGACCTCTCTAGAGTCTTAGCGTATGTGCAAGCACACACACACACATACACACACAGCTTTGTTAGGCACACTGCAGTGAAAGGTCAACACTTTCTCCTTATCTCTGGTCACCGGGGTGGGCTGGGTTATGACATGGCCTCCCATGGAAAGATTAGTTTTCAGACATGTCTTACACAGCGCTTTATACACTAATGGGCTCAGAAATTATTCCTGTTCTTAAAGAACACCTCCGATTGGTCATGAGTAAAAAAAAAATACAAATAAAATAGGAATGCCTGTAAACCTGCTAATTCTTTTTTTTTTTTTTTTTTTTGCAATTTTACAATCAGCCAATCATGTCACAGCAGCACAATTCATACAATAGATACAATTTATGCAGATGCAGGTTAAGACCTTTAGTTAATATTCACATCAAAAGTCAGAATAGGGAAAAATCAAATCTCAGTGACTTGGACTTTGGCATGATTGTTGGTCTCAGATAGTCTGGTTTGATTAATTCATAAGCTGCGGAACTCTTGGGACATTCCCGCACAACAGTTTTTGCAATTGAATGATGGAGAAAGAATAAAAACAGCAGCAGCTTTGTAATACAGCAACTTAATAACCAATCTTTACAACTGTGGTGAGCAGAAAAGCTTCTCAGAATGCACAACACACCTGAATTTGATGCAGATGGTCTACAACAGCAGAAGACCACATAGAATTGCACCCCTATCATTTAAGGAGTTTAAGGCCACAGTGGGCACAAATCCACTGAAACTGGACTAGAGATTAAAAAAAGACCAGGTGACATTTTATTACTATTAATTCATTTATTTTTATTGTGTATATATTCTGTCAGCTCCAACCATCCTTGCCAGTTTGTTCTGGGGGTGGCTGTGGCTCAGGTGATAGAGCGGGTTTTCCACTAATCGTAGGGTTGGCAGTTCGATTCCCGGCCCACATGACTCCACATACCGAAGTGTCCTTGGGCAGGACACTCAACCCCAAAATGCTCCCAATGGCAAGTTAGTGCCTTGCATGGCAGCTCTGCTACCATTGGTGTTTATGTGTGTGACAGTGTAAGGCGATTTGATTAAAAGCGCTATATAGGTGCAGATCATTTACCATTCTAATCAACAAGGCATTGTCACTGAAAGAACAGCCAATCAATGGATGCCTTTGTTTTTTTTAACACTCTATTTAAACTTTATAGATTGTTGCGTGAAAATCCCAGCAGATCAGCAGATTCTGAAATACTGGTCAGTGTATAATAAGTATGATCTAGGCTTCATAACCAACTACTCTATAACATGAACCACTAATCAAACAAATCAAAGTGACACAATCTGACAGTCAAACAGAATATTTTATTCAAAGTAGATAAAAACGAATAAACGTGACAAAATTGGTGACAAAGCTTCTGTCAAGTGACAAAAAGAATATAACACTGACATGTTTGTAATAAAATGTGGTGTGACTCATGACAGTACAATTGCATAGATTAATAAAAAAGCTCATGGTATAGATTCATTTGAGTTACAGTAGGAGTCAACAAACAAAATGATATAAAACAGACCACTTTCAAATGCACATCCAGACAATGCTGAAAAGAAAACCAATACAGTGTATTATATAAGTGCTCCATTGTTTGGAGCTGGAAGGTTGTTTTGTATCTGGTCTTAATTGTTTAACCATTCAACACACTGGTTTGTAGCCATTCATACAAGTCATTAAGAGCAAGAGGTGTGGCAGAGGGAGCAGGCAGATACATGTCCTCTGAGGCAGGACACAATCCTGCACAGACTCGGATCAGACTGCTAAACCCCTCCAAAAATCCCCAACCGGTTATGCAATAGCCCCGCTGCCAAGCCCAGCACTGGAGTGTACAAACTGCTGTTGTGGAAAGCCGTGTGCCTTGTTTAGATGGCTCAAATCAAACAGTGGAGTATGATGATTTTTTTTTTCTTCACTGCAATGTATTTGAACAGTTTGTAAGAACAATATGAGAAAATATGATATGTGAAGAGATTTTCATGGTACCCAGATGCATATTACAATGCATATCTAGCAACTACAGAAATGTTTCACTAATATATCATTAAAAGGAGAAGAAAATCTAGGTGATATTTCCTAGGCAGTACTTTCTAGGATATTTTTGCACCAGTAAAGTATAGTGTGATAGCTCAGTCATGGTCAAATTTGTTTTGACAATATCTAATATCTAATCTCATCTGAGCTGGCAAACTGTCCAAATGTGATTTTCATGACTTGGCTGAATTTACAGAGTTGCAGTAATATTTAAAGACATCATGCAAGAAATTAGCTTAAAAAGCAATGCATGGGTATAGAGCATTATGAGAATAAGTCAATATTATATAAAAACTATATTATAGCAAAATTAATCACGTCCAAGGTAAAGTAGATAATGTAGAGAAAGAGGAGAATTCTAATGGCTGTTTGAGACATGCCAAGGGCAACGGTGACACCATACATGTGTTACACAACACCACAAAACAGAAACCATACAAAATGTGTGTTCTTTCAGTAAATAAATAGAAAAGTGGGGGAAGGCACATGCAGTGAGGTCCAGCTCGGACAGGCAGACAGGGGGCCTCTTCATCCACCCTTCTCTTCTTCACTTGTTCTTGGCAGCCAGGGGCTTGCGGCTGATCTTTTTGGATTTGTCGTTGTTCTTTTTCGGTGCCTCAGGATTAGCCTGCATGTGTCGCCCATAAAGACTGAAAAGCAGAATACATGGTTCGTGTTATCATGATGGACTATTTAGAAACCTAAAATACATAAATAATAATGGGAAAACAAAAATGAATAAAAGGCACATTTAATAGAGAGTGCAATGAGAGGGAGAAGACGAGCATTTTAGGGGCTGCTGGGTTGAAGGAGGCATAATGGAGAATGGCACACACTGATGAGTCCCCTACCGAGACAGCAGACTCATTGTGCTGTTTAAGGCTGTCCAGCCACAGCTGTGTGCTGCATAAGAAAACTACACAGAGAGACAATTATCTAAAAGCAGGCTGCTGAAGGAATAGAGATAAGGAAACCGCAAGAGAAGAAAAAGAGAGTGAGAGGGCGGGAGAGGAAAAAAAAGGGGAAGAGCCATTTCCAGTTCACTGCCTTTCTCTGTGTAAAAGGCACTCAAAGGTTGAGCTAAGTGACACAAGAAAAGGGAGAAAGAGAAATGGACAGGAGAGAGTGAGAACATATGTGGGTGGTTGCAGGGGCCAGGCTAATTGATGCTGTGCTCAAGTCATTGCCACACTAATAAGAGTCTCTGATTGATTGTTGACAAAGTGGCTGATGCTGGTGGAGTCTAAGCTCTGCACTAAACTTCTCAACGGCTTCAGAGTGTAATTAAAGAATGCAACTTGAGAAATACTTCTAATTGCAGAGGAGCAAAATGTCAAGCGAGAGTGCCGCTTCAAGGCTAGAGTTCATATTTAATATTTGCAGATGACTACAAACTGCCTTGGAGTAGTGTGTGGTTAATCAGGAAAGTCTCGCTCACTAACACACACACACACACACACACACACACACACACACAAACAAAAAGTGAGCACAGGTTTACATATTAATGACGGAATTAAAATAATGAAAGTTTTGAAGCACAATGTGCCAGTCTGTAGCTACCATTCTTGATTACATGAATTACAAGTGCACTTAACGATCATCCAAAGCTAGTCTAGCCTCACTTTCTCTCCATATCGCTCCTTCTCCTGTTGAAAGTTCCTGTCTTCTGTCTCTCCCCTGAGGACTGGAGGCTTTCGTTCCACCACAGTTGCCCAGTGAGGCGAGTAGGAAAGTGTCCAATGGGAGGGCTCTACTATTGCTCCTATGGAACCACATATCCTGTAAATACCAGAAACCTCTGTGGATCTAAGAGAAAGACACACTACACTGACAATCTAGAAAACACTTAATTATTATAGTTATAAACTGTAAGTGCAGGAATGTTGTGAGGTTAGCAGAACTGTTTTGTTAAGAGATACTGAAAGTGCATATCTAATAATTCAACTGACTTTAGGACAGCAAAACCCGGCCTTCTAAGACATTTTATGGAATTGATGTTTGCATGTATTAAACTTGTGCAAATGCAGTGACAGGCATTGTGAACCGATTGGTTTGGGACAGTCAGAGGGATCAGAGCTGACAGATGCACGTAGATGCTGGTGCTGAAGCTCAGGCTAAATTGGCCTGTTTTACATCAGGCTAATATGTGCAGGGTGCGTGGGGATTACTGGAGCGTTCTCTCTCTGTCAGCATCCAACACCACTGACAAGCCCACCAGCATGGGGGGAATACTGAGAAAGCAAACCGAGAGAAATGAACAAGACATGAATGAGACCCACAGAACAATCCACCCCGAGAGGACCACATCAGCATTATTAGAGCAGACTCAGAAGTCAGTCATAGAAGACAACGACATGACAAGCTTCAGGCAGCGAGGCAGGCCTAAAGATTCAGAGAGCACATTGTCTTTCATTCTGTGAAATGGATGTATTCCATGAATTGTTAAAATACTACACAAAGCCACCATAAAGCAAAGCTTAAATAAATTTTACACTTGTCTGCTATTTATCGGGATGCCCAATTTCTGCTCGCCTTCACACCATAGCCATGAATGTTTGGGTGCACTGCCGTGGCAACAGTTTTCTCAAAAACAACCACAGTGTCTCGATCTCTAGTCCCAGATCAATGAAGAGTGTGCTTATTGCTACAGAAGTGTTGCTCGGCTGCGCTGCCTCAATATAAACACAAAGATTTCCCATTCAACTGCCCCAGTGAGCATTTAGAGCCAATTAAAGCCAAGAGCTGCGACTGCCCAGTTAACGGAATCTGATTTCTGAGGTGGCAATGTGATTCCTACGGGCTCCTTAAATCTCGCCAGGTTAATTAATCTCAGTTACTGGCCAATACATACAGCGCACTCTATCACAAGTATGTATTTCTGGTCAATGACTGCTCATTGCATATGCATGTGTTTCTGAAGAAGTGTGGGAGTATTTCTCTGTGTGTGGAATACAGTGCACACAGTAAATTCATCTAATCCATTAATGAATGTACTCCAACCATGGCTCATTGATTAGTAAATGGGAATGGCAAAAATTTCTACATTACTGTTCTGCCTCATATGGAGTCAAAAGTACACCTACAGTGGGGGAAAAGTTTTGAACGCGTAAACATTTTTTTCAGTAAATATATTTCTAATGAGGTTATTCTCATGAAGTTTTCACCAGACATCAGTATTAACTCAAGAAATCCACAAATATAATGAATTAACAACATTAACACTCTTAATCCTTAGTTCCCACAGTATTATGCCCCACAACCCTATATTCCCCATAGAAACAGCATACCAACCCTTAGTTCCCGGGCCAAAAAATTGCCCCAAAATATCAACATTTTAATTTGAACTTATAATTAACAACTTATAATAATGTATTTGTGTAATATTACTTTGAAGATTAAGCAGTTCTGTGCTTTTACTCCACTTAGAGCACAATTCATAACTAGAGAAATTACAAAAAATGCTCACTAAAATCCTTATACTCATTTAGAAGTACCAAACAAGCATCAGCATGGTCAATGCCTTTGAATAAATGCATTTTAGCACCAAAAGTCTGGTGATAATCAGACCAGCAGGTACGGTTTTCAAGAATGCACAGAAATTGGTCGCATTCCCGACAACGAAAAACAGTTTTGATTCCTTGTGGGGGTTGTTCTTTTCAACGGAAGGATTGTCACCATCAGTTTCGGTTTCAACATTGTCTGAACTTTCACTGCTGTCACTATCTAGAATCCTTGCTCTCGCCTGTATAACTGTAGGTTTTCTTTTTTACGCCCACTGTTTTAGAAGTAACTGTGTTCACTGTAGGTGTAACTTTAGCTGGAACACAATTAGCTTTTTGATTTGGCATTTTTAGTTAAGTTCTACTACACCATGTAGTAAGTTTATCAACAACATTTATGCTTGGATCATCATCATCATAATGACGGGGTAATGGCATAATCACGTTGTGACGTCATTGACCTTCCGGGTCAAAAATAATAATTAAATAAGTAAGGAATCATAGCAGAGTAATGCCGGTATATCAGCCTTATGGGGATTACGTTTACACTGTAAAGCCGCTATATCGGCCTTACGGGTATTTGGTATAGACGACCAAGCCGGTATATCGTCCTTACGGGAATAGATCAAAGACGGGCAAGCCGGTATATCGTCCTTACGGGGTTAGAGGGTTAAAGTCCGTAAAGTAAGTTATGTGTAATAAAGTGGAATGACAGGAAAAAAGTATTAAACATGCTAAGAAAAGGCAAGGTAAGGCAAGGAACCAGCTGAAATCAGTAAGTAGTTAGAAAGTAATTATACCTGCTATCTGTGCAAATTATTATCAGCTAGGTTGATAAATTGATGTTTTTTCGTTACCAAGGTGTCACACAAGAAACAGCTCATGATGGGTAAAAGCAAAGAGCTCTCAAAAGACCTTCAGAAACTTATTGTTGCGAAACAGTGATGGAATCGGATACAGATTGGGGCCATATATAAGTGGAACTCAATCCATCGTCAACCAACCACGCACGGGAGCTCCTCGCAAGATTTCTGAACGGTCAGAAGAATAGTCAAAAAAGTAGCCAAGGACCACTAGGAAAGAGCTCCAGAAACACTTAGAGGCTGCAGGTGCCATCATCACAGAGAAGACAATAGGCAATGCACTCCACTGGCATGGCCTCTATAAACTCTCACCCCACAGAACTACATTACTAAACAAAAGGCATGTTGAAGCTCATTTAAAAAGTTTGCTACAACTCATTTGGACAAGCCTATGAAATACTGGGACAGTGTAGTCTGGTCAGATGAGAGCAAAATTGAACTTTTTGGCTGTCATACTACACACCATGTTTGGAGACGAAATGGTACTGCACATCCCCTAAAAACACTACACCAATGATGAATGGAGCCCTTTACTGAGAGATTCTTGAGAAGAATCTGATGCCATCCACCAGGATGATGAAGATGTGGGTGGACCTTCCAGCAGGACAACGATCCAAAGCATACAGCAAAGGAAACTCTCAAGTGGTTTTATAGGGACAAAAAAAAAATCAAGGCATTAGAATGGCCCAGTGAATCACCTGACTTGAATCCAATTGAATAAGATTTAAAGACAATACGTTTAGAAGAATGGGCCAAAATCACACCTGAATAATGCGATCGGTTAATTTCTTCATACAGAAAGCATATTAAAGTGGTCATTGCAAACAAAGGCTTCTCCTTCAAGTATTAAATAAATTACAGTTTGCGTGTTCAATACTTGAGTTAATACCAAAGTCTGGTGAAAATTTTGTCAATAGCCTCATTGGAAATATATTTACTGAAAAAAATGTTGACGTGTTCAATAATCGTTTCCCCCACTGTATAGAAAATATGTAAAATGTTGCGTCTTTAAAAGATGGGGCTCAGTGAGAAAAACTAGTGCAAAATGTACATCCTTCATAAAAAGGGTTTCTTTAGCATATCTCAAATCTGAAACCCTGTTCATTATTTGAATGATTTATTTGAAGTTCTAAATCATTTGGGGATGAAAAATTATATACACAGGGTCAAACATACACATACAAAACACCTAGGTTTTCAATTAAATGGTGCTGAAAGTTCCAAAATTTCCATTAATTTGCCAAGACCAAGGCCTCTTAATTCCCTGTTAGTGATCATGACTGACTACAGCTGGCAGCTTCTCTGTGCCAACATAAAAAAAACGCACTGAGATTGACCAACAGCACAGAAGAAAGATTAGACAGAATTTAGTTTAATGGTCAGATCAAATGATAGCACTTGTTTTGAAAGTGAAAGATAAACACTGTTGAACTGATAAGCAGTGTTGGAAGTGTCACTATGCTCTGGAGGCTTTTTTGCTGCCAGTGGAACTGGTGTATTGCAGAACATGGATGGAATAATGAAGGAGGACTACCTTAGAATTATTAGCATAATCTCAAACCATCAGCCAGACAGTTAAAACTTGGACATAATTGGGTGTTCCAGGAGGACAATGAGCCCAAACACAAATCAAAGCCGGTTGTGGAATGGATAAAGCAGGCTAACATTAAGCTGTTGGAATGGCCTTCCCAAAGTCCTGAAGTCAGGGCCAGGAAACCAACAAATAACATTGAATTTTACCAGTTCTGCCAAGAAGTGGTCGAATACTATTACACTCATCATGAACATGAATGTCATGGCAATATTAACTATAAACTATTTCAGTATGTAAACTTCTGACCGGCAACTGTATATTGTCCATGATGCACAACATTCTATTATTTAAAATCTATATATAATTTATTTAGACCAGTGGTAATATTTTGCAATCAGATCCAGAAGTATTGGCACCCATTTTTCTGTGATTATTTAGCTTAATCTTAGACAAAATATGAGGAAAATCTAACCTTAAATGAAAGTGAATTTATTCAAGAAAAAATTATCAAAAATATATTTTTGAACAAAATCATGTCAATTATTGGTACTCTATTTTACTGAGTGTTCAGGAAATCTTAAGCAGTCATCCTGAACAACTACAACTTCACTGGGACACACAAGTGACAGACATTTATTTTTTACCTTAGTCAATCATCAGCGTGATGGATATTAAGGAATACAATAATTAAATGAGAAAAGTATGATGGCCTTCATAAATCAGGCAAAGGCACTGGGAACCTTGTTCTTCTAGGACTCCATGAAAAAAACAGGAGATTTTAAATGAAAATCTGTATCTGCCAAGATGCTACAGCTGGGTTGTGTTTGGACCATCCAGTATGACGACGATCCTAAACACACTTCCAAATCCACATAAAATGGTTCAAAGTCCAGCGAATAAATTTTCTGTCATTTCCATCTCCATTTCTAGTTCTTTGAGCTAAACCCCTTTGAAAACCGGTGAGCTGAAAAAGAGAATCCACAAGAGAGAACCTAGGACCCTGGAGGTTCTGGAGACCCTGGATTCAGTACTGACTAGTTTCTCCAACTCCTGACACTAAATTCTCCACTCTTATCGCAAGGGTGCCAATCATGGGGTTTTGTTACAATTTTTTTTCTTTTTTTTATAGTTTTATTTTATTTTCTTACAATGAATGCACCTTTTATCATTCAAGTTTAAGTTGTTTCATGCATTCTTTCTGATTATAAGCTAGGCTGCAAATAATTATGGGGCTATTTAGTTTAGTAGTTCATTCTGTATGAACTTGGTCTTTCAGACTCAAGTCTGAAAGAGCTCAATCTGACAATGGTAAATGGCGCACTTATATAGCGCTTTTATCCAAAGCGCTTTACACTGTAACGCATTCACACATTCACCCATACACCAATCGTAGCAGAGCTGCCATGCCAGGTGCTAACTTGCCATCGGGAGCAACTTGGGGTTCAGTATATCCTCTTAAAACACAGTAATCAGTTCATCAGTGACTGGGTTTAGACATTTTACAGGAAAACATTTAAAATGCAATACATGTGGAAAGGCTATGCAAAGCACAACACACATGCACATATACACACACACTGAAACTGCATGGCAAAGAGAATCAAGTACAGTTAACCAATGAAAGCATAAAGTAGAGAGAGCATCTAAAGGCTGAAGAGAGACATGAAGAAGAAGAAGAAGAAGAAGAAAGCAACTATAGCATTTTCAGTCATTAACAGTGGCAGATTACTTGTACTTTCCGCCACCAATTTCAGACACTATACATCAAATCGTGTATCCAAATAGTACAGAGCTGTGACACTCTACTCTGTCTACAGCACAATCTATTGTGACACAGTCAATGGAAATCCATGCTCAGGCTAAATGAGACTAAATGACAATAATGAAGACGCATGACAAACAGGCCAGAGAGCGATTCAGAAGTGATAGCTCCCCAGAGATCACCATTATTACCTATAAATCTGTTGTTGATGATGAAATGTGATGTTTTGCTGATCTGTGCCGCTCAGTGACATGCCATGACCCTCGAGCAGAAATTAAAATATTCCACCAATAATAACCATCATGCAAGACAGATTTCATTGCTGCCGTTTTTTTTCCCCCACCAACCAGCAAAACAATATGCATCACAATAATCTGAAGACAGTTTTTTGTGTGTTAATGGGTAATGCTATTGTGCTATGTCATGTTACATGCTTTATAATGGTCTTTGTAATGAATAATTAATTCTGTGGTAAAGAGCACCTGGTTTTCTTAGTTTTCCCTACACAGAGGCATCGCAAGGCAGTTGAGGGTTTGTGCTTTAAAAGTAAGGGCTGTTAATGAGGCTTCTGACTTATAGCCTACAGGAGGCTGTTGAGGTGCGGAAGTAGGCCTGTGAGAGCTGCCTATGAGCCTGGGCTAATGAGAAACAATGAGGTACCCCTCACCCTCCTAACCTCCTCAACCAATACTCAGTAATCATAAAAACAAAGAGGCCATTGCATATAAGTGCAAATTAAAGGCCTTCTGTTGAGCTGTTCTATACATCACAGACAGAAGAACCAATAAACCAAAGACTTGTTAACCCTATTGTATTATATTTCTATCACTTCCTTCATTATTTAAGAGATTACATTTTCATTTCTCCAAGTGATTATTCAAAACCAACAACAGGTAGCTCACTCATTCAGGTATGTGGCTTTATTTGCCGAGTCATCAAGACATCTAATGATCATTACCCCATCACTCTCTCCTCTCCACTAATAGCTGGTGTGTGGTGGGCATCCTGGTGCACTATGGCCGTCATCGCATCATCTAGGTGGATGCTAGACACTAGTGGTGGTTGAGGAGTCACCCCCCCAGCAATACTATGTAAAGCGGTTTGAGAGTCCATATAAATGCTATATAAATGTAACTGCAAACATGTAACTGTAAACTCCAGGATGTCTAATGATACTCCCATAATACTAATGAAGAGCCATTAAAAACCTGCAGGAATATCGATATGATTTTCACACCACTATACTTAATATTATTAATTATGTTTTCTCCCTTGTTAAACAAGAGTGATTAACTCCGATGCAATGAGATTCTATTTGGATCCAACATCCTGGGGTTCTCTCCTGTCGGTATGAAACACTTTCAGACAATGGCAGACAGAATTTTAACCTCTGTCCCCAGCAATGTCTGGCTGATGGATCTCATGTCTTCGGCCACTCAGGGACTAGAACAAAGTCTCTTCTGAGACCAGCAAGCTTAAGTTTTGACATGCTTTCCAGAATACTGTTATACTTCTGCAATGAATAGTGCAGACGAAAGTAACAGGCCAAAAAAGCAAAACATTCACCAAGTAGCACTTGTGTGGCCAATATACAAAAACAGTGTTTGCCAATATTAGTGGTGTTTCCAACAGACTCTCAGGTTGGGGCCAGTTTCCAGCCATGAAAATGTGACAGAGGGAGAGAGAAAGAAAGAAAAACAGAGGGTGAAGGACAACCTTAATCACATATTTTTCCTCAATCAGCCTCAAAAAACTATGATATGTGCTGTACCCAGGGCTTGGCTCTGCTGCTTGATATTAACAAGCGCTTAGAGAAGTGGATGAATAAAAGATGGTGGGGAGGCAGACTTTACCATATGTTAATGTATTACGAGCATGCGGTTACTCTCGCACACCGTCAGTCAGCCCAAAGATCCCTCTGTCAGGTTAACAAGCCACTGCATGAAATATGCATGCAAGCCACTACCCCCCACCCCAAACACAATCCCTTTGCGATGAGGAAAAACTCCCAAACCCTTCCCAGCTGAGGAAAAGAGGAAAGGAAGAGGCAGAGGAGACAGTTCAGTGAAGTGTGCTTTCATTTTTTGTTTAATTCCTGGATGGACAAGAAAGGGTTCCCTCACGTGTATC
Organism: Ameiurus melas; assembly: GCA_012411365.1. NCBI lineage: Eukaryota > Metazoa > Chordata > Actinopteri > Siluriformes > Ictaluridae > Ameiurus > Ameiurus melas. Next base: position 25,923,865 of record CM022757.1, on the reverse strand, counting down.
CACTACGCAAGTCCAATAGAACATCTCCATATACCTCTCTATAGGGCCTGACTACTATAATTATATAGCACATAAGTTGTAAGAAATGTAACCAGACCATCATATCTCAAGATAAAACAGCTACCTGGAGAAAGAATTAAATACCCAAAGCAAAAGACATCCTTAAACAAAGTATAGTGCTATTGTTTGAGTTTCGCATAGATTACTGCTTAATAAGCAAAATAACCATTGAATGTGAGAATGGGCAGTTTGAGTGAGAATGAATAAATGAAAGAGACCAAAGACAGAAAGAGTGGAAGAGAAAGTGAAAAAATAAACCTAGGAAAGGTGAGGGTCCACTGCAATCAGAGTTGAAAGACATTTAGGTAGGTGTGAATGAAACTGCTGAGCCATGGACATATCCAGAGTCCAGGCTTTACACCCTGTTAACGCCTGTCTAATGGTATAAACCAACCTCACACGTGCACATACAATGTTCTCTTATGCCCACACACTTTGTCCCATTCCCACACACACACACCAACCTCAGCCTCTTGGCTCTGTCAGGGAAGAAATAAGCTCCCTTCAGCAGCAATGTTATGAGAGCAGATAGCAGAAGAGCACAGAACTACATTAACACACAGTTAAGAAGAGCAGAACTAAACAGGGAGCACTGGAGAAGCCAAATGCTATCTGAGCTCTTCTGGGGCTCTAATACAAGGGCTCTAATAAAAGGCGGAGACTTTGATTGAATTAGAATCTACCGAATTGGAATTGTTTGATTTATCCTAGCAATGACCACTATATTCTTATTATCTCCGTTACCTTGGGGCCAATGATGCCAACATTTTTGTTTATACTGGCAAAGGTCCTCAGGGAGAAACTTATTTGGCAAATAATCTCTCTCACTCTCGCGAAGACATAAAAATAAAAAATATTAATCAAAACTTAAATATTTATACACCCGTGGCAAATAAAAAATCTTATACAAGGCCAGTTTTTGGCACCCTACCAAAATGTCAACTTTGCATTTCAAACATGATTTCCCAAGGCAAAGTGACCAAGCTGTCCAAGTTGGACAAATAGACATACACTTACAAACTACTTTATTAGTAACACCTGCACCGCAGCTCATTGGTGTGATCATACAATCAGCCAATCATAAGATAGCACTGCATACAATAATGAAAATACACATCAAGATATACCTCAAGATGTTCACATGAAACCTCAGAAGAGGGGAAGAATGTGATCTCAGGTGACTTTGACCGTGGTATTGCTGTTGATCCCAGCGGTGCCGATTTGTGTATTTCAAATGCTGCTGATCTAATACTTTCATGGACAGCAGTATCTAAAGTTTACACAGAATCCTGCAAAAAACAAACAAACTAAAATCTAGCAAGCAGCAGTTCTACTGGCAGAAGTTCCTTGTTGTTGAGAGAGATCTGATGAGAGTTTATGAGAATGACCAAACTGGTTCAAGCTGACAGGAAGGCTACAGTATCCACGCTTTACATCCATGGTGAGCAGAAAATCATCTCAGGAAGACACTGAGGAAGATTTATCATCCAAGAGAACAGGAATCTGAAGCTACAGTGGTCACAGACTCAATGAAACTGGAGCGCTGTTTGGGAAGAGTGTGAAAATGGTGAATCTCTGATGAATCTATATTTTTTTGCTGTGGCAAGCAGATGGTAGGGTCAGAATGTAGCTTAAGCATTATGAATCCATGGCCCCGACCTGTCAACCGTCAACAACTCAGGCTGCTGCTGGTTATGTAATGATGTTGGAAATGTTTTCTTGGCACTCGCTGGGTCCATTAACACCAAGTAAGCATTGTTTGAATGCCACAGTCTAACTGGGTATTGTTGCTTTCCATGCGCATCCATTTATGGCCACAATTTACCCATCTTCTAATGGCTACATTCAGCATGATAATACACCATGTCACAAAGCAAACATTATTTCAATCTGGTTCCATGAACATGACAAGGAGTTCAGTGTACTTCAAAGGCCTCCCCAGTGCTGGGATCTGAACCCAGTAGAGCACCTTTGGGATGTGGTAGAATGGGAGATTAACAGGAATAATGTGCAGCTGGTAAATCTGCAGCAATTATGCGACATGTTCATGTCAACATGGATAAGAATCTCAAAGGAATGTTTCAAACACCTTGTAAAACCCATTCCAAAAAAAAGTAGGCTGTTCTGAGATTAAATGGGATCCTACCCAGGATTAGTGTGATGTTCCTAATAAAGTGTATGTCTCTCACTCAGAAATTAGCACATGTAGCATTCTTCATTTTTATGGCAACTGAAACTGACAGCACTCACTAAATACAGGGAGTTCCATTGATCACAGACTGTAGCAGTTAGTCATTAACAATCCTTCAATCCGTCAGTAAAAGCCCTTCAACTTACTCACGTGGACAATCAATAAAATACCGTATACAGTCTTCATCTGTAGGCCCACCTCAATCTTACAACATAGCATACACAGACTATGCAAAAAAAAAATAAAATAAATAATAACAATAAATAAATAATAATAACAAAAAAGACAGTAAGATTCTTGGATTCTGCAATAACAAAAAAAAGAGGAAGTCCTGTGTCTTGAGAAAAGATCAGTTCCAGTATGTGGGTTGCGGGGATGAGCTCAGCACACAGCTAAATGATCAAATAGAAGGATTTGTCTTTTCCTGTTATGGGGGATTGAGAAATTGTAAAGTATTGTCAATGACATGCTGCATAGAATACAGAAAGATTTTTAAAGAGAGAAAAAAAATAGAACCTTTCTACTGTTAAAGATGCTATTTAGGACCCAAATGCCACAAACACTGTTTTGCAGTGAAGTGGTGCTGTTGGTATTTAGGTTCAGGTCTCAGCTGTGCCATATTATACCTGGTGGGTGTACGTGTGTGTTTGTGTGTGTGTGAGAGAGAGAGCGAGTGTAAGAACGCGATTAGTATCGTCTTTGGAAGGAAAGGATAGGATGTCTGCTTTTTACATGTCATTAAGTGATTTATTTGGAAGAGTCAGAAATGTGACATTTGACAAAACACTCTAGTCCTAATTTGCTGGTGAGGTCAGGTGATGGTGTAGTAGTAAAAATAATAAGAATTTGACAACACAAGAAATATGTTCCATTACATACCCAGAAAATACACTAACCAGCCAATTTAATAGGAACACTTGTGGTCATCTGCTGCTGTAGTTCATCAAGGTTCGATGAGTTACAGCAGGTTTCACTCCCAGCCAAGAACAAGAATCTGAGACTACAGTGGGCACTGGCTCAACCAAAAGTTGCTGGGTCTTCCACCCCCCCACCCCAATATTCAACTGTCTCGTTTCCATGTTTGATGTGAACATTAGCTGAAGATCTTTGCCTGTATCTGGATGATATATATTTTTTAATTGTGCTGCTGCCACATGATGAATTCATTGGATTGCATCAATAAGCAGGTCTATAGGTGTTCCTATTAAAGTGGCCAGTGGGTGTACATTACAGACATTTATCATTGCGTATTTGTAGGATGGATTTTTCTTGACAACTGACACCAACACAATATAAATGTGTGTATTATGCTGGTATTGCATTTCCCTACAGAACCACTGGAGGCAAGTTGTGTGTATTATATTAAATAGCCAGAGGATAAAAGCTAGTCATTGATGTAGATACCATTGAGCCAAGAGATTTACACTGCCACTTTTAAAAGAGGAATGCCTCCAGGTTTGACTTTAATTTGGATGGTACTGTGGTAAATTGTCAATTTTAATAAAAATGACTGCTCATTCTGCTTGATCCAGAAATATGTTCAGAAATAAATCTGGCCTGTATAGTGACTCTATATTTAGAGAGAATATTTAATAAAAGGCAGACATCAGATAGATGTCTTTTACTAAAAGGGCATAACAAGAAGAGAGAGAGAGAGAGAGATATAGTGGCATGAGAGTTACATTTGTGGAAATGTGTTTTATCTAATCAGATACGGCTAAGAGCAAGTTGTATTAGTCAATCCATCACATATGTAACATAAGGCCAAAAAAAATACCAGGGCTCAAGCAAGGGTAAAAAAAACAAATGCAGGACTATAGACTGAATAATGGGGCTGACAAGACCTGTACTATTACAGTGCTTTCACACTTCAAATGGTATTTAATTTTTATAATAATTACAGTACTGTGCAAAAGTCTCAGGCACCCCAAAAAAAGTGTGTCTTCTGTGTTTATGTTAGGACTTCCTCATTATTAGATCAGTAAAAATATCAGATTTCCAAACATATCTTTTCCAACAAAAAACTGAATTGTTACAGCTGTTTGTATGAAAATTTGTGTAAATCATGAAAGAGAGTAGCATAAGACCTAATAGACCACTTTTCAAACTGAGACCACCGATGCATTTTTAAAAAGAAAAGTTTTGCACTCTAAATATTGAATTTGTTCTGTTATTACTGTATAATGCTCTTTATAGTAGATTTGTTTTGTTTAGATGTCATTGTTTTTGAAGACCTCTATTCTTCACAGCATTTCTTTACATATTGTTCAAGTTTTTGCACAGGACTGTAGATATTCAGAAAATCCACATCTGAGTAAAAGATTCTGTATACTACTCTAATAAGTATATTTTAAAAGTTTTCGACTCCGAGAAACCCTGTTTCATGCACACCACCCAGAGACACACCAGAGAAAGTCAGCCACATTTAATTGTTACAATATTCACAGCATTTGTTTTGTTACATGTTGCTAACAAGTCTGAGTAAACGAATTATTGGCGTTTTATAATTTTTAATATTGTTGTTTATTATTTTGTATTGAATGTTTTAATGAATTGAAAATGGAAACATAAGGCATATATTCAGACAATGTTATTTTCCACCGCAATCAAATATTGAATTTGAATTTTGTGTATAGTTACATCCCTATGGCATACCGTACCCAGGCGTTCTCACCACCCACGAGGTTTAGGAGTCAAATAGAATGCTAGTTAGGTATGTAGCTGTGGTTCAATAAACCCCAGATATCTGCCAGGGTTCCCGGGCATTCAGAACCAGCATCAACCTGACGAGAACTCCAGGTTCCAGGGAAATTATATAATAAGAAATTCACATGAAAAAAGTAAACTTTAGCTAAATATCAGTACAGAGACACTACTGAACGTTACACTGACAATATAAAAATTCACACGAATACTAAATATTACATAGAGTTTTAAATGCATTTTAGGATGTTCTTAGAAATTTCAAGGACCGTGTGCTGTAGCAGCCAAAATCTCTATGGCCTAAAAATGCCTAACTAGCATTGCCATATCTGATTTTCCGAACACCTAAGCTACATATTCATCAGTCTGAGGGCTTATCACCGCTAATGTGAATGCCTTCTACTTTGCAATTGTAGAACAAACAGATTGTATAACCACAAAGTCATGCATGCTCTGGGATTGATCACTTGATTGCTCATTTAGTATGGTGACAAGTTCACTTACTATTTGTAGGTCTCGGAGCGGACGTATTCAAAGACATGGGAGACACCCAGCTGGAACTGATCTGCTATGGGAGTTACCCATGGGTTGCTCTCTGCCTTAAACACCTGCTTTGGGCCAGTCAAGTCCAGATTACCTACAGGGAAAGATACAAAAAGAGAGTCAGGGAATGAGATGGAAGGGGTACAAGTATGTAAAGTTGGAAGGGAGAGAAAGGGAAAAAATTAAATTGACAGCATAACGATACAGGTCACAGTGCTAATGTGGCATATCGTAGCACACAAGGGGCCTAATTAAATTGTTTATGATTAGAAAGTGTTGAAAAAGCTGTCAGAGGAGCAGCTAAATTAAACTTGGACCTTGGCATACAACGTCATGCCTCATAAAACCAGCCAGACAGCACCATTAGTGTAATTTAGATGTTAATCTGTTGCCTCACTTTCAACTCTACAGTTATCACATCGTCCTGTTAAGATCCTGCTTTAGAGATCAAGAGCTTATGCTAGGATGAAACTTCTCTCCAATGAGAATTGCTTTAAAAGATAATTACAATCGATACCAAAGAATAAACCATATAGTACAAAATGCAAAATCCAAAGTACAAAAAACCTTAATAATAAATATCTCAAATTTTCCTATCACCTATTATGATTCCTTTAATGTTCCGTACTGCCAGGGATCGAAGAGGAGTCACCCTGAATAGGGTTTGGAGTCCTAAAGTGCCTGCACCATGTTACACTTCTTTTGTCCCTCCTCTTTCATGGTGTTCCTTCCTCTCCCTGTAGAACTCCCCTTCTGCCTTTCCCTCATATGTGCGCTTGGCTGCTCCTTGTTAGCTGGGCTCTGCTCTTTACTCCCCCCTCTCTCTCTCACACACACACTCACTCACTCATATCTGCGGCAGCTCTAACAAGACGGCTTTGTGAAAAAAGATTAAGGAGACATAACGTTAGGGTCTTAATAAGCTCCATATTCACAGCCTTTCCTACAGGGGTCTAGTATTCACAGACTTTCCTACAGGGGTTCAAGAGAGGCCACGGCAGGGAGGCCACCCATCTCACACTAATTTTTTTTATTTTTTTATTTTTTTATTTTTACATGCATCACCTGGTGCATTTTTTTTTAAACAGATGCCTGATGCTGTGGATGAAATAATTTAATAAGAAACTACTAGGTATAAAAAGACACAGTCCCCTCTGAAAGTACTTGAATATCAAGGCCAATTCTTTTTGCTTTACACTGAAGACATCTGGGATTGAGATGAAAAGATGAATGAGATGACTGATCAGAATTTCATCTTTGATTTTCTGATATTTACATCTAGTGTAAGTATAGGAACAAATACTTAATATTTGGTTGCATCTCACTTGAAATAACTGCATCAAGTGACCAAACTGTTGCATTGTTCTTTTTGTGATGCTTCGGGTTCACATTATATTTTGTACTCCCTACAATGCGCACATATACAGTTTTTTTTTAAACCACATTTAATATATTAAAATTGTACACAATTGTAATTTTACTATTTTACTATATATGTGTAATTAAAAAAATAATAATTTTCTGAATTGTACACTTTTTCTAAAAAAAAATCTATTCGTATATTCTATTAATTTTCTTCTTATTTTTTTCTAAAATGTTTATTCTATTTCATCTTTTACATATTGGTGTGGTCGTAAAAAGCATTCCACTGCGTGTCATACTACATGTATGTATGGTTATGTATGTGAGAAATAAGATTTGATTTCTCCATCTAAATTGGCAGGCAGAATGTTTCTGTGGATTTCTGAATTAATTCTGTTGCTACCATCATGAGTTAAATCATCAATAAAGATTAGTGACTGCTGTATTGGCTATGCCCAATGCTTGTGCAATGGCTCTGATTGATTTCCCCTCTTTTCTCAGCTTCGAAATGGCTTGCTTTTCTACCATAGACAGCTCTCTTGTTTGCATTTTGGTTTATCCATTTTAAACAACAAATTTAGCCTTCACAGGTGAAACCCAGGGCTCAACCATGAGGAGATATTCAGAGCTATTAATTGTTTAAACAATCAATCAATCTAACAGGGCACACCTGAGCAACAAAAAACACCCATCAGTCACATGTTCCAATATTTCTGATCACTTGAAAAATGAGTGGGTTACCAGATGTAATCATCAAAAAATGAAAGCGGAAATCCTGATCTATTATCTCATTCATTTTCTGATCTCAAACCCAAATGTCTTTATCGTATAGCCAAAAAAAAAAAAAAGGAAAGAAAAAATAAATTTGAACTGTATGTTATCCCGAAATGAAGCTTATTCATAAGACAATAATAAAAAAAAATAAAGTGACAGATTTGGTCCGATGAAAATTAGACGTCATAAAAGAAACGGTTTTTGAATTCTTATTGTACTTAAAATCAGTGCACACTGTAAGAAAACTGTTGGTTATCCATGATAATTTATAGTAATGGTATTTGTTTATTGTTCACATGGGGGAAAAACCCCGGGTTAGTAACACAAACAAAACCTAACATACAGCATTAATTATTTCCCATAACTTCACGCCCTGTCAGTTTCATTCCTTACATTATATAATATCATATAATTGGTAAAAAAAAAAATAAATAATAATAATAAATAAATACATACACACACACACACACACACACACACAGACACACTACGCCGTGAAGGACTGAAATCCTGCAGTGCCCGCAAGGTCCATATACATGCCAGTCTGAAGTTTGCCAATGAACATCTGAATGATTCAGAGGACAATTGGGTGAAAGTGTCGTCATCAGATGAGACCAAAATGGAGCTCTTTGGCATCAACTCTACTCGCCGTGTTTGGAGGAGGAGGAGGAATGACCCCAAGAACACCATCCCCACCGTCAAACATGGAGGTGGAAACATCATGCTTTGGGGGTGTTTTTCTGTTAAGGGGACAGGACAACTTCACTGCATCAAAGGAACGATGGACAGGGCCATGTACCATCAAATCTTGGCTGAGAACCTCCTTCCCTCAGCCAGGGCATTGAAAATGGGTCGTGGATGGGTATTCCAGCATGACAATGACCCAAAACACACGGCCAAGGCAACAAAGGAGTGGTTCAAGAAGAAGCACATTAAGGTCCTGGAGTGGCCTGGCCAGTCTCCAGACCTTAATCCCATAGAAAATCTGTGGAGGGAGCTGAAGGTTCAAGTTGCCAAGCGTCAGCCTCAAAACCTTAATGACGTGGAGAAGATCTGCAAAGAGGAGTGGGACAAAATCCCTCCTGAGATGTGTGCAAACCTGGTGGCCAACTACAAGAAACGTCTGACCTCTGTGATTGCCAACAAGGGTTTTGCTTGTACTAAGTCATGTTTTCAGAGGGGTCAAATACATATTTCCCTCATTAAAATGTAAACCAATTTAAATCATGCGTTTTTCTGGATTTTCTTGTTGTTATTCTGTCTCTCACTGTTCAAATAAATATACCATTAAAATTATAGATTGATCAATTCTTTGTCAGTGGGAAAACGTACAAAATCAGCAGGGGATCAAATACCCCCCACACACACACACACATATACACACACACTAACCCTAGAAATCTGCAATTTCATGTTTCATGTAAATTTGTATGAACTGAATTTTTTTTTTTTCATTTATTTGGTTACACAATTTACTAATAAAGGACAAATAGAATAAAATATAAAAATAAAAATAAAGAACAAAAACCCAAAATGGTTTTACATGGAAGGATATAAAACATGCATCAGTAGATTAACTGTAATGGTATTTACACATTAAATAAGACAGAAGTACTACCACAGCAAGGACAAAATAGTTTTTTCGACTTTCTGACCAAGGCACACTGGCAAATAATTCTGTTAGACATGGTGTGGGCGAATTGAACTGTTTAAGGGCAATTATCACTACCTCAGGCAGCCTCTGTGTGTGTGTGTGTGTGTGTGTGTGTGTGGCCACCACAGAGTAGTGGGCATGTGTATCAGCCCACACTCAGAATAGCCTGATCAGACTCCAGTTAAAAGTAGCCTTTCACCCTGTGTGATTGCACAAGACTTTGAGATCACAGTAACATGGCTTTTAAGATGAATGAAAGAAGCAAAGCAAATATCAGTTTATCACACATAAGACAGGAACAGGACAGGAGCATATAGGTTGCAGAAATGTGTATTTATATGTGTATTGTTTGTGGTTGTGTTTCTGACATATTCCCACACTTGTGAACACTCAGATTTAAGCCATGTCCACTTTGGGTTTAAATACAAATACAGACACAGCTTGTGTTATTGCCACAACTATGTCATTGTTGTACCCATACAGCTTACTAAGGCTGTAGCTCATTAAGCAAACTGCACTTGGGATCGTCTCCTACAGGCTTACTGTGAAATTTAAAACACTGTTATAAAATAGTGAAGATGGTCAATCACAGAGTAGTCAAAAAGTTTAAGAAATAGATAGGATCCAGGTTCCCTAGTGACCCTGAAAAGGAGTAAGCAGTAGAAGATGGATGGATATATTTAAACATATTGTAATGTTATAAATGTTATCTTGTGTCAAAACAAGTAAATGGTGTGGATGGCATTAGTATGGCTCACATGCCATTTGTTCTCTAATAAATAGTAAAGGATGTGCACAGAATAAGCTACCTCAAAAAAGTCTCCATTCTCAGCCTGCGTCAGCAGCGTGCAAATCACCAGCCAATCACAACACAGCGTCAGACACTAAGGAGGGTCTCTCTGCTGAGGGTGTAGTGGACTGATTGTGTGATAACTGTATATGTTTTATTTTATTTATATGCTTATTAGAAAGTTTATTTGAAAAAAACCCAGAACGGTGTCAATTGCAAGGAGTTATTAGGTGCCCTTTCCTGACACTTAGCAATGCACGTGTTTGCTCATTTATTCATCCTCAGTAACCAGTCTGTCCTGGTATGGGTTTATATTGGTTACGGACCATATCCTGGGAGCACTGGACACAAGGTAGGAGAATTCATCCCAGATTGGATGACAGTCAATCATAGTGCACCCACACACGCTCACGCCCACACACACACGTTCCCACGCACGCTCACACGCCCACACACACTCCCACGCACGCACGCTCACACGAAGGTGCCATTTAACAGCCAATTGACTTACTAGCATGTTTTTGGACAGTGGGAGTAAACTGGAGAATCTGGAGAAATGACAGCATTCATTCCAGAGCATTTTATTATGTATTATTAATAACCTATCATTACAGTTTTGGTATAAATAGGAAAAATATGGTAACTCATCACTCTCTCTCACACACACACACACACACACACACACACACACACACACACACAGGTTTTACTATATTTGTAAGGACCATCCACTAACAATTAATACAGTCACAAATGAATGCTATATCTACATCTAAACCCAACCCCTCAGTAACCAATAGGACATTTTGTGAAGTTTTAGTTTTTCAAACAAAAGCTGTAGTTTTTGCAAAAACATGTTTTTTGTGAGAACCAGGTGAGTGCAGGACTTTTGACACTACCCTGCTCTTATGAGAACATATTTGTCATAAACAACCTCTTACACAAACAGATGCACACATGCACAAACACACTCACAAAACTCACCGAGTTCAGGAGGCAACACGGTCAGTCTGTTGCCCTGGATATGCAGCTCCTTCAGCTGGGACAGATCTCCTATCTCTTTAGGTAGAGAGATCAGGTCATTATCTCTCAGACTCAGCTATACAGAGAGAAAGAGAGAGAGAGAGAGAGAGAGGCTGGACAATGAGGTTTGAGGTCACTGAGATCACCACATCAAGTACTGTATACTCGATCTCATTTTGCAGTTTTGTTAACAATAGTAAGCCTAAATATATATAAAAAAAAAAAATGCAGAAATGTTGTTCTTGTTAATTCTTTGTTATTGCAGGCATATACTGATGGAGACAAACAGTTTAGGACCAAAAACTGATCTAATCACAATAAGAAAATCCCTTTACTTAAAGCAGGTTCAGCAAGAAATCACTTGTTCATGTAAGCAGTGAGATAGCTGTGGGCATGCACAGCCTCAGAGACAGCAAAGCACATAAACCATGCAAGAATTTGTGATAAAGGACAACACACACTCTAAAGAATAAATCCACCTAACAGCACAGTAAAAAGGGGGATTGATTTCAAGGTAAATTTAGATAAATTACTCACTATCTGTAGCTTGGCCAGCTTGCCGATGTCTGGCGGCAGGATTTCAAAGTCGTTGTCACTGAGATAGAGTGCACGCAGGGTGGCTGAAATGAGAGAGAAGGTGAGTGTAAGGCAGGCTGGGGCGCTGCAGGCCTGTGTCGAGCACCGTCTGATCAATAGAGATATTCAGAGTTGATTAATACTACATGCCCAGACTCTGTGTCTGTCTGATGAATGACTGACACACACACACACACACACACACACACACACACACACTGAACAGAACGTGATCAAACAGTACAACAGTCCACTGCACGTGCTTTAGCATAGATTACGCAGGCACATTGACTCACAAACACATATATACTCACACACAATATTACACAGCAGGGAAAATGCTAAACATAATGAGAACCATTTCAAGACCGTAATTTTACATAGAAACCAAACCGCTCTCCTAAGTGTAGGCATAAAGCACAGAACTTCAAAGAGTGCCTTTTCTATTCTACACTGTTTCTGTGATTTCGGTGGCTCTGAAATGTTCTTACTCTCCCCTCCTCCGATGTACGCTGGTGTCTCTGATTGTCTTTAATCACCTGAATCTCATTCATTAATCAGATCCATTTTAATTTGCTTGTGGAATCAGAAGTAATATCAGAGGCTGAACATCAGCAGTGATAAATAGAGCAAGGTGGGTGATGTGGAGGGGGTGGAGGGAGATAAAGGACTGATTGCTGTGCGGTGCGTGCTTTCATCATGTCATCAGTATTAAAATAACAGCCCATTAGTGAACGTACAGCACACTACAGACGGTCAGCGATCATCACTGGGCCTCTAATGGGGAGGGGTTGATTGGAATAATGATGAAGTTTAGTCAGTTAACTGCTATGCTGTTTGCCCTATGTTAGCGAGAACCACTGTGCATAGTGCGAGAAGATGCATGCTTTAAGGAGGAGTAAGGAATGCACTGTGAGTGAGTGAGTGTGTGTGTGTGTGAAAGAGAGAGAGAGACTCACTAAGATAGAAGAAGTTTCCTGGCAGTGAGGACTCATTCAGGTTGTTGTAGGTCAAATCTAGAACCTCCAGAGCTGGGAGAGAACCAAAGCCTCTGGGCAACGTGCTGAGTCTGTTCATCCTACATACATACACACACAAAACATGGACTCAAAATGCAGTGATAAAACATTCAGAAATACACAGAGCTAATAATAAACATTAATATTCTTCCAATAAAATTACTGTAATATATACACAAGGATCAAAGATCAGACCTTTTCGCATTCAGATACTGTATCGGTTTACTGAAATATATTAATATGCATAAACATTACATCATGCAACTCCTACTTCAGTGTAAAGGTGTTATAGGGAAATAAATGGGATTAAATTGTTACGCAGAATAATGGTCCACATTACAACACCACCACAGTTGAAGCAATAAGAAATACATAATCTGCAAAATAGAAAATGTCCATACAATACAATACAATTCTCATAACTCATTGAATCTGTATGTTTATCAAGATGTGATGGGGTAATAATACTTAACATGCCAACTTGTATAATGTTGGGGATTTTCCGGAAAGGAGTACTAATGTGCAGTGTTGACGGTGCCTGACAATGTGAGAGCGCTAGCTGAGGAGTGTATGTGCATAATACAGTGAGCTCAAAGGCTGATTAACTCTGGCCATCTCCTCTCCACGTCCTCCCCAATTTCATTCCGCGCCCTTTTACCCCACGGCACAGCGACAGCAAGCTGTCGCACAAGATACACACAGCTTTGTGAAGGATTTAAAAGACACAAACAAACCGATACCTCTCCGTGTTTGTGAAGCAATTACAAGGGGTGGGGAATTGTTTTGATAAATGAGCTTGGGTAGGCTGTCTCACACACGCTCTGGCCAGGACTCGCCACCACGAATACAGCGCCCCGGCTTATGTTTTCAAGATCATGCTAGGAAATGACGCGTCTGACACCAAATCAATAAAAATGTGGGGTGTTAGATGCAGGGGGAGATTGTGGAACTCCTTAATCCTGCGTGACATTGAGGAGGTCTCCGGCTCTTCCCATCCCACAGGGCTTAAAGCAGGCCCTCAGGATTTGGGTTCTACTGAACTTGCTTTACTACGGGGCAGTATTACATCGCCCCTAAACTTTTTCAATCCAGATTAAAAACATACTTGTTTAACTTGTTAAACAAGTATTTTTTTAGTTATTAATGATTTACAATGCTTCTTTAATATGCTTGATCATAAATACCTTGTTTTAAACTTCTGATCTTTTGTACATAAAGCACAAACTCAAATTGAGTGCTATATACACAATAATATTTTCTTATTTTTTATTTAAGATATTTTAAAAAATACTAAAATGTATGGTTTAAAAACTTTTTTTCCTAAGATGAATGTAAATAGTGAATTAATGCCTATGCAAAAATGTATTTCTGAATCCAAATGTATTTTAATAAGTAGTTTTTACTTTAAAAAGTAATTGAAATTAAGAGAAGCCAATTTGTTAATTTTAAGAAAAGGTTGCTGAAGCTGCTTGCAAAGATGCACAAAATGTACAAAGCTTCATAGGGAATAGAAGTACAATAAAGAACGCATTTAATTTGTTTAAAACTTTTCTTAGTCACTATGTAACTTCACATGTGCTATTTCATGGTGTCAAAGTCTTCAGTATTATTTTAAAACAGTAAATTACACTCACTGGCCACTTTATCATCTGCTTTGGGGTGTGTGTGTGTGTGTGTGTGTGTAAATCCCTGGAGATCAAGTTTCTGAAATACTTGAACTAGCCAGTCTGGCACGAACAACCATGCCACAGTCACAGTCCCTGAAATCACATTTCCCCATTCTGACGTTTGATGTGAGCATTAACTTAAGGTCCTGATCTTTAACTGCAGGATTTTGTGCATTTTTTTGCTACCACATGAATTGCTGATAGGTTAAATGCAGGAATAAATAGGGGTAATTATGTTCCTATTAAAGTGGCTGGTGAGTGTAGAACAAAACATAACAAATGGAAAATAAAAACCCTTTGTTTTTTCCAAGGTACATGCAAACTTCGCATTGGCAGTTCAGTTGTCTTTGGAAGAGCATTTAATATTTTAAATACTTCCAACAATCATAAAGTCAGTAGTTGCTATGCATTACATCACCTTGTCTCCATCATGTCTTCACTGGGAGTGTGAAGTCCCGATTTACATTTTTGTATGTGTTAATATACATAACTGTATTTGTACAATAATTGTAATTTGAATAAATTCATATTCCAATATTTTCACAGGAAAAGAGTTATCACAAGGAGATAATGGACATTACTGGTTATGACTGATGCTTTACAACATATAAAAGTACTGTACTATTCTGAGTATCCAGTTCATAGCTCTCAATAATTATAAATAGAGTTTATTAAAAACTGCAATCAATGTCATCCATCATCCTCAATGCAAACCCATTACAGGAAAAGGTACATCACTGTTTGAATAAATAATACCAGATTACCCCAGTGCCCCTACAAAGTGAGTTACTACTTCTATGGTTGGTTTTCAAAATGTATTTACACTCCACCACAATGACTGTGGTAAAAATGTATTTATACAATCCCTTGTTAAAGAACTAAAACAAATATTTTCTTACCCCAGATTTAGGTGCTTGAGTTTCTGAAGGCTGCTGATCTGAGTGGGAAGCTCTTCTATCTGATTATTGAACATGTTCAGCACCTCCACGTTCTTAAGGTCCGCAATGTTTGGAGGTACGGCTATCAGAGAGAGAAAAAGAGAGAAAGTGCAAAAACTATGTTGAAAACAACCTTGAGGTCCTGTCAATTTAATTTTTATGTTTATTTTTACAGTTTGGAATCACATTCCAAACATTAACATCACAAATGAACATTTCTGAATCAAAACAAGCTTTTACTAAGGATTATCAGGGACTGGGCCTGAGGGCTTGATAGCGACCTGGCAGGGTTTAACAAGCTAATTATAAGAGCCAGGGCATGGACACTCCGTCTTTGATGACTCAATTATGGGTCACTCGCCCAGCAATAGATTTGACATTTTAATGATGGAGGCGTTTAGCAGAGCGCTTCTGTTCTCCTCTCCTTCCACTGCTGGCAGTCCCACTGGTGCTCCTGAGACAAAGACAGATGAGGATAACAGGGCACCTATCTGATTACTGGCTGATCAATTGGCCTTCATTATACTGGTGGGTGGGGATTTACACAAACACACTGACATGAGTGCCTTCAGAGGAAACAGTTCCACCGAGTGCATGCAAGGCATACTGAAACAATAACAAAGCCATTTCAAGGTTCTGGCATGGACCAGCAAACTGACACACGCCATTTATCAATACCTTTGAGCTTTTAAACCTCAGGCTACCAGCTGATGTGTCTGTGAGCTTTAATGCAGGACAAAGCATTTCAAATCACAGCAAGGTATGAAGTAGTGAAATATTCTGGAGTAAAAATAAAAACATTTGCTTCTGCATGTACTGAGAGAAAATGAGGCATCATCCCAAATTGTAAGGCATGTTACCTACGAGAACTTTAATGGTAATGCTCAACACATACAAATAACATGTAGATAATGGACTTCAATTATTATAAATGTTAAAAAAGAAAAAGAAAAAAGAAAAGCTGAAGGATATTAATACATTGACATAATTAGATGCCAGTTAGGTAAATTGTATCCAGTTAGGTATCCTTACCGTTTATTTAACACTTAAAAAATTTAAGTTTCTTCTGTTAACCTCAGTGAACAAGACTGTCTGTATGTTTGTGTTCCAGTCTGTCAATGCACTTGCAATTGGTCCCCTAACCCCCCCGTCCCCTCGTCCCCAATCCCAAATCCCAGTAGAGAAGGCCACATAGCTGCACCCTTGGGTCCTAACTCAATCTAGAAACTCACCGTGTCTCATATGATCCTATTTCATCAGGATGAATCTATTTTTACCATATTAAGGGAGAGTTTGCCTTTATTAAATAGCAAATCATCAGCCTATCACGATCAAAACAATTCATTAGTGCACACCTCTATTCAGCACATGATCATTCATGCATTTATCCAATCAGCCAGTCATGTAGCAGGAGCACAATGCATGAAATTCTGTTGATCAAGGTCAAGATCACAATATAGGTCAAATAGCGCAATTGGGGGGTTCATTGTCTTTAAACATAGTTGTTGGTGCTAAACAGGCTGGTTTGAGTATTTCAGAAACTGCTGATCTCCAGGGATGTTCACACACACACACACACAAAACACTCTCTAGAGTTTACAGACAATGGTGCAAAAAATAAAAGAACATCTAGTGCATCGAAGACAAAATGTCTTGTTGATAAGGGAGGTCAGAGGAGAATGGCCAGACCGGTTCAAGCTGAATGGAAGACTTCGGTAACTCAAATAACCACCGGTAGCCCATCCACTGCAAGAAGACCACAATTGGGCGCTGAAGCTACTCTGCTGGCTTACTAAGAAAATTTGTTGCTTTTCCTTTAATTTGTTTTTTAATTAAATGTATATACCTGAACGTACTTGTATGAACGTGTGTGCATGAATATGTGAGCTCACGAAGTCAAATGCCTTAGCCACATCTCTGTGAAACCACAAAGTCATTAATGGGCCACATGATTGATAGTAATAAGTGAAAGCAATGTAAAGACTGGATGGTGGAGAAAAGTTTCAAACCTTTACCCTTACTATATATCTCCCTTCTCTTTCTCTCTCTCATTACACTGCCTGTGTCTCTCCCATCCTCTCCAGCTCGGGGTATTTTACTCGCCAGTCTCACTAATGAAAGGGTTTCAAATGCCACTGTAATTTCTGACTACCTTGAAAAGTTCAAGAGATAGCACACTTTACATCTCTGAGTTTTATGAAGACAGGATTGGACCATGGGAATAAGCAGTACGAGTTACTGAGGAAAACGAACAGATCTGCCACTTAAAATTCAGAAGACGATAAGGCTAAAACGTATCTTGAAACTGAATATAGAAATGGAAGCCAATACACAGAAATCAGTTGTCTATTTGCAAAAATCTATCTAAAGAATCTACCGTAGTTAAATTACTTGACAAGAAAGATGCAGAGCATCCTAACCTGCAAATGAGACTCGAAAATGAATTTATGAATCTCCCCTTCGGGTGAAGAGACATGTTAAGCTAATTAAGGAGCTTCGCTAAAAATAACCCTTGACAAACACGAGCAATATCAAGTTGTGAGATCTTTGCTTTACGGAGATTACCATGGCGTGTTTACTTGCTCTGAATCCTTCTCTGGAATGAACAGTAAGCATGAGACCAAATGTGTGTGTCAGCTTAATAGCAAGGCTCACTACTCTGTAGCAAAAATGGCAAGCTGAATAAAGACCGTATGGCTAGAAATGTTGCGGGCAGCATTGCCTCCATCACAGCTCCAGGGTCCCAGGTTCAATCCCGACTCGGGATACTGTCTGTGTGCGGTACATGTTCACAGAGGTTTCACATAGGTTTCCTTAAAGTGCCCTCAAACATGCCAGTAGGTGGATTGTCTACGTTAAATTGCCTCTAGGTGTGAATGTGAGCATGTGTAAATCTGTGTTCATGGAGCCCTGAGAAGACTGCCGTCGCATGCAGGGGTGTATTCCTGCCTTACGCCCAGCGTTCCTGGGATAGGCACTGAATCCACTTCGACCATGACCAGAATGGAGTGTTTACTGAAGATGAACAAATGTTTAAAGGTCTTACAGCGTAGACATTTTCAGCTAAAATCTAAATAGAGGTTATTCTTAAACCTTCAAAACATTTGTTTGCATTTTCATATTCGCCGTGACCCTGAAAAGGAGTAAGAGGAGGAAGATGGATGGATGGATGTTCATATTAAAATTTTGAATCTGATTGAGTATATAAAACTCTATATGTAACATTTATTAACGCAGACTACATGCTATATGAATGTTTCTTATGCTTGTATATTTTTTGCAAACTCTCAGCGAACGTCAATATACTCGGAGTAACACTCTGGCCGATACTGCCATCTAGTGGTTCCTATGAGAAAAATCAAGAACATTTCAAGGAAGCTTGTAAGTTTGTAGGAAGTTTGAAGATTGTTT
Source organism: Ameiurus melas (assembly GCA_012411365.1). Taxonomy (NCBI): domain Eukaryota; kingdom Metazoa; phylum Chordata; class Actinopteri; order Siluriformes; family Ictaluridae; genus Ameiurus; species Ameiurus melas. The sequence continues at coordinate 25,905,154 of CM022757.1, read as the reverse complement.
TCTCCAAAACCAATACTTCATAGATTCTCCAAAGGAGTCTCAGAAATGAAGTCCTCGCTAGAACAGTTTATTACAGCAGACGGTTTCATGCAACAGCAGGTTGAAAGGACAGGGAAATGAAAGGACGTCTACTTACTCGTCAGCTTGTTGTGGCTCAAGACCAGTTGAGTTATGTTGGACAATGTGACTTCAATAAGACAAAATAGGAAAAGTTGGTGAGATACATTAAAGAGCATATACTTTTTAACATTACTTCCAGTTGTTCTTCCGCATAGCAGATGAGCATGGATTACTGTTAAGGCTATATAAAGTGTGTTTTACAGTAAATGTTATCCAAAAGGAAGGGGGGGGGGCAACAACAAGGTAACATCTGGTTCTGAATCAGTGAAAACTCATCAAAAATACATGAACAGTTATAATTATGTCATAGTTAGCAGATTTAGTCTAGCAAAGTAGCTGTGTGCATCATCGAGTGAAAAATGCCAACAAGAACTTGTACTCTGACATGAAGATTTGATTAAAGACACTCACATAAGCCGGAAATGTCCAGCATGTTGGATATCCCCCTGTCACACATGTCCACCTCGGTAAGATTTTTATCCCTAGTCTCCTCCACTATCTTCTTCAGAGACTTTGACATTTTCTGCAAAGGAACACAAGTGAACAACGTAAGTGCAAACGGTGTGAAAGTGTTGCTATGAAAGTTAGCGCGTTCTTCCATCTACACCGGCTAATGCGGCTAACATTTGTCATTATAAAATAGACACAATTGCCCGTTTTTTTTTACCGTGCTGGTTAAAGCAAAACTGTACAAACAAATCAAATATTTTTAAATATGTCCTCGGGCACTGTTATTCACTGTTTCCAGCAGCTGCTTCCCACCCAACCGGAAGTTGACACGAAAAATGAAATGCTTCACATTCCATAAAAGGGCACTTCCTGCATTCAGACGCGAAAAGGATTCTCTGGGAGCGTATCAGCCCCTTGTCCAATCAGCGTGAGCAAAAGCTATGTCGTCACTGGGAAGAACGCGATGGTCAGCGATCCCATCCAATCAAAAAGCAAGCCAATGCGGAGCGGTGCTCCGCCGGGAAAGCAGATCTCTAGAGCGTACGCTTAAAGGTGCGTGTACCGGCCGGAGGATGGAAACTTCGACCGGAAGTCACCTCCTAATAACGGCCGGAAAGACTCGAAACGTATCCTTCCCCGTTAGAGCGTGATATAAAATTTCATAGACGGAGAAGAGGGTTCTGGGACGCAAAAAAGACATATCAACATCGAGCTATTTCGGGGTGTCGATTAATTTCACGGTTCCGACTCTAATATACATTTATGGCATTTGTCAGACGCCATTATTCAGGGCGACTTGCATTCATTTCATTTAAACAGCTAGGCAGTTGAGAATTAAGGGCCTTGCTCAAGGGCCCAGCAGTGACCGCTTGGCAGTGCTGGAATTAGGTGATTTACACTGGGTAGGGTTTTTAACAATATTTTTTTGCAATATTAACCTTTAGGACTGCAAAAAAGCATGAACAACTACAACATAAGATTAAATGAGAGATCAGATGTAATATTTCATTAGTAAAAAAAAAAGGGGGGGGGGATAACACTTATTTACATATGTCAATATGGTATTATATACATTTTGGAAAGAAATCTGATGCATAAATTCCACAGAATTGTATTTATTGCTATTATACATCAATCCATTTATTTTTATAATTTCTCATATATATATATATATATATATATATATATATATATATATATATATATATATAAAAGCCACTAAGCCACTGTACCACTTATTATTATTATTATTATTTTATTTTTAAAAGTATTTCTTAAACTTAATACATGACCCTACTGAAAAAAACAATTACAATTTCCATTACTAAAAATTAAATGCTAATCATTAAAACCATTACCATTATAGGTGCTTAATGGTATCCACTAGACATAACATGCCACCAATAGAAGGTAACAAATTACCAGTGCAGACCCTCAGGGACTATAATGTATTTTCTCTACGGCCAGCTCTAAGCAGGTGTTTGTCTGCAGGCATTGTTTACCACCACCATCTGTAAGTTAAGGCTTACCTTGCATGGCAGACACATTCTTTGGCCTGTGTCCTGATTTTGAGCCAAATGCAAGCCACGGTGAGCTGGGCCTCCTCTCTCCTTTCCTTGACTCATGGGGCAGAGGTAACCCAGTGCACTTGTCCTCTACTCTGTGTATGTGTGAGTGAGTGATCACCAGATTTAAACTGCCCTGTGTTTTGCTTGTTGAGTTGATCATTACAACAGGCACCGAAAAACAGTGTCCTCTATTTTTAGGCCTGATTATATCTAGTGGGAGGGGGTATAGTGGCCACAGAATCCTACAGCATGGGTGATCTTTTCTTTAATAGGAGAGAGAGTCCTGAAATTCAGAGTAATTGCATACACTGTATTCACTAAATAAATAAATAAAATAAATAAAAAGTGCCAGTGTCTTTTTTGTCCGAGCTTACACTGTCTGTAGTCTGTATTACACAGAACGTACATGGAATGTCATGCATGCTCAGAATATCATTCATGTCATGGATATATCGGTGCTCACTTAAAAAAATATATCTAGTTTCTAATATTATTAAGAATAATCATACAAAAAGACATAGATGCTGCTCCATGCATTTGTGCTGGAAAGTCTGTTTTCCTATTGCCAAGGTCATTTTGTTGAACGTCAAATAAACATACAGCTGAGAATTTCCCATGAACTGACTTTAAGTTGACTAAAAGACTGACTATGTTCTTAAGCTGCTTGTGTTCATCATCTCTTGGGATAATATAGTTTCACAGTTTTGATTCCCACAAATCTTAAGTATTTGCCATGGGTGGTTAATCTAAAACCTCTCTGTACACATCAAAAACATATTACAGTTTATGAGTTTCCTCTCTGAATGTGTGTATGCATGGTCCTACGTGATGGACTGGCATCCCATCCAGGGGTCTTCCATCTTACACCCAGTGTTCACCAAGGATAGAAGTAAGAAATGCTACTTCTTGAAGAGGTTCAAAAATCTCATTCACAACATTTCAATTCGAGCTGTTTTAGAAGTATTTTGAACATAGTTGTGCTAACGGAACAATTAAATAGTTTATGTTTTAAGATAGGTTAGTGGGCTTTAAATAGTAAATGTTTTAAGATAGGTTAGTGGGCTTTTGTTAATTGTGTGTCTATTGCAGATTTCACATTAATGATTCTGAAGTTTCAGCTGATATTAAGAGGCCATAGACCACCAGTTCACAAAATTCTATGGTTTATGCAAACTCAACACGGTCACTGCAAATGTCCGGCAAAAAATGGGTTTATTTATCCAAAAAAATATATATGTATACATTTTATATACTGTATATTCCTCATTTTAAAACATGTACAAATATTGCAAGATGATTAAACAATTATTAATTACACTAGACAGTGCTTATTGCACTCAATTGTGTTTTATATTATTGAAAATCTGTTTGTAAACATGTATCTAAGTATATGTGTGTGTATTTATATGCATATGTAAATTTTTCCAGCTTCTCTTCAGCTACTCCATGTGAGCCTGAATCCAGAAGGCAACACAACAGACTGGGCATGGAACACAATGAAGACTTGGTGGGAGCTGGCTCTGAATGGAGCTATATTTGTCTCCTACACACAAAGGGGGAAAAAGGAGAAAACTTTAACGATGTGGTACACACCATAGTGTTATGTAAGTCTAGAAGATACATACTAAGGGATATAATACTCTCTACAAAACAAACTGTCCCATACCGTTCCACAGTACGGTCCAACAGGTGGTGAGCTGGCATCTGCACCATCATAAAGTTTCAGATAGTTGTTCTGGCAGTCTCCAGGGTCATCAATGCTAATCTGGTTGAATGTAACCATCACAACTCTTCCACTGGGCGCTCTGATACCCCACTCACAGTGAGTGCCATTTGTATAGGTACCAGGGTAATCTGGACTGGTAAAGGAGCCGTGGTCTCCATACAACCCACCACCACAACCTGAGGAGGAAAATACAGGAAGTTAAAACTGTTAGAAAAATGCTGTTGTAAGCTACTTGTGGAAGAACATTTTATAATGTCGGTTGTGCTGCATCATGCAAATTTATCTCATGGATGCGAATGCCAAGTCAATACACAATCAATGACAATTCCAATCTGCATACTCTGCACTAAACAGCATGCATAAAAAAAAATACAACCCCAATTCCAAAAAAGTTGGGACGCGGTGTAAAACGTAAATAAAAACAGAATACAATAATTTGTAAATCTCATAAACTTATGTTATTCATAATAGAACATAGAAAACATATCAAATGTTTAAACTGAGGAAATGTACCATTTAAGAAACAGAATTAGGTAATTTTGAATTTGATTGCCGCAACATGTCTCAAAAAAGTTGGAACGGGGCAATAAAAGGCAGGAAAAGTAAGTGTTACTAAAAAGAAACAGCATTGAAGAACGTTTTGCAACTAATTAGGTTAATTGGCAAGAGGTCAGTAACATGATTGGGCACAATAAGAGTATCTTAAGAGAGGCAGAGTCTCTCAGAAGTAAAGATGGATGGAATAATTTTTTCTCAGTTTAAACATTTTATGTTTTCTATGTTCTATTGTGAATAACATGGGTTTTATGAGATTTGCACATTGCATTCTGTTTTTATTTACATTTGACACACAATATCTCAACTTTTTTGGAACTGGGGTTGTAGTAACAAGCTATTTAGTACAGTAGGATATATATATAGTTATATATTTTTGTATTGTAACTCCACCATAATATTGGTCATTCTTGGTGTTAGGTTTGTGTTAGGTTTGTTTCAGCTCTCACTTTCCTTACTACCTTGATTGGCTGCTAGCTTTCACCAAGGACGCTGTCCCTGAACTAGTAATAAATTTTTTTTATGATTTCATCCACCTTCTACCGCTTACTCCTTCTTCAGGGTCACGGGGGAACATGCAAACTCAACACACATGCCCCGGCGGGAATCGAACCCCGGACCTGGAGGTATAAGGCGAACGTGCTAACCACTAAGTCAACGTGCGCCCTTTACATTTCATCTTCAACAAATCTGTAATGCTACTTTGTGTCTATGTCTTGGCCATTGTTAAAAGCAATGTACAAATAAAATTTAATAGAATTGAATTGACATCCTGTACATATCATTATTAAACATGATTAGTTTATCAGTATGTGCTCACCTTGTGGGGAGGAAGTCCAGGTGATCTCAAAGCCATTTCGGGTAGCTGAGAAATCACTATGGAAGTGCAGGAAGAGTTCATTGGACTTGGGGAAGATTGGATTGGGCAGTGTGTTCCCACAGTATTTGCCCAGCAGAGGAGCTGTAGCTGTGCTGCCGTTCCTCACCTGAAAAACAAACAGGGAACATGACTGCACATCTGAACTATAACAGTATAGTTATAGTACAGCAATAGCAGTTAGATGTGCAAATTATTTTATCATCAAATTAAAATGAGCAGATAAACAGTAGTCTGGCAGGGATCAAATGAACAGTGCAGGACAATTAAACTACAGTGGAAAACTGCAAAAAAGTGACTGCAAAAGTGGAAAACTGCAAGAAAGTGGCAAAACCTCACAAAGATTGTTACTGAGAGAACTGGTTTAATATAATTAGTAATCAGGTGAATGGGATCAATATAATATCCAGTATAATATTACATGCTTTCAAGATTTTTACATCCTAGTGCCACATGATTAACTTCACACAAGAGCTGTAACTGATTCAAATCAAGGGCTTGGTGATGCGGTCCATCACTTATCATCCTGTTCTCACCTCTAGATAGTCAAAGTTGCAGGAGGAGTGAGACTCCACATCAAAACTGTCAAAGAACAGGGAGATAGAGCTGTTCTGAGGTGAGTGAAGGACAATGATGCAGTCCGTATCATGAGGATACACTGCAGGCCAGCCAGGGCTCTTGAGGTAACCATAAGACTGCTCATATACTCTGCTACATCCTTGTTGATTCCAAAGACAAATATACACAAAGACAATCATTTAGCTATTAAAAAACCAGTAAGTGTTAATAAGTATTACATGATCTGTAAATGTGGAAAAGAAACCAATTCTGACACACCAGCCACTTGGTAGGTCAGACTGAAGCCATTGCCAGTGATAAAGGTGTCAGACTGGAAGGTGAGGTGCATGGTCCTGTCATAGCTGTAGAAGTCTGGGATGTGGGAGTCTGAACCACAGAACTTATGTGCTTGCCCATAGACTCCCTAAAAAAGACCAAATATGCAAAATGGGTCTTAGAGGAAAAGGGAAAAACCCACTGTTGTAATACAAGTGGAGAAGCTAAATTATGGCTGGTATGTTAACTCAATATGTTAACCTACCACAGGCCAGTCTTTCATCTCCAGGAAGTTGCTGGAGCAGCTTTGGCTGGGCTGCAGATGGAACTGTTGGACTATAATTTTCACTGCCTCTTGTGGTGGAGCATCAAGAACCCAGCGGCAGAAGGTGAAAGGGGGATATGTGTTGGGGTAGAATGGAGAAGTGATGGTCTGAGCTGTGGTTGTTGCATTATATATTCCTCCACATATTCCTGTGCAGATGTTAAAAAAAAACATTAGATGATTCAATCCTTGTTGACCTCTTTAATGTGCAGCAAAAGTCATGCAAAATAGTGTAAAATCAAAGGATTCATGTAGCTCTAATATTAACGCAGTAATCATTACAGGAAAAATCCTAAGGAAAAGGAGCCTGTCTTACTGTCAACTGCACTGTAGGTGGCGTTAAAGCCTCTGAAAGCCACTGAGCCATCAGTGACAAAGTGCACAGTCAGAAAATTACTGGCTGACACGAAAGCAGTAGGTATTATGGTTCCACAGAATGTTCCAACCAGTGGGCTATTAACAAGGTCACCATCATAGATCTACAGAGGTAGAACAACCAGAAATGTTTAAAGAACAACACTGACGATATATACTAAAACATTTCTTAAATATCATTAAAATGTATGATTTACATGTATTAGAATTTTTTTTAATTATTGTTTTTGTCTCTACCTTAACATAATCATATTGACATGAAGAGCCACCCTCCAGCTCAAAAGTGGTGAAAGAGAGGTTGATAGCTTTATTGGTTTCAACAGCAATGGTCCAGAGACAGCTCAAGTATGGCTCATATTTTCCATTCATGTCGATGTCAGGAGAACCAAACATCCCAGAAGAGGAAGTAAGGTAGCCTCCACAACCCTGCTGAGTTCCTGAGTGAGCGAGGCAGAGAGAATATTCAAGTGCCTTTCCTAGTTTGCCAACATTGTACACAGCAGGTGGCGGTAAGTGTTCACTTATGTGAATTCCAGCATGTCACTTTTTTTTTTTTTGCAATGCTTTAAGAGGATTACGCAACACACTTAATAAAAAAAATGGGGTAATCATGTAACCATAAACGGAGTAACCTGACAATAATCAGTGTAATTTGAATTTATGATTTATGAAAGTACCCTTATGGTACTATACGTGTATATTGTCCTAAATGTCACTAATTCATCTCAATGCTAAAATCAGCAATCCCTAAAGGGTAAAGGAAAATTCCCGAACCTTGTAAAGGAATCACAGTGTGGGAATGAATGATCCTTATCTAGGATACAAATATAGCAAGCAGGAAGACATACAGATAAAGCCTGTCGGAGGATTTACTAAGCTGGCTTGTTGTTTTTCACACTAAAAACAGCTAATGGGTATGAATGTAATGGGATTCAAATAAATGATTAAAATCAAACAGAAATGAAATCTCATATAGGCAACAGAAAAAACATTTCTTCTGTTTGTAAAAATTTAAAAGAGATACATAATAAAATACTATACTTCTGTTTCTGCCCTTTGACAACAGAAGCTGAAAGTGGAACCTTCTTTTCATGTATTAAGACAAAGACCAAATGGATTGGCATGAATACACTTGATTTTAACCATTGAATTTTACTGAATGTGCCTGGCCCTGGAGGACAGAGAATAAAAGTGTGAGGACAGCTTGTTTTCTATTGTTCACTAAGAGAAAGTAAAATTGATCCATCCAGGCAAGATCTTAAGGCTCTAAGGTTCGGTCCAATGTGATCTGATTATCTTCTAAAGTAAAAAAAAACAAAAACTGGCACATAAGAACAAAAGCTGTGTTGAAGCAGCAGTTGTTTGCCATGTGAACACCCCAGATTGGCCCCTCCATCCTCAAACCACTTTCTAATGCCTCTGGATGACTCACTCAGCAAATATTCTAGTGTGCCTCTTCTACAGAGCAGTTAAGGATCTATGTTGTAGGACAGCCAATTAATACTGAAAATAGGGAATTCAGTTATAGGGAATATAGGAAATAGGGAATACACTTATGTAACTGATATTAAAATAGTGGCCAGAGTAGCAAAACAAACACTGTACCCAAAGTTTCTCTGTAGGTTGCCCTCCAACCTTCAGCAGCAACTGATGCATCTGTTTTGAAAACAAGAAACATCTGATTGGTTGAAGACTTGAGGGTTGGGGGAATCACATTGCCGCAAAACTGTCCAAGGAGTGGGGCCAGGGTGTTTGGTCCATCATAAACGGCCACGTAGTCAAAGGCACAGGTAGAGGAGGCTTCCAGGTGGAAACTGTTGAATCTACCAAGTGGAGTAGCATAATACAATTTGTATTAAAAATAGCACTATATAATTACCCAAAAATTCCCTTTGGATGAAAAACATTATCTCTGTATATAGAGCTGGTACCTAAAATGGACATTTTGAATATGTAAAGGAAACTGGGAAGGAAATACTTCCTCTCTGAGAGATGATAAAACAATGTCTCAATGCAGATGGTTAGACAAAAGGTCTAGCACCTGCAGGGAAACAGATGGAGAGTCGCAGTATATATTTCTCACTGCACACAAGGGTGCCTCACTGGGCGAACAGAAGATGGAGGATGCAAGTGATATGGTAGACTCTGAGTGTTCAAATAATTTGATAAGACACTTCTGGGTTTCATTGCTTTAGAGAAGAGCTGGATCAGTAATGTAAACGTCGTACTGAACATTACATGTCATATAAATATAAATAGATGAGATAGACATTTTGTGTGGTTCAAAGATTGTAGGCTGTCCTGATGAAGCACAGTAAGTGTCCTTTCAGAACAGCTGCTTATGGCTGATCCAGTGTTTCAGGGTTAATATTAATATAGCAATCACTATATGAGTCCTGTCTATCATTAAGTCCATGAGTCCATGTAATTAAGTATATAACATGGGCTTACTTGAGTTCAACAATGCGATTGTCTTGTAAAGAGATGTGGTAGGTGCAGTTCATGTTGTGGTGGTAGTGGATGACGGAGGCAGCAGGACTGCCAATTGTTCCAGTAGTGCCATTGAAAACGCCTCCACATGCTGTAAACACAACAGTAACATTACTGTCCATTTAAATGATAAAAGTACATATTTAAAGACGTCTATATGATCAGGAACAACACACAGGACAGCACTTATAAACTCGTAAAGTACTTATAAGCTAGAGCATGTAGGGGCTGCTATGCAAGATCTGGGCCTAGTATCCTACATCATGCCCCATCTTATAGTATACCATTTGACAAGCTTGTTTCCTCCAGAAAAGAGCTTATAATGAAAGTGTGCTGCAGGACAGCAGAAGACCAAATAGACTAAAAGAGAGTTTAGAGAGCACAAATTGTTCAAATAAACTATACAATCGTGTAGTGAATGTGAGTTTGGAAGCACTCTCAAATCTCCTTTTTTGTTTGAAAAGTGCTGAGTCCTTTCAAACCAATCATTGCACATGTTTTGTACTCAGTGGAAGGCTGTGACATTCCTGCCAACAGGAAAAAGGGGTAAACAACCAACACCCACAACCAGGGTCACTGCCAAGCTACAGGCATACCAGTACCTAAATTCACAAGTGCCCACATTGTGTACCCTTCTACACATATTATATCCAAGCTTACAATTGCATAAATGATTATGTTGCAGTAGTTAGCTTCACTTTAAAGGATATTATTATTAATAGCCATAGTATTAGATTTGGTGCATGTGTCAAATAAATAACATTGGATTATACTGTACGACTGACAACAAATGTAAAATATATTTTGTTATATAATACTCACGAATGGCCGTATATTCAGCCAGGAATCCATTGTCATTGATAATGGAATCGGAGTAGAAGTTGATGAGCATGGGACCAAAAGTGGAGAATGGGCCTGGGATGGTGTCGCCACACAACGTGGCAAGAAGATTTCCACTCTCTGAAGAGCCCTTGTAGATCTTTACTCCATCAAAGGAACATGTTGAGTGAGCTAAAATATTCACCACAAATAAGTAACGTTTTAAGGGTTTGTCTTCCCAAATGTATTTAAAAACAAACCTAATCATTATTACATGATCAGCCTAATCATATCAGAAAGGCATTCATTACATTTTACTCGTTCATATAAACAGTGTTTTGCAGACTGGACTGATCCTTATGGATGGCCTACCCTCTAACTGGAATGTTCTAAAAGTCATTAGAATGACTGTCTGGTCTCCAGCATCTATACGGTAGTCACAGTTGGAGTTGTAAGGGTAGTGATCTGGATAGTTAGGGGATACAACACGACCTGCAGGGGCAGAGAAGTTTGCTCCACATCCTGAAAGAGAACAGACCAGCAACACATTTAAAGCATAAATACATTCGATGCAAAAGGGGAAAATTACAGTAAGCTCAGCAGACCCTAAAATAAAGGCCCAGGGTACACACGGGTAAAGAAGGAGGATGAGAAGCCTTTGCCAGGTGTTTCACTGGATTGGAAACGGGCAGTTATGATGTTGAAAGGCGCAATGATGGGAGGAGGAGCTATGGAGCCACAGCCTGTTGCCAACAGAGCATCATTCTGCTGTTTGTCACCAGCCCACACCTGAGAAACAAGCAGAAAGAACAAAATAAATAAATGAAACCCAAATACTCATGGTAGGTTATTAGCAGTCCTTCATACAAGTGTAATGCTTGCAGAAATATCTTTCAAATGGCCACCTTGATGTAACTGCTCTGGCAATGTCCGCTGGAGTCAGGTATCTGGAATTCACTTGCAAAGCCCATTTCCAAGTGATTGCCCTCATGAGCAATGATGGTCCATGAACATTCAGAATTAGATGGGAAGTTTTGGGGGTAATTGGGGGACTTAAAGCTACCCAAGTCAGCATGTATGACCCCACCACATCCTAAAAAAAAAAGATCAGATTTTTTTTTTTTTTTAATCGAAAAAGATTTGCAGTCATATAGTAATCAAGTGTGAGCACATTTGTTGGTGACTTCATACCTGAGGAATCCACTGACCAAGTAGCCACAAACCCTCCTTTGGACACAGTGTGGTCAGCCAGGAACACTACTGTTAGCTTATTCGAACCTGATTTGATTGTCCCAGGTGATGTATGACCACAGTATTGTCCAATTATAGGAGCACCTGGTGAACCTCCATTGAAGACTGTTACTGAGTCCCAAGAACACTGAGTGTGTTCTTCCACTTGGAAGTATTCAAATGTCAACTGGTCAAAGAATATACAATTAGTACACATTTAAAGGAATGTAAAACAGTAGTATGTAAGAATCAAGGTTCACTTGTCAGTATAAATTTACAGTGATGGTATGGCCTTCTGGAGCTTCTAAGAGCCAGGCACAGCGACTAGGGCTTGGGTAGTTATCTGGATAACCTGGGCTGTAAATGACCCCTCCCTCACCACTCTGCAAGCCTCCACAATCTGAATGATAGGACAGGTCAGTTCAAATCCTCAAACAAATACTTTCAAAGCAATACTTTTAAAGACACAAAGATGGTGATTTGTGTCACCATCTGAAGACTGTTACCTGAGAAATAATATGTAGCTTTGAACCCCAAGTCTACAACCGCTTCATCGGACAGAAAATGAACCCAAAGTTCAGACGTGGACACCACAATGGGGACTGTGGGAAGGGTCTGACCACAAAATCGGGCCAGAAGTTCACTGTTCACATCACCTAAAAATGTAATTTAATTATTTATAAACAAACAAACAAACAAATAAACACATACATATGTCATTATGCTCACTCACTCACCTAGTCTGAACTCAAGGTAATCCCATTCACAGGTCTGATGGTGCTCAAGATGCAGGTCATCTAAGATCACCACAATTGATGAGTTCACATGTTCAGGATTTTGGATCAGCCACTCACAGTTCAGATTGTTGCTATAGTTACCAACACCATAATCAGGGGAGGTAAAGTTCCCTGGGGTACTGAGGATTCCTCCACACACTATAAAAGTAAACAGAGACCAACCACAAAAAAACATCACATAAGGTTTACTATATGTAGCATATCAACGTTTGAAGGTATGCATAAGTGAATAAAAATACAGACAGACTATGAGTTTGCTCACCTGCTGCCTCATTAGAGGAGTAGTCAGCAGTAAACCCACCATTAGACACGGAGTAATCTGTGACAAAAACAACAGTCATGGTGTTGCCAGAGGACTTTACCTGTGTGCCTGCAGGTACAGAGCCACAGAATCGCTGCAACCGAGGGGAATTGGACAACAAGCCATTGATAACCTTTATATATATATAAAAAAAAAGAAAGGTCAGATCAACAAAAGATTAATGGCACTAGAATTTTTTATATATATATATATCAAAACAGAAATAACACGTTGATAACTGACTTTATAATCATACCCTGATTTTTTCCCCCCAATAATAGCTAAAATGTAATGTCCTCACCTCCACATAGTCAAATGTACAGCTGTTGTGGTCCTCCAGCCGTAGGTCATTAAAAGTGAGGGTGACTCTACGACCCTGAGGCACCGTGATCTTCCAGCGACATAACCGGTTATGAGGGTACAAGTTGGGGTAGTTTGGTGATGAGATGGTCCCAAAGGGTGCGTTCAGATCCCCACCACATTCTATTAGAGATAAAGCATCAACCATGATAACATTAAGCCGGAAGCTAATGTTTCCTAAATGTATGATACTTGTTGTGGTTCATAAAAGTTCACCTACCCTCTACACTGGCTTCAAATGAAAGGCTAAATCCTGTTCCACTTCCACTGCCATCACTGACAAACTTCACATAAGCAAAGCTGTCTCCTGTGTCCATGGGTCCAGGCAGACTGTTTCCACAGTGCTTTCCTAGCAGGCGGCCTGGAGAAGAGTATTAATATTTTAGAATAGTACATATAGTGTATATTCTTGTGCATGTTATTATTTATGTTATTTAACTCACCAGAAGCATTGTACTCGCGTATTTCTACATAATCATTGGTACAGCTAGCAGAGTCCTGCAGGTTGAATGCCATGAAGCTAAGGGTCAAGTAGTGTCCAGTGGGGCCTTCCAAGTACCATTCACAGTTAGAATTGTCTGGGTAATGTGAATCTGGGTATCCAGGACTTTTAATGGTACCACTCTGGCCGATGTATGTGCCACCACATGTAGCTGTTTGGTGGGAGTAAAATACGAATTTCAACTGAATGGAGTCACAAAGATAGAAATCTGAACATGTCTACATAGTGTCTAGAAAAGCGCTATATAAATGTAACTTATAATAATAATAATACTGATAGATACAAACTCTTGTTACCGATAGAGTACTTGGCCTTAAAGCCCTTGTGTGTGATACTGTCATCTGTGCGAAAGCGGAGATACATAGCAGAGGCTGTGGAATGTTGGGTAGATGGTTTTGTATTGCCACAGAGCTTGGCAATGAGGTCAGCGTTTGAACTGACACCATCACGCACTTCCAAATAGTCATAGGAACATCTAAGAGATAAGAGAGTGAAAAGATTAGGAGTGTACAGTACAATGTACCAAGAGTATGATAATGAGTAATAGCTATTAATAATGATCAATGAGAAATGTGTCCTATACCCAGTGTTTGGCTCAATGTAGAAATCCTCAAAATCCAGTTGCACAGACTCCCCATTAGGAACCATGATAATCCAGACACAGTCAATATTCTGAGGGTAGTTTGATGGATAATTGGGTGATGTAATGTAACCCGGTGGATCTCCATCACTTAATTGAATGGTTCCTCCACAAGCTGAACAAACCCAGTCATTATCAATCTCATTTAATAGCCATTTTAAAGAACATTACTCTGCATGCAATAACCAGATAATTAAGTAATTAGTTAAGCTTTGCAGTACCTGTACTATGGGCTTCAAATAACAGTTTAAAGCCAACGCCCTCATTTGAGGTGTCTGAGACGAAGTGCACATGAAGATGGTTGTCAGTGGTCTGTGTAAGAGCAGGGGGGCTGGATCCACACAGACGACCACCTAAAGAGGGCGCATTACCATCCGGCCCATTCTTCAACTAGAAAACATTACATGATTAACATCGTAAAAAAGAAGCATGTCTATCTCCAAGTAAGCATAGACCTTTTGGGATAAGACACAAAATGTACCATCTAGCACCAGCAGAGTTACTGGGTTTGGCAGCCTGGAAGAATCCTTAAAGTTTTTATATAGAGATTTGGAATAGATGGTCTGCCTTTCAGAAAGGTTGTAGAAGTTCAAAGTAGAACAGCTTTATAAAGTTAGAACTGTTAACCATGCAAATCACTGTTGATCCCCTTCCCTTTCTAAGAGTGTATGGCTGTATTTGTCCAAATAAGGTTTTACCTCTAGATAGTCTCCAGAGCTGCATGCCGTGCCAAATCCTTGCACCTGGAAAGGACTCAAGAAAGTAACAGATACTCTATAGCCAGGAGTCACCATCACATGCCAATTACAGTTGAGGCTAGGTTTGTAGTTCTGAGGATAATGAGGGGAGCTAAGAACTCCTCTGTCTGTATGGAGCAGGCCTCCACATCCTAAAAAACACACATCATAAATGCTACAACTACAAATCAACAGGCAGAGCATGTTATTCACTACCGTTGAAACACACTCAATGAAAATAGTGTTCCACCATGGTTTTGGAGCTTACCTTTAGAATAGGAGGCATTGAAGCCACGGCCGTTAATGATGGTATCAGATGTGAAACGCAGGAACATGGTGTCACCAGTGGAATGAAGAGAACCAGGTAGCTCACGGCCACAAAGCTTTGCCAGCTCTGGTGACAAGTTTGTATCACCTGGGTTAGAAAACATCAAAAGTTCATTTTAGACTGTTTATCTCATTTTAATCCCAAGACAAATAAAAAAGGGGGTGAATTATTCATAGAATTAGAGCCTCACCATCCCTAATGACTAAACTATCATACAAACACATGGCTTGATCCTCAATGTCCATAAACAGCATATTGAGTTCCACAGTGGAGTCTGGTGATCGGATTACCCATGTACATTCCAGCTTAGGCTCATATTGATTAGGCCAGCCAGGAGAGAATAGGAACCTTGGTGAGCCTTCAGGCTTCAGAACCCCCCCACAAGCACCTAAAATACAATTTTAACATAGCAATCTTACCACTGGATAAAATTTTCATTTTCCTCTCATATGTGTATGACTTGTAAAAATGTTGAGGAGTAGATATATTTTCTCTTTTGTTCTTCACCTCACCTGGTGCTATAGTGGGCAAAGGTCCAGAGCTCTGAACAGCTATCCACTCCACAAGAAAGCCTCTTCCTCCACTCACAAAGTCTGATTTGAACTCCAGAGTCATGGTACTACCAGAGCTTCTCACAGGTTGAGGCCGACTCAGACCACAGAAAACTCCCACGGGATATGCATGGACATTAGGTCCATCGAATATCTGATGAGATGAAGAGGAAATTAATTTGCACATACCTACGGAGTAGTATATAATTGTTGAATAAGATAAACAGATAGTATATGATTATTAACCAATGAATATTGGGGTATTTGAAACTGGTATAGGTAAAGGTTTAAAAAAAAAAAAAAAAAAAAGAGTATGGTATGATTGGTTTGATTCTCATTTAACTTCTTATTTCCTCTTGAGGAAAAATCCTCGAGTCTCATTCAATTCACCACCCCTTTAAAACTTTTGTGACCAGTTTTCCTCCATTTAATCCTTTGAAAACATACATATTTGTACTCTCCCCTTTTTGAAAAGTGACTATGAATAAACATTAATTTCATAGTTCCATTAAAGCTAAACAAATGCTAAATTTTAGTAGCCATGCAAACCTTGAGTTGGTCATAGAAGCAGTTAAATAGATCCTCTATATCAATATCCAGGAAACGGATCTCAATGTAGGAGTCTCCACTGACAGTGATGGTCCAGCGGTAGTCTGCATTGTTGGGATAAGTACGTGGATACAAAGGTGAAGCAATCTGGCCAGAGCTACCCGTGACATCATTTCCATACACTGAAAAAATGGATGACAGAATAATGAGGCACTATGAGCGCTATTTATTAATGTAATTGCTGCTTTTACAAGGTCCAAAAAAATTGACCTCTAGTATTATATTGATTATGTGCAGGGGAATAAAATTACAGTGAGTGAATGTGGCCCTGAACCCAGCTCCACTGACAGAAGAGTCTGAGACAAACTTTATCCACAGCACATGACCGATGAGTGAGGTGTAATTAGAAGGAAGGGCGTTTCCACAAAAACGACCAACAAGAGTACCAGTAGAGTTCCCCTCACGAATTTCCAGGTAGTCATTATTGCAGCCTTGACTCTGCTGCAGCTCAAACAGACTACATTACATAGAGAGAAACAAAATATACATAAAAAAGCACATCCCTCACCATTCTCATTCAGCATGCTTTAATTACAAGTATGATGTAAGAAGATGCTTACATGAAAGAGAGCTGAAGACGGTTACCAGGAGAAGTAATGATAGTCCATACACACTCAATGTTGGGCGGGTAGGCACCTGGATAGTTGGGACTGTTGAAGGCCCCAGACTCCATGTGCAGGTTACCACCACAGCCTGAGGTAGGAGAGAAGAAGTTATTAAATGGTTATTTCACAGACAGATATCTGTTTACAAATTGTAATTCATGAATGCAAGAATTTTTATGTTGAACTGATGACTTATTGCATGCTGACCTGAGGTTGAGGCCATGTATGTTGCCCTGAAGCCTTTCTTGGTCACAGATGAATCAGAGACAAAGTTCACCACTAGTGCATTGCTGAATGAGGTGACTGGATGGGGTAAGTTAGTTCCACAATAGCGACCTAAAAAAAAGCACAAAAGAGTGTCCTATACTATCCGACCTTAAACTATAATTCGCTATTATATTTTACAACTAAGGGTTAATATTTAGAACATATTTGTGCAAGTTGGCTTTTTTTTTTACCAAGTACTGGGGCCTCATTATTGTTGCCTTCTAAGATCTCTACAGCATCATGGGAGCAGTTTGTGTTCACCATCTCCAGCTCAAAGTCAGTGAAGGAGAGTGTTACATGATTGACTAAATATGGATGAAATAAAAGCATAAATGAACATATTATAGAAGGAGCACATAGATTTTTTTAAAAAAGGAAGATGTTTCTCACGCACATGGCTCTTGTGCCACAATGATCCAGCTGCACTGCTGATTGTTGGGATATGAGGAAGGGTAATTTGGGGAAGCAATATCGCCACCCACATCATCAGCCATGATGGTGGACCCACATGCTGTAAAGACAAAAAATAATAATGTTGCACCATAACCTTTCTGTAGACAAGTGATATAATCCCATATGGCTGCAAAATATCCTAAAGTGAAATGCTGGAGAACTGAGGAACTGTCATGTGACTAACCCTCTGAGAACTTGGCTCTGAAGCCCTTGTGGTTGTTGCTGACATCTGATCTAAAGCGAACATGGATGACATTCTGCGTGGAGATGATGGGATCAGGTGTGGAAAACCCACATACTTTTACAAGCAGAGGAAAATGCTCTCCTGGTCCATCATGTATCTAAAATGTAAGGAGGAATAACAGACTGAGTTTTAAATAGCTGTGCATAATGCTTTGTATTTAGGGAATAGTCAAGATGTTGGGCTTGAAAATTTTAAATAGAACTGTTGATCATTGGCCTAATTGTTAAACATGACCATACAATGGACTATGAATAGCTGGTGTATCAATAAATCACTTTTAATGGCTCTTTAATTTGTATAATGTGTGTGAAATTAAAGACAGCCTCCTTTAATTTTGAAGTTCTGTGGTGATAAATAATTGATAAGCTACAAAGTCAACTGGCCACACAACAGTCTGCCAAAGCCTGAACGAAGGCGCCAAACATAAGTCACTCACAGCCACATAATCCCAGACACATGCAGCGTGACCCTCAATGTCCATGTCAGTAAAGTTGAAGAGAATCCGATGTCCGGTGTCCACAGTGATGACCCAGGAGCAATCGGCATTGTTGGGGTAGTTGTTCGGAAACTGAGGAGAATGGATCTCTCCTCTAGGAGCTGTGACAGCTCCGCCACAGCCTAAACATATCAGAAAAATAATAACGAAGTTGTGCATTAACAGAAAAATTATGAGTATTAAGTAGGAGATAATAAAAACCTCAAAAGGGCTTTAGTTGGAATGAGATTGTCACCATATCTGGAGTATGAGAGTAAAGCTTACTGCCTACCTCCTGAAGTCTCCTGCCAGCTAGCATTGAAGCCCCTCCCACTGCCAACTCCATCACTTTTGAAATGCACAGTGACGGCATTGCCTGTGCTGGACACATGCAGGGGATTGTTGGGGGGTCGAGTGGTGCAGAGCTGCGCCAGTCGAGGGGAGCTCATGTCAGGGCCACCGTAAACCTGCCATGAAAAATGTCCAGGTAAACACATGCTCCTTACTGTATAAATTATTACAGTGTCATCTGATGCAGTATTAAGGCATGGTAAAACTTTAAGGGGCCACTTTTAGAGCTGAGATATGCACATGTAATGAGGATTTAATATTGAAATTGAGCACAAATAATGTTTTGGAGTGTAGATTGAAATTAATTCCATTATTGTTCATTAATGAACAAGCTATCTTGTCACAGCAAACTAACGACTCCATTTCCCAGAATGCACCGCAAACTACAAGCATGGCCACCGACAACGACTCCCAAACTACACACGGACATGTTCAAATTTACAGAAGACTAATCACACATGCCTGTCCCCAATCACACCACTCTTTGAAAGAGACTGTTCATTCACTAGACCTTTGCGAAGTAAATGCTCAAGGTGATCTTAGTCTCTGTCGTTACCAAGCCTTTCTATTGTGTTGTGATTCTGCTTCTGTTTTGACCTTGACTCTGATTATCTGCCTTACCTGCTCTAGTCTCTTTGGATGATCATTTGACATCTGCATGTCCTCATTGATGATTTTGAATTGCCCTTTGGATTATATTCTCTTCAATAAAAGCTCTTAACTGCACTTGCATCCGTCTCAAGCGCCATGATATGGCACAAGCGATGAACACTTAGTCTGCTGGGCATGTTTTTCTCAAACCTTGGCATTATTTTATTAATTTGACAATTCAAAATAGCCAGGTTAAAGCATGTATTAAAATAGCGTTTTCTGCACACACACAATATGATTTCACTGCTTCAATGTAATAACTGGTGGCTTCATTAATTTAGCCACACAAAAAACTGTCAGTGCAGGATTTGCAAATTACTATACAAAATAATAATAGTATGTGATTGATCAAGTGCTGTTTCATATTGGGTGGAAGCCATATTATTAAATGAAACCAAATTTGTAGTAATTAATGTGTTCATTGCAACTAGGACTATTCTAAATATGACTAGGTTTCCCTGTATAAATAATAATGTAACCTTTTGATGCAAGTCAACAAGTTTCCAATTCTGAACACAGCCCTGTATGTGAAGAAACGTTGCTTTTGTATGTATTGCAGTAATGAAACTGATTTGCAGATGGATGAGACCAACAAAAAGCACCTTATGCTAAAATATTTGTTTATGAACAAAAGGCTACAGGGCCACTATATCAGGAAAAGACTTAGCAGAGCTAGCAAGAAATTACACTGCCCCGCTAAAATTAGCAAGGTGGTGTGCATCTGTGCATATATGAGTTTGTGCTTGGGAGAGAGATGGAAACAAAGCCTGTGCTCTAACTGTTGATTTCCACTTTTCTTCCACCCTGCTAACTCCATTCACTGCTACTGTTGAGGTCAGCATTCCAAAGGTCTGAGATACCCACACACACCCCTAACAGTGCCCACTGAGTCTGCTGTGTGCCAACAGGCTGCACACACAAATGCGCACACACACACACACACACACACACACAGAGTGTGATCTGATCACAGCTATGCAACACTAACAAATTCTGTAATGAATTCTGTAACAAATTCATATCCAGGCCAAATTCAGAGACAATACAACATTGTTACTATGCATTACTAAGTATATTTTGTAATGCGTGATAAATAGTAATTGCGTTTTTTATTAGGTAAAGTCATTTCAGTACAAATTTATAGATTAACTGAGCAACATGAGCTTATATTTGTGCTAAACGTGTGTTCATGATGGACGCTAGTCTGTGTATAATATCAGTTTGATTTTATTAGCGGCATGGCAATGGAGCTCTTGTGAAGAAGGTTGCACAATAGCAGAAAGGCAGGGATGAATAGAACTATGCTTTACCTCGAGCATGTCATAGTTACAGTCAGGATGGTGCTCAATATCAAACTCATGAATGGTGATGGTGATGCTGCTGCCAGGGCTGGTCTGGATGTACCACACACACTCCCGGTTGTCTGGATATTTATTAGGATAGCCAGGGCTGTTGAAGGAGCCAGCTGGCCCAGTGAGATCTCCACCACAGCCTGCAGGGGGAAATAACAAGCCTGAATATGACACAAATTACCTTGTAAAAGCTCTCATGAAAAGAGAGGTTGCAATGCCAGCTTTGTGTTTACCATGACTTCATGTCCTTTAAAAGCATAAAATCCTGTTATGTTTGAGGTCACTTAATAGCATTTAACTACAATATAACCATGACCATCTCAAAAGGGAGGACTGAATATTGCACATGATATATAACTAAATAAGTGCATGGTACTTAATGCTGAATAAGCATGTGATATTAAATATTGATATTTTAAATAATTCCTTCTGTACAGAAATGACCTAAAATGACAGAAGAAGCTGTGATTGATTATGTGTGAGAAAGTCAGGTGCAGAGGAAATACTGGTGAGATGACTCAGGGGAAGATAGTATTTTAATGTCTATGATCATTTGGAAAAATGTGAAAGCATATTAGAGATGTTTTGAAACACTGTGGAAGTGTGATTTCTTTAAAGAGGCACCTCTGATTGTTGGTGATGCATGATGTGTCTTCTGGAATGACTGTATAACTCTCTCTCATCAGTAACATAATGTTCAGCACAGTCTAAGAAGAAGCTCTGCACTCTAATATGTGCCAAACTTTCAAAAATCTTTAATCAATAACATCAATCTATGACACCGACAGACCACATGGAAAATTAAGATTGGATGTGAGTTTCTCCGAATAGAAGTTTTTTGTTTTTTTTTAATTATAGATACAATAATGTTCACTAATCTGCCCTAGTCTACAAAAAAAGTCACTTAAAAACTACTGGCTCCCACTTTCCACCATTTCCTTCCATTTTTTCTTCTTTATTCCTTCAGAACAAGGCCACTGTATTAGTTATGCATTATAATAACTTTATAATAAATTTCGAGAGTTCTATACTTGTTTCAGTGCTTTATACAGTGCTGGCCCTTAGTCTGCTGTTCCAGTAAAAATAAATGCAGTCACACCCATTATCCCAGTGACTCATTATCTCTGGGCATTAGCTCCACAACACACACTCTGGCATGCCAACCACTGCTACAACACAATACACACTGACACAAAGTACTACCACCATGCACTTTACAAACTTCTAGTCCTCATGAATTAATACTCTAATTATTATTATTATTATTATTATTATTATTATTATTATTATTATTATTATTTTACTATACAGTTGGCTGAACAGTTTTTGGCAAAACAATATACAATATACAGTGACTTCAATGACAGACAGGACTTCCCAGTGATGTCAATGAAACCATAGTTGGGTTGCAATAGTAGTATGGAATGTTCTTTTTTAAGAAGTATGTTGCATGTTTATCCGGACTCCCATTCTGGAAAAGATGATTAAGTACAGCCCCTATCCACACAGGCTTACACTGTTATTGTAATATGTACATTGACAGTGTATGCAGAGCACCTCAAACTTACAAAACTGTCCAAAAAAGGGGTGAGTGTGATAAGGAATTGCATGAAAACTCGACAGCATGTATAATATGTGTAAATTGTATGCATACATATGTAGACTCTGCTTGCATACAATTGTACAGAATCTAATTCTGTTTCTCATACTGAACCATTTACAGTGTCATGCTTAACATTAATCAGTACAGGTGAAAAGGGAAGGTGAAAATGGGATACATTTCTCACATATCCAGTGACATCCTAAAGGTCATTCTGAGGCAGAGTGATAGTCACTACGGGCGGCTGTTTCTCAGGTGATAGAGTGGGTTGTCCACTAATTGTATGTTTGGCGGTTCGATTTCCAGCCCACATGACTCCACATACTGCAGTGTCTTTGGGCAAGACACTGAACCCCAAGTAGTGCCTTGCATGGCAGCTCTGCTACCATTGGTGTGAGAGTGTGTATGTGAATAGGTGAATGGGTGAATGAGGCACAGTGTACAGCGCTTTGGATAAATGCGCTATATAAGTGCAGATCATTCACTAACCCAGGATTTCCCCTGACCTGCCTTACATATCCTTTGAATTAAGTTATTTAATTTTCTCCCTACCATTTTGGTACCAGAGCATCCGGAAACCAGTTCCAGAATCCAGAAAATCAGAGTGGAACACAATGTGCAGGCTGGTCCCAGAGGTAGTGTTTGCTGGAGGAGGTACATCCGCACAGAATCGACCAATTAGAGGAGCTTGTGCATTTGGACCATCATAAAGCTAGACACACAGAAAGAGGGACAGATATTTTCTTTTAAGAATCATGATTTCTTCTGTGACTGTGTTGGGGGATCATACGGGTACTTAGAGTGCAAAATAATGTAAGGCAAAGGTTAGAAAATTTTACACAGGTAAATAATCAGAATCTATTAGTAAAAATAATGTTGTCTCTACTTGTGTAAAGCACATTGTTCTTTTTTGTTTCGAGTACAACACCATGGAAACAAAATAATGCACTCTATTTTCTTATCTTTTTTGAATGAGCACATCAGCGCTGCGCACGTATGTGAACACAATGCAACAACAGACACATTTTACATTCCAGTGCTATTGTTTTTTTGCCTTTGCTGAGCAGAACTGACATATTCCTGGGGGTATGGGTAAAGCAAAAAGTTCACTGTTGATGAAGACAGTCTTGGGAAAGACCGGCTTTGAATGAGCCTACAATAGAAAATCCCCCATTTCTCCTGTGGGCCCCATGATGTCATGGCTGTTTGGATCACCATGGTGATGAAGGAACCAAGTATAAACTCACTCTCACTAACTGAGAGATTCAAAACTTCTGTCAGTGTGCAAGCAAGAATAATTCAATGACTGCTTTAAGAGATCCCAACTAGTGCAGCTCTCTATTATATCACTCAGAGATTAATAGCATTAGACAAAGTTAATGCCAGTATATCTAATATGGTCCAATATTATAATCAAGGTTTAGATTTGTAAATATGCAAAAAGGATGTGAGAATTCTGAATGTTACATAGAGAGCCTTTCATGGAAAAGGCTTTCATCTGACATGTACTGCCAACTCAAACTTACCTCCAAGTAGTCAAATCTACAGCTGGGTAAGAAACCCTCAAGGTTAAAGGCAGTGAAGGTATAGTTGATGGTGTTGCCCATGGTCACCTGGATGGTCCAACTGCATCTAGCATCAACTGGATAGTTGTAGGGAAAGTTCTGACTCTCAATCACACCATTTGTCTGGTTGGCAATTATAATACCCTGACAGTCTGTGGAGGACAGGACAGATCACATTAACAACAGTGACACCCTATGATGTGCAATTATGTGTTTATTTGTTTATTATGTGGCCTAGGACACAGTCTGCAATCCAGTTCATTTCAAAAGTGGTCACTGTAAGGGCCAGGGCTCTGTGAACGGCCATTCACTCTAACCTTGACAAACCATGTTTTCATGGACCTTGCTTGTGCACATTTTGGGCTCCTTAGTTCCAGTGGAGGGAAATTATTGGTTTGGGAATACATAATTTATTTATACACACACACACACACACACACATATATATATATATATATATATATATATATATATATATATAGGACATCATATATGATATCACAATTTATTTATTTACCACATACTAATTGATTATTAATGATTTATTCTGTGTGCAATACTAAAAAGATCAGGTTTTCTTTGTCTGGACAGAGGATCTAAATATGCAATCTAGCAGTAAATGAGTATTGATTTTAAAAAAAGCATGAGAAGTAAGAGTCAAATTGGCTAATGCCACTGCAGAGAAACAAATAAAGGCAGATTTATTGCACGTGATCTCTTAAATGCAATGCTAAGTTTAATTTCCACAAATTTCACAGGGAACAAAGAAAAGCCTCCTGGACATTGTTCAGTGCAGAGTGCACCTTCAGTTACCCACAGCTGCTTTTTGAAACCAACCTGGCCATTTATGTATCACACTGAAATAAAACAATGGGCCAGAAATGCAAAAGAACTCACTATAGCTAAACTAATTCATGAAATGAAATCATTAAAAAATATTAACTGAAACTTGACATAGTTCTTTTATTAAGCATGTCTGTTCACTTACTAGAAATATAGGAGGCTACAAAGCCCCCTGCACTGATGAGGCTGTCTGTGCGTAGTTTAACATACAGATGTTCTTTGGAGGAGTTAATGGGGGCAGGAATCTGGTTCCCACATAGTTTGGCCAACTCAAGAGCACTTGAGCTGTTTCCATCATATACCTGAGAATGCACACACACGTACATATATGTGTATGTATATATATGCATATATATGTGTGTGTATATATATATATATACATATATATATATATATATACACACACACACACACACACACACACACACACACACATACTGAATGTTCTTAAACACTTCAAGTGAAATAAGTGCCTGTCCGTACCGCCAGGTAATCATAACTGCAGCCAATGCTGGATTCGAGATGAAAGTCTCCAAAGCTGAGCTGGATCTTACTTCCTGCACTGATTTTAATGTGCCAGTAGCATTCAGCATTGGGGTGGTAAGGCAGGGGGTAGTTAGGGGACGTGAAACTACCAACACTGGTAGTCAGAGTTCCTCCACAACCTAGTGCATGAATGAGTGCATTAGCAGGAAGGTGTTGGACTGGCAAGACATTGCAAAAATAATATATGATAGAGCAAAATCCATACAGTAAATACAGTGTAGAACATATATAATGGCATTTTCCAAACAGTCCACATTTTTGGTCTCTTCCAACTCCCAACAAACCTGTACCAGCTATTCAGTGTTATAGATACTATTCAAATATTAAGCTCATTATAGCTCCAACAAATAGCCAGAAAATTATTGTGCTCATTTAAATAGAGACCCCCACCTCCGGAACTTTCAACTGTCAAAACATAGGCCCATGTTGACATTATATATAGGCCTACTTGTACTTCAGTGATTAAAATTTGGAATCCATAATCGATTTAAGTGACCAGACAAACGGAATAATTCATATAAACCAGCACTCAATAAAAAAAAAATTTCAATGCTGCAACAAAAAGATCCACTGGTCTAGGGTTCAAGGCTGGTTGGAGAAATACAGTAATATGTCAAAGGAATTTGCAAATACCTGTCTGTGTGCCATCCCAGTGTGCAGAGAAGCCTTTATAAGTGATTGATGAGTCTGAGCGGAATTTGATCCACAGTCTGTTACTATGTGATAGCACTACAGGAGGAGCCTTGGTTGAGCAGTATCGACCGATTAGAGGTGATGTTTCATAGCCGCCATCTCTGCAAGAAAGAAAAGTCTATGCCAGGACAGCATAAAGAAAGAACAGCACAATAGATACAGGGTGAATTTCCACACCTGATTTCCACATAGTCAAGTATGCAGTTGCTGCCAGCTTCCAGCTCAAAATCTGTGAAGTTCAGCATGATCTGACTGTTGACCTCGACTATAATTCTGAAGATGCACTCGCGGCTGTTGGGGTAGTTGTTGGGGTAGTTGGGTGAGGTGAACACTCCAGTTGGAGTTGTGAACACTGCACTGCAGTCTAGAGACACACACGTTTGTCAATGCAAAGATGCAAAGGAACATTTTTATGGTTTATTGTTTATAATATTATTTAAACACACTGTAAGGTATTATCCATCTAGTTATTTTGATATCATACCTGTGCTAGCGTCAACTGACACATAATTAGCCGCAAATCCTTCAGTTGCCATGCTGGAGTCTGTGACAAACAGGACGGTCATGAGGTTGTCAGTGCTGGTCAGTGAGGGAGGAACTGACCGTCCACAGTACCTGAGAAAAAGAGTGCAAATAGGAGCTAAATGCATAAAATGATTATAAAAGTATGTTATGTTAGGTTTTTTTTGCATCCAACATTCAATTGATGTTGACAAGCTCTTACCTGCCCAGAAGATGCCCAGTCTGAACTGTGCCATTGTCATATACCTCCACATAGTCAAAATCACAGTTAACATGGTACTCCAGGTTGAAGGAGGTAAAAGACAGCCGGATAATATTTCCAGGAGCTACAGCAATGTGCCAGGAGCAGTTGGCACCGTGAGGGTAGTTGGTAGGGTGACCTGGACTAGTAAAGCTACCTGTAGGAGCTGTGAGAGTGTCTCCACAGCCTGTTTATAAAATCAGATCAATACATTAAGATCTCAGAGTTACACACATCAACAACTTTCAACTACTTTACAGCAGGGAACAACCCATACAGCACAATGCCACTATGATACATTACCTTCCATAACAGATGCATACTCTGCAGTGAAGCCATGATTGCTGACTGAAGCATCAGTACTGAATGCTATATACATGTGTTTCTGTGTGGACTGCAACATACTGGGAACCTGGTTTCCACAATATCGGCCAATCAAGGGAGAGCTAGACGTAGCACCATCTCTTATCTAAGAAACAAGACCACTCAATGATATTTATGATGCGTTTTTATTTTGTCTGCTATAATGTCCATAAATCTACTACTGTATGTAATGCATTCAGTCAATGAGAAATAGAGAGAAATCATTTTTGCTTTGTAAAACTATATAGGGGAAAAAAAGGTATGTACCTCCACATAGTCAAATGAGCAAGCTGCATTGCCCTCGACATCAAATGTAAGGAAGTTGAGTGTCACAACGTAACCCGTGGGCTGATTGATGACCCACTCACACATCTTGTTGTGAGGGTAGGGGTCAGGGTGAAGGGGTGTGCGAATCTGGCCTGAGCCTGAGAGAGTTCCTCCACAACCTGAGAGACAAATGTCTCCCTTTACAAATCAGGATATAATATTTACACTGTACTCATAGGGCATAAAGACATTTTGTTATACAACTAATACAACTCTCAGTTTTTGACTCGGTAATCATCAAAAGGTATATTTCTTTAACAGTGGTGATTGATGGCACGCATTAAAACTAGCCATGACTGCCTTCACTGTCTCAGTGGTATACAAATAAGTCTTACTGATTTCATATACAGCCCTAAAGCCAGCAAGGCTCACAGAGCTGTCAGATTTGAAGCGAATCCAAAGAGCATTAGCAGATGACAAGATGGGGGCAGGTAGTGTGGTACCACAGTACTTTCCAAAAAGTGGGGCCGTTTCCCCTGGGCCATCACGCACCTGAGACAAGAAATACAGTACACTCTTCTGTTAAAGCACCATTATTTATTATTAGCCATTCTTAAAGCTCCCAAAACCCACGCACAGGCTGTCTTTCTCCCTTTCTGCAATCTTTCACACAAATACACAGAAACAAAAAATACCTCTACATAATCAAGTTCACAGCCATTGTGATGTTCCAGTTGCATGTGCGTGAAGTTGAAGGCAACCCGCTCACTTCGAGGCAGCCGGATCAGATAAATGCACTGTTTGTTATGTGCATAGTTATTAGGCCAGTTAGGGGAAATTATAATGCCTTGACTTTCTGTGTATGTGCCTCCACATCCTGGGTCAGCTACAACACACAAAGACAATTTGAATATTAAAGGTTAAGAAATAAACTTTCTGGTATAATTAAGTCATAGGCTCAGCTGGTAGAGTGGGTTGGTCACTAATCGTAGGGTTGGCGGTTCGATCCCCGGCCGCATGACTCCACATGCCAAAGTGTCCTTGGGCAAGACACTGAACACCAAGTTGCTCCCAATGCCAGGCTAGCACTTTGCATGGTAGCTCTGCTACCATTGTTGTGTGTGTGAATGGGTGAATGAGAAACAGTGTAAAGGGGTTTGTAGAACCAATAAGGTTAAAAGGCACTATAAAAGTGCAGACCATTTAATGAAGGAATAAATTAATACATGCATGGAACATTCTTGCAAACTATTTTCATGAACTTTGAAATCTCTTCTGGATATCCTTTATCATTTACTAGTCATAAAATTGTTTATAACTACTTTATGAGGCCATGGCATGGAAATAAAATGCAGGATTTATAGCTTTACCCATATTTGCTTAGGCATAATTCAACCATAAGTAAATATTCAAATACCAAGTAAAGAGCGATCAGATAATTTACACAGCACATTCTGTGCGGATATTAAATATCATATCATATAAGTAAAAGTGAACAGAAGTCATATGTGCCGTCACATATATTTTACATCCCATAATCTTAGTGTTGGCAGTTGACTCAACAATTACAACCTATACTCACTTTGAGAGGTGGTGTATGTGATATGGAAGCCCTGGTCACTGATAACAAAATCAGAGTGGAAGTGGATCCAGGCAGCAGGGCCCGTGGTCTGCAGTGGTGGTGGAGAACCACTGCTACAGTATCGGTTTAGAAGTGGGTCCTCAGGGAGCAGCCCGTCTCTGATCTAGAACACAGAGTGAATCAGTGTGTGGGTTTCAATAAAATCTATGCTTTAACGACAAAAAGTGGCGTTGAAGCTATGCATCGAAAGGTCAATTGTTGACCTACTTCAAGATAATCATAGCTGCAGTCAGGATGGTGCTCAAGACTGAGTGTTCCAAAAGCAAAGGTAATGATCAGTGCTGGACCAACATCTATTGTCCAATAGCAGTCACGGTTTGGTGGGTAGTTGCCTGGGTAGCCAGGTGATTTGATGTCACCGTACGAATTGGTCAGATGGCCACCACACACTAGGAACAAAATAAATTAATAAATGAAAGAATGAATGAATGTATATATTAATAAATAAACATCAATAATAACAATAATAATAATAATAATAATAATAATAGCTTTATTTATTTGGCATGCAATATAATCTATAGGAAATATATACAATAAAATATCAATTAACCATTTACTTAAGGGCAATATTTATATACAAATACATAAATATTTATAATACAAACATACATAACATATATAAATATTCATAAAAGCTTACCTGTTTCATATACACATAGTGTTAAGAAAAGCCAAACAAAAATAATTATTTGAAAAGTGTTAAAAGGGTGTGTGGTGATTAAGTTGTCATGGGAGGAATTTCCATAGCTTTAGATAAATAATTGTGGTTTAGAAACAGTTCGAAATATAGCTCAGTATAATGTACAGCTGAACACATTAGGAAATACCTGGTGCTTGGGATTGCCAGGCCACAGTGAAGCCGCCCTTGTTGATTACGTGATCAGAGCGGAACCAGAAGTACAAAGAGTTGTGGGAACTGAAGAGCTCAGCTGGGGCATTAGTGCCACAGTATTTGCCAAGCATGTAGGCAGATGCACTCTCTCCATCATGGATCTGTAGGAAGTCAAAACTGCATGTGGAGCTTTGCTCAAGGTCAAAAAAAGGGAACGTGATCCGCAGAATCTGGTAGAGAAACAACAAAGGAACATTTTTATTAGTTTCATAACAATTTCATAACAAAACCAAGATGTTAGATGTGTTTTTATTTGACTGTTATATATATTATCACTGACCTTGTCTGCATCAGTTCTGACCACCCAGGCACAACTGACCATGTGGTCATACTGGTCATGTCCAGGAGTGTTGGGATAACTAAATGTACCAGACGGACCCTCCAGGACTCCTCCACATTCTGAACCACACATAAACATAGGTCAAAGTCTATCAACGGAGTATTGTTTAAGTAAGTGTAAACACACCAATGAAAAGCACACCTTGTTGTGGAGTCTGGCACTGCGGGCCTGTCCACTGTGATGTGCAGGTACAAATATAGCCATTAATGCCATCAGAGCAAGTGCCTCCATTTTGGCAGGGGTTACTTGCACACTCGTTAACATTCTGATCACAATTCCGGCCTGTCCAACCTGGGTCACAGTGACAGACATATCCGGTGGCTGTGTTCTAGGAAATATGAATTAATTTTTCATCACAGTTCCAAAGAATATGGTCAAGTTTAGCAAAGGACAAAAGAGAGAATTAAATTTGATATTCTAAGATGTACACATATATATATATATATATATATATATATATATAATACCAACTCATCTTAAAAAGATGAGTCAGTTACCTCACACTGGCCATTGACACATGGGTTATTGGTGCCACAGGTGTCAATGATCTGAGTACAGCCAGCAGGACCAAAGCCATTCCCCACATAGCCAGGGGGACAAGTGCATGTAGGGATATTGCTGCCTGGAGGATAGTAGGGCTTTGGATCAGAACTCTAAACTTGACATTATGAATGATAAAAAATCAGTATGGTTGTGAAAAAAAATCCCTATGTATTGTCTATTTATGATATATTTCTCTCTATTAAGCACTACAATCTATAGTCAGAGTTGCATGTCAGCAGGCAGATCCATTGTGATAATTATTGCAGAATGACCCATTTTGTTATCAAGCAACAAATGGCAATGGTGCACTTAAACTGTAAATCATAATGGCTTCATTTTCTCCAGAATGTCACTGATCATGTGCTACTTTGCAGAGTGCCTACTGTAAAAAAATGTGTGCGTGTGCGCGTGCGTCACCTGGAACAGAGGTACAAGTGGCCAGAGGATAACATCCTCCATTGTTAGTTGAGCATACGTCAGACTGAGTGCAAGTCTTTCCATCTCCTTCATAACCTATGCAAAGAGAAATTAAGACACTGATATTATTTCAAGGCATTTAGTGTGTAATGTAAAATGGTTTTAGCTGTATTAGTCCTTACAATCCCGGATCACTATAAAATCTCAACGCTGCCCATTCACTGAATTGAGT
Source organism: Ameiurus melas (assembly GCA_012411365.1). NCBI lineage: Eukaryota > Metazoa > Chordata > Actinopteri > Siluriformes > Ictaluridae > Ameiurus > Ameiurus melas. Next base: position 25,873,853 of record CM022757.1, on the reverse strand, counting down.
ACATGAATTGTCAAAGTTCTCTAAGGAAAATAATGTAAAAAGCAAAGTAATACTAGTCAAAGCTGCGTTTTTTTTTTGTTTGTTTTTTGTTTTTTATACAATTTCCCTTGCCTATCATATCTACTTGATACAGTAGTGTTATTTAAATGAGCATTGTAAAGATGTGATAAAAAAAAAAACCAAGTGTATAATCAGGTTATAATTTGAATCGGATACCTGGAGGACACTGTCCGCAGTGGAAAGAGCCCATGGTGTTGAGACAGGGCACCATTGGGGAGGTAGAACATCCCCCGTTGTTTGTCTCACACTCATTCACGTCCTGACAGCTGTAGCCATTGCCCTGCCAGCCTAGATGGGTGATGCAAGAATGATACCCAAATCAATCCATGTAATAGGACTCATATAACACAAAATTATGTTAATATGTCCAATGTTTGTATTCTCAAAAGGCAAATTTAGTATTTGTGAACAGCTGGCATAGAGTCCTGTACTAGACCAGAATTAAAATGTATTACATACACTAGAATAACAATACTAATCTATGATTACATAAGATTCACAATTCAAAAGGTACATCTTTATAAATGTTCAAAATGGAGTCTAGATTAGTACTCAGACTCAGATATTTCTCACGCATGACTCCAGAGAAACCCGTCCCATGTCTCACCTGCTGGACAAGCACCACAGAAGAAGGAGCCTATAGTGTTGAAGCACTGAACAGGAGGATTGGTGGAGCAGGGCTTGTTGGGGAGGCTACATTCATCCACATCAGCTGTGCATGCAGAGCTGCCAGGAGGAGACATCCACCCAGCATCACAGATGCACTTATATTTGGGCTGTTGCGAGAAAAAGTAAAAGGAAACACAAAGAATAGAAGTGTATATTGGAGACCAGGTGAAAAAAAACAAAAACTGCTGACATCTTTGAAAGTGAGATCTCAAATGTCAAGTGCCATGTGTAAGAAAGCTCAAAATGCTCTTAAATGCCCTTAAAGGAAAAATCCACTGATCCAACCAGTTTTACTTTGGTGAGCAGTTTCCTACATTACCCACAATGCTACTCACTGATAACAGCACCAGCAGGAATTCTCTCTCACTCTGTCTCTACCGAAAGAGACCAATCCAACAGCACTTTATTCCTTTACTCTGTTTGTGTCTCCCATACTTCTAGAGTGGATTTCTCATTAATATGAAATTGAACATCACTGGAAAATGGTGAGTGAGAAGGACCTTACAGCAAATCCTGACTGCTATCACTTGTGTTTGAGATCACTGAAGTTTTTCTGCTATTAAATACCATTGTAACTGCTCTAGCAATGTGTTCCTATGACTTCAGAGAAGCACACACACTCTACCTTCTACAAAAATATATTACCAATCAACAAATTAGCACCAGAATCACTTATGACAAATATTTCAATACAGAATCATGTTTAATATGTTTCAGGGTGGATTTCTCCTTTAGCAATAAGCACCATTCTTGAAATACTCATAAATATATATAAAAAAAAAATATATAGGGGTATGTGTCTTAATAATAAATCAGAAAAATCAACATAATTCAGCCACCTCTTCTGTGGCTGAGGTATGTTTATTATATTTAAAAATGCATTATCTATCACAGATTATTACCTCGTTAGGTGTTACTCTGTCAGAATCAATGCACACCCCATGAACACACAAGTCCTGACTCCCACCTGCGCAGTCATCATGGCGAGAGGTGCAGTGGGCTCCATACCACTCCGGCAGACAATTACAACTATAATGAAACACAAAAACAGTAAAAAAAAACAAACAAACAAAAAAAACAGTACAATCAAAACACCATGATGAAGCCTATTCATTAGAGAAAGTTATGACAGGGATCAGGAAGCATGTTACGTGTAAGATCCAGGAGTGTTAACACATGTGGCTCCATTCTGGCAGCCCTGAGTTGTTCCAGCATAGATCTGACACTCGTTCACATCCACAGCACAGATGGGACCCTAACATGACACAACAGGCTCAGGATCAATGCAGTACAGATATTTAAAACTATATGAGGGTGTGTTTGTGGAAGTTAATTAGAGCCATCATACCTGCCAGTTCTGAGGGCAGAGGCAATGAAAGGAGTCCAAAAGGTTTAGGCAAGTCCCAGTGTTCTGACATGGGTTGCTGCTACATGTTTTCCGCTGAATAGTCTGAAAAAAAAAAAAAATCAGGAAAATTTATACAAACATATAATATGCTTAACATAAAATATATATATTTATTTACACACATATATTTATTTACACACACACATATATATATATATATATATATATATATATATATATATATATATATATATATATATATATATATATATATAATAATTTTACATTGAAGAACAATAAGTGTCATATTTAAATATACCTGCTCTACTGTTTGGACTTTGGACTCAAGTGTGGCCACTTTTGTGTTCAGCTGATTAAGCTGGTTTTGGACCTCTTGAGATGGGCCACTGTTCTTTATTGATTCTATGTCATCTTTATTGGTTTTTATCTGAAAGTTCAGTGAAATGCAAACACATAATAAAATTTAAATACTTTAAGCAATAGAGTACATGTGAAGCTAAACAAGTTAATTCAAATCAACAAAGAATATTAATAAAAACAAAAACAAAACAAACAACAAAAAAGCCCTACAAACCCATCTAGGTTAGTAATATCTACACATGATAAACCGGTAATGGGAAATGCCTAATCATCAGGTGTTTATAGATATTTTACCTACCCAGTGGTATCCAGCCTTTCATTTAGTCTATAGGAACATTAAAGTATCCAACTGCCTAAAGCAACATAATACTATCCATATAAGCCTATATTTTAGTTCAATAAGGAATGTATTAGCAGGCATATTTCTGACATCTAATCTGTATATGAAACCAGAATCTGATCTGATGCTTTTCATGAGCTTACCTGCTTTAATAGCTCATTGAGGTCCTCATTCCCCACTTTCACATGTCCTGTACCTGAGGTGTCAAAATAGATGTCTTTATTGTTTCCAGGCATAAAAGTAAGGTGGCCATCCTTTGAGATCATACGAGGCCTGCAGGTAAAGTAATCATATGAGTCTTGAGCAACAGGGCACCAAATTCAAAATCTCACTTCTCTTGTACCTCCTCAGTAAGCTTCATGAATTCCACATTTACATAACTACATCGCTAAATTAAAAACAACAGCAGCAATAATATTGCAGTTGGACTGTAATGACACATTTATTCCCTTAAAAATCATTTAAACAGCACTCTGAGAACTTGCAGAATATACTTTATGTTTAAATAATTTGCTTAGCCTGTACAGTTAAATAAAAAAAATAAAAAAAACGTCAGTTGTTCGATCAATCTAGCAGTGATCAATATGCAACTAAAAGTCCTGCTAATAAAGTAACCCTGTCTACTTACTGGGCATCGCTGATGTCTCTCTTGCTCCGGCTGTGGGCACGTTTACCCTTCTCACACTGCAGTCCACTGAGGAAGAGAAGGGCAATTAAGGGCCAGGACAGCCAAAGTGTCCAAGCCATGCTGAGAGAGAGAGAGAGAGAGAGAGAGAGAGAGAGTGTATGTCTCAGGATGCTCTTCAGACTCCACACTGCAGGTGAAATTAAAAAGCGACTTAATGGGCCAAACACAAAAAATGCACTTTGCCCCAAACTGACCATCACACTCTCCAATAAACTGGACGAAACCATTTGAGGAAGACTGATAGGGCCAATATAACATGGCAGTTAATTCATTTTACTGCATCCATTACCAAACATCAGCATGTGATTTTCAGTGATCAGTAACCAGTTAAGCTGCTGATCTTCCTGCACTTACATAAATTTGAACCTTCCCCCACCAAGCTCTGCAGTGCAAAACTAGAGTATGGTATTCTTCAGTTACTTTGAACAATTCTATTAACAATTCCATCTATTATTAAGCAGAGCTAATTAAGGATTTCCCATTTTTTGATGAAAATAAAAGGAGAAACACAATAGTATAACATATATAACTTTATTTAATAATTTACAAATTTGATCCATGTAATACAACAGTTGAACATATTTAAAACTTGAGTCCACATGAACCGTGAAACAGCCCTTAAACATTGCAAGAAATCCGATTTGTTGGTCATGACACCATGAGACTGATGAGCTTGGCCACTACATGAACATTTAAACTGTTTCCCAGAACTCGGTACTGCTGCTTTGTGGAGATATTTGATGGAAAGCCTGAAAAAGAACAAAAAAAAAAAATGCAAACATTAGTTATGTGCCTATTCTCAGCACTTTGGTCAGCAGGGACACATTTAATACTAACTCAGTGTGTCACTTCACTTCAATGTCCTAATTTTCTTAGCCCAAATATAAACTGGCCATTACAGTTAGAGTGTGCATAAAACACTAATATTGAGCCATATAGTCATAAAAAAATGATGGAGTGATATTAAAAAGCTAATAGTTAAGATCTAAGAGAGTATGATTATCATAAAACACAAAATGGGACTTTCTGAAATATGGTTGATGGCAGTTAACAGAAACAACCTGCACTGAAAGATAAACAGCAGGATAGTTACTAATTAAATCCACCCATCCAGTTTCTATAACGCTTATCCTATTGGGTCATGGGGAACCTGGAGCCTATCCCAGGGAGCATGGGGCACAAGACGGGGTACATAATGCGACAGGGTGGCACTCCATCGCAGGGCACACACACACACATTCACACACTACGGACGCATTGGAAATGCCTTTAGACATTCAAGCAAACATTCTTTGCTCTATATTTACTCAGTCCATTAGGACATAAACCTGACTTACTGAAATGTGGTGGAAAGCCCATAAGGTTGGCGATCTCTCTGGGTGTGAAGTATCTGAGCTTCAGCCGGGACAGCTGCTCCAGCTTCTCCTCTTCAGACAGCATATCTAGTGACTTAAAGATGCTGTCCAGTTCCACATCTATGCATGACTGCAGAACAGAGCCAGTTCCCTCCACATAATGCCCATATCTGAAGAGCAACAAAAAGAGTATTAAATTGTATCAACTTGGCAGTGGTCAAACAGGCTGAAAATGATTTAAATGGTGTGACATGAATTTTTGAAGCATCACCCTTTAGTGAAGCAGACTGATCTCCTGCAGTTTGGATTGACTATGTCCATGAGCAAGGCGTATCTGAGCAGAATCTTTGGAGGGAGCAAAAAACTGTCCATGTCTGTTCCTTGTACTTTATCTTGCAGGAAATCCTGTAGTCTCCTCACTGTCTGTTCGTTGTCCTGACTCCTCTTCCTCTCCAGCTCCTGTGCCGTCTCCATCTTATAGATTATAGCCACATTTTCTCTCATGTCACCATTAACTGTACTACAATGGCTATCAGGAATCGTGGGACTGTCTGTGTCAAAACTGGATTCTGACTTCGGAAAGCCCTCTCGAATCTGGAGGAGTTTGGGATTACAGTTTATTATAATGAACAGTCAAAATGCAACGTCTTAGCAAGGAAATCTTATGCCATATTCAGGTTGACAGGATGTGTGCGTGTTTACCTCTGCTGTTTTCTGAAATGAGAAGGAATCTGGTGCAGCTTTAGCAATAAGAAAATAACGCAGCCTTGAGTTCGGTATTCCTAGCTGTAAAACAAACAAACAAACAAAAAACGTTTCAAGTTATTGTGGAACTGGAGTTCCAGTCTTAGGTGCATTTTCAACAAAAGCCAGTTAAAGTTGTTATTAAAGTTCTCTACAAAATGAATGGAGAAGTCTCTCACTTAGGTTTAGTGAAACAACTGGTTTGTTTTAACATGACTGTATTACTACGAATACTGATATCAAAAGATTTCAAAAACTGATTATTTGCATTTGTCTATTTATAATTACCCAATTCTCATGGGATAAAATGAAAATTGCTTTAAAATACAGAATAAAGGGAAATGCTTACACAAGTGGGTGATATCATTAATTCCTGAAAGTTGTAACTACAGTCCTGCAAAGTCTTTATCAAGGCATTTCTGGAAAAAAACAAAACAAATTAAGTCAGGTTACACAGCAAATGCACACAATTTTAGTTGAATTTAGTTTGGATCTAGCACAAGTTCCTTCCATTTAATCTTCAGAATCAAAGTGTCCTGTTGTTTTTCTGCTTACAGATGGTTCATTTGTACTAATCTTCCACTAAATACTTCAATAAGATATGGCAGTGTAGGTGTTTGTATTAGCTGTATGACATGATGAGAACAAACTCCGAAAGACTACCTAATAACTAATAATCTCTTTGTTTCTGTTTTTTTCTGGGTCAAGCTACACATGCTACTCCTGAGATATCAGTGATCCTGACCCCTTCTGCTCTCCGGACCTGTCTGATCTATCCTGATGCCTTGGTTGGATTTCTCATCACATGGAAACCACTCATTGCTGCTGAGGATGGCCCCACATGGTGCAGCATAAAGATCATTGAGATTACGGAGGACGGTACCACTTAGAAACCATGAAAATGGCTTAGGACTACAACTGCCATAAACAGATTTGCACTCAAGTCTCCACCAGTGAACAGTAACTTAAACAGTAACTTAAACAGTAACAAAACAAACTTCATGTTTGAAACCATCATGACTTTTCTTGGTAACACACTTCGTCTATACCTTACACTGTTATAGAAGGGAATTATTTATAATTCCCTTTCTATAAACAATAGAAATAATATCCAAAGTCACCCAGATGAGAATGGGTTCCTTTAAGTGTCTGGTTCCTCTCAGGGTTTCTTCCTCATGTCATCTCAGGGAGTTTTTCCCTGCCACTGTCGTCCCTGGCTTGCTCATTAGAGATAATTTGTTCAATTTAAAATGTATATCCTCAATTTATATACTCCTATAAACACAGCTTTGTGACAATGGCCATTGTTAAAAGTGGCCATACAAATAAAACTGAATTGAATTGAGTACTGACTGATAGTCATGTACTGACAGCAATCTCCCGAGCTGAGGACTTGCCCTATATCCCAGGTTACCTGGCAGAGGACGTCTCAAAGCCTTTCACATTCTCCAGTAGAATGAAGCGGGGCATCTTGTTCAACCTACAAGCAGAGTACAGAGGTTCTTTCTTTCATAAAACAGCATTATTTTACTTTTTAAAAACTTTCAAAAACCAAATTCATAACATAAGAAAATTATTTCAAATAAAGGAGCTAAGTAGCACTGTGAACATATATAAACTGATCTTACATAAAGCAAGTCTGACCTTGGCAGAATGTCCAGGATGTAGAGAAAGCTTTTTGTTCTGGGGTCATTTACATCACCCTGTAATCCAATCCTATATTGATAGAAAACCACATTACTTTTTATTTCTATTAACAACAATGTGAGTGGAAAAGTGATGCAAAGTTCTGATTACCTAGTAAAAGGCTGACAAGGAGGGCTCATCAAAATCATATCAAAGTCCAGTTTATTGAAATCGCTTAATGTCATTCCCTGCATGAAATCAAACAAAAGGTTCATTTTAATCAAAATGCACTGCATTTTATATAAACTGTACTGAAACGTAATGTAACATTTATAACAATATATGACAAAAATAAGGTTTGAATCTGCCACAAAATGGTAAAGCTTAGCATATCCTGAATACATAAATGATACCCTCATGACATCAGCAAGTCTGAGAAACTTCTTATAAGCCAAAGTTGAAGATAATGCAAAACTGAAGCAGTTTATGAAAAGAAAAAACAACAACTATTACTTATTATTAAATGAAGATTCACTTTCGAATGAAGAATATAAAAAATACACTATGCTTGGGCCATAATTTGTCACATACATGAGCAAAGTTTTACTGAATCACACTGAGGCCAATGAGCCCAGCAGCTGGTGCATCATTACCCATGCTGACGATGCACACAACCTTTACCCAACACTAAATCTACTAAGTTACTCTTTCACCTAAAATATCAGACTAACTGCTTGTCACGGGATGAAATGTGACTAGGTTTGAATAATAGGAAACATAGATTAACAACAAAAAAAAAAGCTCTTTTGTTCCACAATTTCCCAAAATAAAGCAAAAAAAAGGTTACAAACACATTGTTTAGGCACTTAATCTGTGTTATTGGTTTTCATAAAATGGGTCGTAACAAATAAACATTTTTAGTCTTGAGTTAATCAGTTTATGACTTGGTCACAGTTTCATTCTCCTTAAGACATATCACCACATTCCTTACATGAAGTTGGGAGAGATATTTTTACCCAAATATAATCATATCTATCTTACTACAGACTGTACCAAGGAGACAAAGTTTGCGATTAATGTCATAGACAGTTTGCCTCTAGAGGTGACATGAGATAACTGCACAGCCATGATAAAAGCTTTTTTTATTATTCATTTACAGCAGTAATAAACACAGGGAATGGGGGGAAGCAAGTGCTTTATGTTTTGGATTAGCCAATTAAACGCAAATAAAGACCACATCAAATTAATTAACATTAATCTGCAGTCACTAAAATGATAAAATAGGAATGCTGCATCTGAGACTTAATTCTCCGTTTGTCCTATTCTACCCCTTTATGCCTGCTGTCCATTTAGCATGTTTTTATGCCGTTTAATACAGTCTTTTACAGATTAATTAATTTAGAAAACAACAGTCAAGCTACTTAGCAGGTGCTCACTTCAATGGTCTTGGGTAGCAACAGAGTATTTGGGAAGTTGTGCTTATAGATTTCATTGGCCGTCGTATTCACATCCACCGCGGCTACCACTTCAGTGGGGACTGAGCTCTCTAAACAGAACAGAAAAAAAACAAAAACAAGAGGAATCAGTGCAATGTGTTGCAATCCAGAGTATGCTACAATCTCAAATATTAGTGATGAGTTATGCTTAAAGGTGAGAGGAAGGTGGATTTTAAACAGCTGCATTTATTTTTGTCCTAATTTAATAGTTAGACTTATTGATCATCCATCCATCCTTCTTCTACCGTTTACTCCTTGTTCAGGGTCACGGGGAACCTGGAGCCTATCCCAGGAAGCATCGGGCACAAGGCGGGGTACACCCTGGACAGGGTGCCAATCCATCGCAGGGCACAATCACATACACACTCACACGACTTATTTATCATAATTTATGGATTTCTCATTCAAGTCATTCATTTTTTTTTTACTTGAATTATTTTGTCTTAACTGAAGGATTAATCTTATTTGTTTGAATTTATGGATTTGTTTTCAATTGCTTTTGGTCCTTGTTGTCCAGTTTCAACAAGGTTCTAATTAATTTGTGAGTGAAACTAAAAGTAAATTAAAGATTTAAACTCTTCAGTGTAATCTGCTTACTTGCAGTAACTCCTGCCATTTATATGATGTGAACCCTATATCCATCAATACTCACATTACAGGGTTTCCTTATATATCAATTTACATAAACTCAGGAACTCTAGAAGGATACTAATATTTTTTCAGACTAACTGGATTTTCATGGACACCACATTTCTTTCTCCTGTGAACGATTACGAATACATTTGTCGATATCCAGCTTGAGAAATAAAATCGTTCCTATTCTTCCTATTACCGTCGTCATCCCCTGATGTAAGTGTTTTAACTGTATTTAACTATATTTTTTCCACTTTCACTGACATCATTTGTTTTTGGGTTGTTTTTTTTCAAGCACCAGTGCTAATCATAACTACCAAACATTTTCTGAATTTTAACCATTTAAACACTGGTTTGTTTACATAATGCAAAAATCTTCAAAGCTCAGTAACCTTCTTTGAATCACATACATAGTTTGGGATTTGTGATTTCCAGTACAGTGCAATACAATTTCTTTCTTTCAAACTGTTCTCACACACAAAAGAATACACACACACACAAACCACAACTGGATTCTAGCCGCATCATTAATTCAGCTGGTCTGCAGTGTGAATCATTCAACAGAATCAGAACAGAAAGGAAAAGCATGCATTTTCCCCACAGGCTAAACCTACTGAGATGTGAAAATACTACACATCTCAGAAAATAAAAATAATTCAATGTTTTGAAACCTTGTCAACAAAATAAAAGCCTATTAACACAGACTGCATGATTGTATGCTTAAATGTCACGGGGATTAAATATTCTAGTTTGAATAGATTTCGATGGGGCAATTTTTTCCCTTAAGGTCCTGAGTGTCACTATTTTGAATATCTAGTTCAAAATGGATTTATGAAAGCAAATGAGGGCGAAATATTAAAACTCCAATAAAAAAAAGAATACACACAAGGGGATGCTAATTAGTTTCGTTAGCATGAGCGGGTAGAATAAATTGTACGAAGTACCCAAACAAATACCAATATCCGGGAAGATACCTCGCAATGCATAGTGCATCCCTCCAATGCCACTGTACAGTTCCAAAACACGGAGCTTCTCCATAGTTTAACACTTAGCTAAAGTCCCACTCATAACCATGAGTGCTAACAGTACAACTCCGTCTGGAAACAACTTCTGCGCAAGAAAGTTCCGCTCTACGACAGCATCAGACTATTTTCTGCAAAGTAGAGTGGATTCAGGTACACTCGGGCATTTCTTTCTTTCTTTCTTTATTTATTTATTTTAAATAAACGCCTGTTCTAAGCTTTTTTGCCGTTAATAAAAACAAATCCCCCAACACTTCTTAAGTCCCCAGAGTGTTGACCATCCATGTGGAGGAAAGAACCTATTTATATCATATTTTAAAGAAGCATGCGGCTAAAATTTTAAGACTGACTGAAGACCATTTTTAATGGGTTTTTTTTTTGGTAATTTGGGACAGCGTGCTTGGTCGTTTAGCACACATCTTTCCATTAGTGTAAGACTTTCATTCTCAGTGACATGTTTAAGGTGTTATTAATTGAAGATGTATTAAATTACATCGGTGAGTTTAATTTCAACAGCAGGACTTGAAAGAATCTTCTCCTAATTCATCGTCGCCATATTCTAATATTTTATTAACACAGATTAGATAGATTAAGATTAAGATAGATTACGTTAAATTGATTGCATATTAGTATGTTGACCACGTTGCGTCAATTGAGGCATCTTGAAAATGACTAAACATCTCTTCTGTTTCCGCGAAGTCCCCCCCCCCAAGCTGCTCGTGCTGAAAAATATATTTGTAGATATTATATTTCATAAGCTGTTAATATATACTAAACAGTTTATATTGTATATTACCAGTTTGATGTTCAATGAGGAAGTAGAATGCTTTTGTTTGTAGTGAGTGAGCCTGTCATGATTTCCCCGTTTCAATAATGAGGTTCAACCAACTCTGAGTTAAAACTTGAAGTCTGAGATGGGGAAACTCACAGTTTTCTGACAGAACAGCTGAAATGAGTTGGTTCAGTCAACTCTTAAGTTGACTGACTCGGAGTTAAGCGCGTGCACCACAACTATAAAAAGCCATTATCAATGGAACGCAGATATCACGAGTCACCATGGCAACAGCGTCAAACAAAAAGAGGTCTGCATATTTCTCCCAAGCAGAACTGGATGTGTTTATGCAAGCATATGCAGAATTTGAACACGTATTTAAAAAAAAAAAAAAAACAAAAAAAAAAAAAAACAAACACGGCTGCAGCGGCGAAGGACTGAGAGTTAGCTTGGGAGAAAATAGCTGCTCGAGTCAATGAGTAAGTTTACATTTTAATTACTTTTATACAGTGTTGGGTGTAATTAATTACTAAGTAATCTAAATACTGTAATTTAATTAAAGAATATAAAACAATAGTGGATTTAACATAAAATGTTTAAAGGTATATTTTGAATGTAACCTTCTCCCTATAGTTACACTCTTTGGTCAATTCAAGAATCATTCATGCAATTGTATATTGTTTTATTTGAAAGCATTAGAAGTGCAGTTTCTTGTCTCTCCTTATTGTTCAAGTGGTCGAGGTTGATTTGGGATTTAGAAAGTAATTAATAAGTAAGTAGACCAATACTTTCTAGAGATAGTAATTACTACATTAATCTAATTAGACTTGTTGAAGATGTAATTTGTAATTAGCAATTAAGAACTATTTTAGACTGTTATAACCCAACTGTCATATCAGCTGAAACTGGAAGAACAGTATTTTATTAAACCTATTAATTAAATTTTCATGTAGAGGTGCAATTCTACAGGCATTAACAGAACGTGGCAGTAGCTGAAAATGAAATATAAAAACATAATTCAATCAGGTAAGCATTGAGCATGTCATAGGTGTAGGGTACGTGGCTTTACAAACATTTGACACATTAAATGACTAAATGGCATTCAGTCTCTTGCAGTGCAGCAGCATTTTTGACATGGGTCTAAACGTTCACTCTCATTTGACCACTCCGCCAACAGAAAGAAGGCAGAGGCTCGCAAAACGTGGGGAGGACCTGCACCACCACCTCTGACAAATGCAGAGGACATGGCCCTGAGCCTGAATGTGGGAAGGCCAATGGCTGAGGGAATTCCTGGAGGGACTTCATCAGAGCCAGTCACTCCAGAAGATTCCAGTGCCTTCATAAAATGTAAGAGGTCTACCTACAGTATGTGTTTTCTTTTTATATATAATATATTACTTTGGGTTGGGTTTTTCATTGGTCCCAACAGATTCAGATGGTAATATCTGTCTCTTGGAGCCTGCTGTCCCAACGGAACCCCAGACAGTTGAAGTAGGATACTCAATACACCATAAATTATGACCAATAGTATTACAAAGTGTACTCTATGAAATGCTCATCTTCACAGGATGATGGGGATGAAGAAACCATTTCTGCTTCCACAGACAGGCCTACAGAGGTAATGTTAATGTGTCTACACATCAAACAATCTACACATCCACATTTATTCACATTTTTATGTGGAGTAGCCTATAGAATCTAAGTTTATATTCATAAATGGTCATTCTTATCCCCCCATAGTGTGGAAGAACAGCAGGAGGAATGCCCATCAACTTCTGGTGCACAGATGAACACAGTTCAGTGATTTACAGTAAATGCCACAGTTTAATTCTGAATTTTAGAACTACATGATGTAACTCTAATGTACTATTAATTAAAATTTTTAGTTGCCAGTTAAGGAGTTATATAGACTTCTTATTAAAAAGATAAACAGAAAAGAACTTGTATACTTGGACCGCCAGATCTAAAAGGCAGATCTAGCTTTTGTTTCAGAATCTCGATTTCCAGAGGTGAGACAGGTCACAGGTGAATTCTAGGAAGTATTGAAACTATATTAAAATGTAACTTTTTTTTTTGTGGGAAATAAAGACCAAATAATTCGCTGTGATTTTTGTGTTTATTCACTTTTAGTGTTTTTTTTTTTGTTTGTTTGTTTTTGTGGTGGTGGATATCATAATTAATCTGAGAAGACATTGTGGCATATCATATGCCAGACTACCCTTCCATCCTGGAGATCTGCAGGGTTGATAGGGTCTTCCTCAGGGTCTTGTAATTGTAGGGCAGGGTGTTGCTCCCCTCTAATTATGGCAATATTATTATGGATGTATCTTATTGACTGTAAAGAAAAACGGTACCGCTCAAATGAAGTAGGGATATGACAAATCCACTCTGGGCCTCAAAATCAGCTCCCTACGAATTAATACAGCCTCTTCGTCAACAGGATCGTCCATAAAAATATACGCCATTTCATTCCCTTTGATGCTGAAATGTGCGCAATGAATGAATGTACCGAAAGAATCAATGAGGTGTTTAAACACCGCTTCCTCTTCAAAAAGGGGAGGAGACCAAAAGAAACTCTGGGTTTACCGAAGAAAACCTGCTCCCGACCAGGTTAGGTTCACCGAGTAAGTTGCCATGGTAACTGACTCTGAGTGAGTATAAGTTACCTCTCTTTCAGAAACGGGCTTGCACTTACTCTGCTTTCTCGGGTTAAACATACCTCCCTTTCTGAGACGGAAAACCCAGAGTTTCCCTCATTTCAGGGTTAACATACTCAGTTTTCACTTAACCTCCTTTCTGAAACGGGCCTCTGGAGCACGCAGAGCAAGCACGCGCTTTCGGGTTTCAGTGACTCTGACTTTGTTTACTTCTGACACGTGTGTGTTGTGGTTTCTGTCCTGTCTCCGCCCCCGTATTGTCATTGGTTGTTTCCCCTATGTGTCTGAAGTCTCAGCTGTTTTGTTTCACCCTTGATTACGTTTGTCATTTAAATCCCTCGTATCTCTTTATACCTCGCGAAGTATTACGTGAGTTTTCAGTATGCCAAGCGTTTGTTCCTCGTTTCATGTGTTATAGTTTTGACCTTGTTCTCGCCCTCGTTCTTCGATTTTGTTTAGTCTTGACCCGTTGCGTGTTTTTGACCACGCTATTGTCTCACGTTTTGGATTTCTCTGCCTGTCTCTAATCTAATAAAGCTCTTATCTTGCATCCATCTTAACTTCCAGTACGTGCTTAACGTGACCAAGCCTAACAGGAGGTTTATTTTAAAACTATCAATTAACATGAATAAAAAAAACATGTTAACATTCAATAAGTGAAGAAATCTTGCTTTAATCTTCAGAATTTAGTTTGTGTTAATGTTAATCTGAGTAATGTGTTTTCTGTTTATGAGACGAGTTACTGTGAAACAACTCTGAAATGGAGTTGTTTTTTTTGTGGTTTTTTTTTTTTTTAAGCAGGGATGTACATGGTTCACTGAATTTTATACTACCAGTAGTTCATTTTATGCACATCATAAATATGTGTATTATATACATGACAATTTCATAACTGGCCAACACACGTCATTTTGCATGTACCTCAAGAGTTTTTCTATCATCTTCAAATTTAAGACTGACCACATCATGTCACAACAATTAAGTCATGTTATTTCTATCGAGGCTTTAGCAACATATTTTGGCTTTTAGTTTTCAGGATGAAAAACAAATGTTGCTAGTTTATAACTCCCTAATTTACCTGATGCCACAGTATACGTGAATTTACCTGGAACTTTCATTTTTGGATTTTTAAAAAAAAAAAATTGAAATGTTACACAAATATTAAATGGTTGCCATCATTTAATGTTTTTACCCACCGATTCCAAATGCACTGAAAATGTCAAGAGTAACTTTTGCCTGAACTCAACCATATTTGGCCCAAAATTGTGTATCTGGGACAAGACCAGAGTAACATAAAAGCTCCTATTGCACTAAAGCAGCGAGTATGTCGAAAGATTAAACCACAAGAGGCACAAAAATACTATTAAGTATGGTCATTTTCTATGTAGCGTGTTTTCCTGTCGGTACAGCTGAATAAGCCCCTCAATACACCATCAGCAGCACGCATACCTTAATGTAATTTGCAGTATAAAGAAGAAGCCTTTATTTGTCACATATACTGTACATTACAGTGAAATTCTTTTCTTCACATATACCAGCTTGTTAGGAAGTTGGGGTCAGAATGCAGGGTCAGCCATGTTACAGCATCTCTGGAGCAGAGGTTAAGGGCCTTTCTCAAGGGCCCAACAGTGGCGGTGCTAGGGCTTGTAATCCCTTCTGATCAGTAACCCAAAGCCTTAACTGTTGAGCCACCACTGCTCCTGCACTGAGCTCAACCACTGGCAGAGAAGAGCTGCTGTGGTGTTCAATGGTAAAGTGAGGACCAGGTGGGCTAACCGGCAGAAACAACTCCGCTGCAAAATGTTTAATCGAACCTCAGTAACTACCCGCCAGTCATCTTACACAAGGGTATTTGGTGGTGAGTACAATGCCTCCACCCGCTCCAGCTATAATAACATAAGTAGAAAATATGTATATTATTGCCATACTCTCATGTTTTCATTATGAACTTGAAAAGCAGTACATTATTTTGTAGTTCATAATGAAAACACCAAAGTATGGCAGTAATATACTTTATCATAGAACTAGAAAATATGTAATTTATTTTAGTGTTGTTTTTTTTTAACTTACTCTAATGATATAGTCATTATGATATAATTATGATATAATTATTTTTGTAAGTGCATTGGATGAGGGCCTGGAATACATCGCAGAGGATGCTGCTGAAGAAAATTTCACTGGAGTCACCAACTATATTTAGTAGGTTTTGTATGTCTGATCACACACCACTACACCAGGTATCCCTCACAGGACGATTTCTAGGTCTTCTGGGAGTTAATTTGACCATTTGCTACAAACAATTGTGTATTGGACCAAGGCACAGAGGATGGGACAAGAAGGTTTCCCCAACACCAAGTCATACACAGAAAATAGAAGAGCTGTTCATCTACTGCTCAGGGTTGCTGTTGGCCTTATAAAGCAAGTATTTGCTGATATCTGTGGTGTAAGCATGGAAACAATAAGCAGGACCGTCATCTCCTGGGCAAATTATCTTAGGCTTGGTTCCCATTTGGATGTCAAGCAAACAAATCGCTCCTTCATGCCTGAGAAATTCAGGTTATTCAGTCCAAGACTGCGAGTCATACTGGACTGTGCAGAAATGTGCTGTGAGAGTCCAAAATCTCTGACACTCCACTCAGAGATATTCTCTAACTACAAGCACACCACAGCTGGTTGGAGTTGCTCCATGTGGTACAACGACTTATCTCGTGCCTTTACACAGGTTCAATCTCTGACACACAGATTACAAAGAAGTCTGGCATTTTGGACTCGCTTGAACCTAGAGATGAGGTAATGGCAAACAAAGGGTTCATAATTGAGGATATGCTTGCCCTCGACTAATTATTCAACCTTTCAAACATGAGAGGCAGTTCAGCAAAACGGACTGTGAACAAACACAGGAAACTGCAAGGCTCAGAATTCTGGTGGAAAGAGTGATTCGCAGGGTTAAAGAAAAGCCCATCTGGGATTCTACTGTAACACTCAGCTTGTCAAGAACATCTGATCAGATCTGGCATAATTGTTGTTTAATGGTCAATTACCAGGGACCAATGTTTCGTGAGCAGTGAATGATTCCACCTGAATGTTTTGTTACATTTCGTTCAGTTAGTTTTAAGATTTGCACCATTAACCATTTCACCTCATTACTTATCTTCTAAAACATTTTCATGTTTTCTTTAGATTACAAGATGTTTTACTTTTCATGACCTTTTTTTGTTTATTTCTTAAAAGTTTGTCAAGTAATCTCTGCATTGCTCTGGGCTCTGAGATACGTTGCTAGTTGTTTTAACAAACTAAAATTTGTACATAGTTTACTAAAAATTATTAGTCAGATACAATGGATAACATATATATATATTTTTAATCATCATTCATTGTAAAATAAATATGTCAAACCTCTGTTCTGTTCTCCAGTTGTTATTCCACAAATTGAAATTTTGGATTTCTAGATATGTATAGAATTATAAAATTGGATACCCAGTGGGAGATTTATACAACTGTAAGAAGAAAAACAGAACAATATATATTCATTAATTATATATACACATAGATAATAAATATATACAATAATGTGTGTATATACACATTATATATATATATATATATATATATATATATATATATATATATATATTATATATATATATATATATATATATATATATATATTTTATATATATTTATATATATATATATATATATATATATATATATATATATTTTTATATATATATATATATATATATATATATATATATATATATATATATATATACACACACACACACACACACACACACACACACACACACACACACACCCCAACCAACAAAGACTGTGGGTGTATTTATTTGTATTTCATTTGTATTTATATCTTTAGGTCCACTTCTAGATGTGGATCTGGAAGTGGACCTAAAGATATAAATACAAATGATTAGTCTTAAACTACAAGAATATGTTTAAAAGAAAAAAAAGGTAACTGCAGGTATTATCACTTCAAATTTAACACTTTTAATACGATAATCAAGACATTTCCAAAAAATGTAAGACCTATGGGTCACATGGGTTTATTTAGCCGTGAAGTGCAAAACAAATTAACTAATCAGGAAACAAATTAAGAAATCCGAAACCACATTAATGGATTTGTTCAAGTGTTTTGGACTTCACGGCCACTGTATGTTTACCATCTCAAACAGCAACGAGCCAAAATAACATCTACATCTGCTTCACGGTGTCGCTTCGGCTGTGTTTTTAAGACTTCTGAAACGAATTTAAGACATTTCAATGTTAATCAAGGCCTCACTTTTACATTAAGGAATTTAAGACATTTTATGCCTTTTTAAGGACCAATGGAAAACCTGTATACAAGATTATAGTTGATTATGACTATACATACACACACACACACACACACACACAACCAATGTTAACATAAAAAGTCGCCATAAAATTAAAATAGGCCCAATTTACTTAGTTAATACATGTTTTTTTTGTCATATAGTGAATGAAGAATGCCACTGTAGCTAGCGGCTACACGTGACAATAGCAGCTAGTTGTCAATTTCCCTTAATAACCAAACTTCCACACAGAATGTATAACCCTTCCTCAGCCTTGATTGTGTACTGGAAGAGTTTTGTACAACACTTCAGCTACATCACAACAATTATAATCTCGAATCTGATTAGCAGCCGGGTGGAGGGAGAAACAGTGTGAAAACTTTCCCATTCTTCCTCATCATAGAAACTGGAGCGGAAGTAGGTTTACACGGCAATGACGTATTTCCGACTCTCGTGACCTGGCCCAGTATAAAGCCCAAGCTCCTGCACTGATTTCGGCGTGTGTCAGAGCAGAGCTGCTGTGGTGTTCAGTGGTGAAGTTAGGACCAGGTGGGCGTCGTCTGCAGAAACAACTCCAAACAACTACAACATGGCTAGCCGAACTTCAGCAACTACACGCCAGTCTTCTTCTTACACGAGGATCTTTGGTAGTGATCGCAATGCCTCCACCCGCTCCAGCTATTCAAGCCGCCAGTTCTCGGCTCCAGCGCGCGCCTCTCGGCTCTCCTACAGCTCCTTCTCCGCTCCGCCGTCCATCACCGCGGGCAAGAGTGTGCGACTGCGGAGCGTGAACTTGCCCCGACTCACCTCCGACACGCTCGACTTCGCTCTCTCCGATGCCATCAACATCGAGTTCAAGGCGAACCGCACAAACGAAAAAGCCGAGATGCAGCAGCTGAACGACCGCTTCGTCACCTACATAGAGAAGGTGCGCTTTCTGGAGCAGCAGAACAAGATTCTGAGCACCGAGCTGGAGCAGCTCCGAGGCAAAGGAACATCCCGAGTCGGAGATCTTTACGAGGAGGAGATGAGGGAGTTACGCAGGCAAGTGGAGCAGGTCACCAGTGATAAAGCCAGGGTAGAAGTGGACCGAGATAATCTGGCGGAGGATATAGAACGCCTCAGAGAGAAGTATGTATTGTTTGTTTGTTTGTTTATTTATTTATATATATATATATATATATATATATATGTATATATGTATGTATGTATATATATATTATATATATATATATATATATATATGTATATATATATATATGTATGTATGTATGTATGTATGTATATATATATATATATATATATATATATATTCATTAGTGCAACAAGATTTTAAAAACACTTTATAGGCCATAAACTCCCTGCTACTTCTATTAGAGTGCATAGAGTATAATGGCAAAAATTTGTGGACCACTGACAATCACACCCATATATGACCCTTCCATAAAATGTTGCCACAAAGTTGGAAGCACACAACAGTATAGGATGGCTTTAGATGCTGTAGCATTGCAATATGCTTAACTGTAAGTAAAGGATCAAAATATGCTCCAGTATGACCATGCTCCTTTGCACAACATGAGCTCCATGAAGACATGCTTTCCAAGTTTGTAGTGGAGAAAATTCAGGGCTCCTCACCCAACATCATTGACTGATTGCTCTAATGTGCTTATAGCTGGATGACCTAAAATCTAATGGTAAGCCTTCCCAGAAGAGTGGAGGTTATTTTAACAGTAAAAGCAGGCACTACATCTGGAATGGGATGTTGACCATAACATGCATATGGCCTTGTTTAAGTGTCCACAAACTTTGGGCCATGTTGTGCATGTCAAGTTTGTTGGTTAGGCTTTGGTCAAGACAAGTGGGTGGATGTAAACTTGTGATAAAACAAGTGACTGCTAATTTAAAATGTTCCAGAAAATCTTTAACAGTATAAATTGTGTTAAAGAAGACTCACTTACTTTATTTCTCCTGTGTATTTTGTGCTATTAAAACAATGTGAAAAGTTTGTCACGATGCCTGTCATCTTCAGGCTTCAAGAAGAAACTATTCAAAGGGAAGATGCTGAAAACAACCTCCAATGTTTCAGGCAGGTATGTATATTCTGCACAACTCCGTTAACACTACACATTTTAACTGATGTGATCTGGATTTGTTGTTGGAATGTTTGGCAAGGATGTTAATTCCACTGTGGGATGGCTTCTATGGTGATGGAGAGGGGGCATGTGGGGGAAAATGTCAAAGCAAGCTGCTGTTGGAGTGGGGGCTGTTACTTGTAGCCAGGGAAAGGTGGTGCATTTAGACAGTAGAAGAATACAATAAGGAGGTGCATGTGTGTGTTTAAAGCCATCTGCCACTTCCACCTGGGCCACCTGTAACTTTGCAAATAGGCACAGGAAAATACTGATTATGAATAGCACCATAAACTTAAAAAAAAAATTGTCATGCAATCTTTAGTTTGACCTCATGGCTGCATTATTGATGTGTTGCATGTTTACAGGATGTTGATAATGCATCCTTGGCTCGCCTAGACTTGGAGCGCAAGGTGGAATCCCTACAAGAGGAGATCATTTTCCTGAAGAAACTTCATGATGAGGTATATAACTGCTGTCTCTTCAGTTTTATGCATCAAAACTGTTTCCTGCATTTGACTGACTGTTACAGAGCCCTGAGTGGATCATGAGATTGGCAAAGAAGGGCATTGGCATGGAGATTAGCAAATTGTGTCAAGAGGATGAAGAGTATTATTAGACTGGCCCTTACAAAACAGGAGAGGCTCAGGACAAGTCTGAAACATGCAATACAATGGACCAAATATAGTAACTTTAACATGGGCCAAAACACTAATCTATATGCAAATCAAAGTGTTAAACAGATTGTATTTAAATTGACTCTCAACATGGCAATTGATCTCTCTTCAGTGTAAAAATGTAACACATGGATGTTGCATATGTTTTATAAGGAAGCTTCTGTGCATTAACCTTTTATTTTTTTTTTTATAAAAGCTCCACAAACTTAAGCTTTCCCCTTTGACTTGCCTGCAGGAGATTGGTGAGCTGCAGACCCAGATACGTGATCAGCATGTGCAGGTTGATGTGGACATGGCTAAGCCTGATCTGACCTCTGCACTTCGGGATGTCCGCCTTCAGTATGAGACTCTGGCCACCAAGAATATCCATGAGGCTGAGGAATGGTACAAATCCAAGGTCCGTTTCTAGTTAAGATTCAGTTGTGTTTTTGTTGTTTTTCTTGAACTTCATGAATGATTAGTGGCAAGATAATAAGCCCCAGTTAAATGTGTACAGCAAACATCATTTGATATCATCAAAGGTATTAAATGATGCTCGTGTACAAGACCTTGTCTGGAACAGCACTCCGTTACCTCAACACTCTCCTTGAGGCTAATGTTCCCCAACACAATTTGCAATCGTTTAATGACTGGCACTTGGTAGTTCCTACTCGGTGTGGCTCAAGGTCCCTTTCCAGAACCTTCACTCACTGTCCCTCAGTGGTAAAATGAACTTCCAATCTCAGTCCGGACTGCAGAATCTCACTAATTTCAAAACTTCTAAAGACCCACCTCTTCAGTGAACATATAACTAACCCCTAATATCCCAACCCCCACATTCATCCTTTAAAACAAACAAAAAAACTCACTGACTCTAAATTTACATCTCTGTACACTTCTCTAGAAATTGGTTATAAATCTTGTATTGTCGCACTACTTGTATCACTTTGGTTGTATTTTCTCATTTGTAAGTCACTTTGGATGAAAGTGTCTGCTAAATGAATAAATAAATGATCAACAAATGTTGTATTATAATATCCTATGTTTCAAAACAGAATAAGAATGGCTACAGCTGTCATTTGTAATGGCTATTATCGACAATGTTTCCTCTAAAGCTGGAGGTTATGTGCCATGCTTACATTCCCTGTTTTTCTGTGCACAGCAGATGGTAATTGGGTTTATTGGATAGAGTACAGATGGCTTATCACTGAAAGCACACCAAACAATGGATTACTGAACTGTTTTTATTTATTTTATCTTTATTTTTTGTGATTGACAAGCACAATATTGTAATGCTTAATAGATTCAAACAAAGTTGACCTAAAACCCTGATTATACCAAATCTTTTAGCAAGTATCTTGAACGGGTATCTTGATGCCAAACTGAAGCTTCTAAGTTTGCCCCTCTATTCATCTTGCTATCTGTGGTGTCATTTTCAGGGAGTAACTCATGTATAAATAAATGTAAAACAGGCCTTTTCTTCCTCCAGTTTGCAGATTTGTCAGAGGCTGCTGCTCGCAACACTGAAGCCATCCGCCAGGCCAAACAGGATGCCAGTGAATACCGCCGCCAGGTGCAGGCTTTAACCTGTGAGGTGGATGCACTTAAGGGCACTGTGAGTATACATTTCATAGTAATAGTTGGATAGTGTAAAAAAATGCCCCATCACCATCTCTATATTTATGGTTAGAATGAGTCTTTGGAGCGCCAAATGGGAGAACTGGAGGACAACTTTGCCATGGAATCATGTAGTTACCAGGACACGGTCACGCGTCTGGAAGAAGAAATCCGCAACATGAAGGATGAGATGGCTCGTCACTTGCGTGAGTACCAGGACCTGCTGAATGTCAAAATGGCCTTGGACATTGAGATTGCTACCTACAGGAAGCTGCTGGAAGGAGAGGAGAGCAGGTGAGTATTTTTGATTTCACTTTGCAGATTGTAGCTTATGTTCCTTTCTACTTCATCTTCAAAGTAGATGTACTTTAGTTAGTTACAGGGTGCCTTGGACTTGTTACACTGTAGCATGTTACCAACCTCAATCCTTTCCTTCTACAGGATCACCATACCACTGCCTAACTTCTCTTTTACTCCAAGAGGTATTGTATACTGCAGTTTCTTTGCAACCACATACAGAATTTATATTGCTGACCCAATCACAGTTCAGCTCCTATCAAACTGAAGTATAATTGGTGGTATGTTTTAGCAATGCAGTGCTGATACAAACAAATGGTAAAACAATCAGAAAGTGTCAGAATTTAATAAGACTTAATATACTTTTGAACAAATTTTGCACAAAATGGCTTAACTAGTCCTCTCTCTGCAGAATCCATGATGGAAACCAAACCACTTGTTGAGAACCTGACCAAGAAAGTGGTGATTAAGACCATAGAGACAAGAGATGGTCATGTATGTAAAAACTACGAAGCATTAACACTGCAAAACAAATACCTCAAAGAAAAAAATCACAGTACCATTCAATCCCCACTTTTTCTGCTGTGTCTTATTACAGGTGATTAATGAGTCCACTCAGCATCATGATGACTTGGAGTGAACTGCATGCAAAACCTTTAAAAGAAAAGCTGTGGTGGCGAGCACTGTGATAGCAGTGGGTTATCTCTGTTTCTGTGACACTTAAACAGTTTGTGTGCCTTTTGCCTCTCTAGACAAATCTGCATATACAGATGTGTTTTGAGTAGAATAGAAAATATAGGCCAGTGAAAATTAGCTTTAGTCTTCCTGTTTTCCCTGACTGCTATAGTTTACTCTGTACAAGTTGGACCACAGCAATTTTGACTGCATTGTTTTGCGCAGCTTGACAAAGATCTAGAAGAATGAAATCGTATTTTTCTTTCTTTTTTTTTTTTTTAAATCAAACAAATAAAGTTAGCAAACCTTTCTGAATCATGTTTTGTTTCTCTTTTAAAAACTTGCTGGATAGATGGCTTGCTTTATAACACTCCAAAATTGGACCAATTTAATTTGACTTTCTAAATATAGTGCTCAGTATTTCTATACTTCAATTACCATTGTTGCTGGGGGGGAGACTGCCTACAGACTTCTCTGACTCCTCAGTTCTTATGGATGAAAGGATATTGATGCTTAATGGGATCTAATTTCAATCCTCAATCAAGGCTCAAATATTCTTTTTCTCACCAGCCCACTGGTGGACAACATGCAAAACTACACATACCCTTTATCACACTAAAAGGATAGAAGTTGCTTAAGACTTGAATGTAATAAACATCTTAATAGGCTACAAAATATTAACTGGGTTCTGGGATATAGGGTCAGAATTAAAATAATTGTATTAAAATTCTATATTTGGGCTATATCATTGTCCCCAAATTGTACTTTATCCTGCTTTTTTTTTTTTTTTTTTTTTTTTTTTTAGCAAAACCACTTACTGCTCCCCACTGCTTATTTCATTACTTCATTTAACCTGTTGGAGTGAGCTGAAGCTTTTAAATGTGAATGACCAAACCTCAAGAAAGTACAAAGTAGTGGTTTAGCTGTGGAGTAAATATCTAATCACAAGACATAATGAAGTCAAACTGTTGGTTTAAGAGAAGCAAGAGCATGCTGGAGTAGTTCTGACAAAGCTTCTATAAGAAGAAACATGGGTTCTAAGTTCTTCCCTGATAAAAACACTGTACACTGCTGTATAGGTGAAAGAGGAGACAGCGCTGTTTTGGTGTTTGTGGTAGCAGGTACTCTAAGGAGGAACAATGCATAAAAGCACAGCTGTGAGTTTAGTCTTTCAGCACACACTTTGCATCCTGTCCAACTGTCTCTCTTTCAGGATTTTTTTTTATTTTTTATTTTTTTCCCCTCAATTTCTTTGATTGCATCGTGTGGTGATTTTGATGAGTAATCATTTTAACAAAGCTAAGCTAGTGAAGTCAGAGTGCGGGGTCAGCCTTGATATGGCACCTGTTGAGCAGAGCTAATTAAGAGCCTTGCTCAAGAGTTTGACCATGCTTTGGTTTGACCTTCTGATCATTGGCCCAGAGCCTTAATCTGTGCTGGACCACTCAAAGGACTATTTGCCAAACATTTTATTGGCTCTCCTAAAAGATTATTCTCAGAACATTACATTTAGGATTTTGCTTGATTATGTGCAGTAATTTAGTAGGCTGTATGGCAACTAAAATGAGCCCATCTTGAAATCGCTTGGTTTCATTTTTGAGCTCAAGATCATTCATGGCAGGTGTCATGGTGGCTTAGTGGTTTGCATGTTTGCCTTGCACCTCTGGGGCTCCAGCCTCTGCCCTGTGTGCACGGAACTTTCATGTTCTCCTTGTGGTTTGTGGATTTCATCCTTCATACTTTGTAGTCTGATTGGCATTTCCAAATTGTCCATATTGTGTGAATTTGTGATTGTGCCCCGTGATGGACTGTCCCCCACCTTGTGCCCCATGCTCCCTGGGATGGGCTTTATATTCCCTGTGACCCAGTAAAGATAAGTGGTATGGAAAATACCACTTATATTTTCCATACCTGTATAGTGTTTTTAACAATAGGCATTGTCTCAAAGCAACCTTACAGAAATCTATGAATTTATGATCTGACTTTTAAATGTACAAATTTATCCTTTATGAGCAAGCCAAAGGTGACTGGGGCAAGGAAAAAACTCCCTGATGAGGAAGAAACCTTGAGAGGAACCAGACAAATTAAAATTGATTGCATTATTGTGTGCTTATATTGTCTTAAAAGCTAATAGATCAAAATGGAGAGGCAAGTCTCTGGACTGGCAAGTGTACAGTATTTGGCACTTTATTTATTGAAATATATTTACAGTATTTTTATGCAAGATAAAAAGGAATTGTATTTGAAAATTAAAGCTTATTGATAGGTAATGCCCTTTCCATCTTTAACCCAATAGTAACCGTTCAAGATGATTGACTTTTAGAAACATAAAATAAATAATATTTCACTTATTTCTACCTATGCATACAGTATTGTCTTAAGTCATCCAAGTAAATGCTTAAAGTAATTTATCTGGCCAGTAAGTATTGGTATCTTGTGAGATGGATTTTGAAGAGCACTGCTTTGTTTTCCAATCTATGGCTATATTTATATAGTCATTGGTGGGGGAATTTAACAAATACATGAATGTTTTGGGATGGCATTTAATTACAGATAATGTACTGAATTATCCAAAATCTCATTGTGTCTTAGAGATAATTTCTCTAAAGCAGTGCTTTTCAATCCTGGTCCTGGGGACCTACAGCACTGCACATTTTGTATGTCTCTCATATCAGACACACTCAGTTCATGCATTTCTCTCCTAGCGAGCTGATGATCTGAATCAGGTGTGTTAAATGGAGGAGACATACAAAATGTGCAGAGTGGTGGGTCTTTGAGACTTGAGATTTTGAGTTCAAATAATTCCAAATTTGAGATTCTGGTTCATAACACATAGCATAACATACTGTATGGCAAATCATAATGTATATATCTGAGAGTTTCTGTGAAACATGGTGATATGTCATGGTCTAGTGCATTTCAGTCTGGAATGTAGGGGATGTAGTAAAAGTCAATAGAAGTCATCATGCCCCATATGTGAAAATATGGCTGATTTGTGCAACTTTGATAAGTACGAACCAGACACTGCAAGCATAATTAATGCAAATAAAATAAATACCGCCTCCCTGTCATATACTACACTGTATACAATACCAACACTTTAATTCAATTCAATTTTATTTGTATAGCGCTTTTTTATTTTTTATTTTTATTTTTTTTATTTTACAATGGACATTGTAAAATCAGCTTTACAGATGTATATAAACACTGGATATAGATTTGTAGTGTATGGTTTAATCCCAATTGAGCAAGCTGGTGGCAACATTGGCAAGGAAAAACTCCCTAAGATATGAGGAAGGAACCTTGAGAGGAACCAGACTCAGAAGTGAACCAATCCTCATCTGGGTGCTGATTCACAAGACTGCTACATCCTTCCTGCATTCAGGAAGTAATTCCTTCATTACAGTACATGAAAACATTAGTCCTTCAATTGCACATTCTAAGCAATAAAAATAAATAACAACCACCCCTTTTTACATTTTAATTGTTGTAATATTAATTTCCACCTATTGTAATATGGTATTTCGGGCAATTAGTTATAGCAAAATAAATAGCTTGAAATATATATTTGTGTTATTTATGAATGACTTTTTCTTACAGACCTATTGTATGTTATTTATTAAAAAATATATATATATACACTATCATACATATCAACATTACTATTACTTACTTCAATTAAGGTGTAACATGCCATTTAATAAGCAACCTACTTTTGAGTAAGATTATTTTTTACATGCAGGATGTGTTAATATGGTTGAAGGTGAGCTACAGGCCTACTTGAAAAGCATCTGTGCTCCAATGCCCCTGCAATCTGCCACTTCATTGAAAGAGAGAGAGAAACAGAGATAGAGAAATGAAGTATGAGGTTAACAGGGTACTCCTGGTCTAAAAACACCACTAACATTTATGCTACAATACCATAGTATCAGCTCTTCAGTTTGGCATGATGAAAAAAGAAAGATTAACCTGAATGCTAGTCTGTAAATATTTCTCTTGTTTGGCACAGCTAGTGTACAACTCCTTCCACTCGGAACACCAGGGCATTAGAAGGCCTCTATATCTTGCCAAATACGTGTGGCAAGTTTTTAGCATGTGAGGAAGTATATTTCTCAGTACACAATTTGGCCTCAGGTCTCAGACATCGAGTCTATGTTATGTCTATATTATATGAAGTTGCTGTGGACTTAAAATGTTTTGGTTGCATTCATCATTTGTGATAATCAGTATAGGCACGAATCTTTTTGTTGTTGTTGTTTTTAAGTGACCGTTTTTGTATTATGCTTCTCTTGCACTAAATCCTCAGAATGTTTGCTTTGTCTATGAAAACATGTCGAATGGTATGTTTGTGCTCCTTCAGTATGTTACTGATACTTGTTTGCCACCTAGTGGTGTACATGTGATTGGTACTTTATTGCATCTATTGCCCACATCCATTTCTCCATTTCTTTCCATGTGTAATGTAAACTGTATTCGTGAGGAACTCTAAAACTAGAAAATCTCCACTTTCCTCATAGTGAAGTTTGAGAGAGTTTGGTGCAAGCAGCAGTGGAAAATCACAGGGCCTCAGCAGCACACTCCTTATTAAAAAAGCACCCTAAATGGGTTTTTGCTTTGCCCCTCTGGGGGAACCCTTAGGCCAGGTGTGTCAATCTTATACGGAAAGGGCCAGTTTTGGTGTAG
Source organism: Ameiurus melas (assembly GCA_012411365.1). Classification (NCBI taxonomy): domain Eukaryota; kingdom Metazoa; phylum Chordata; class Actinopteri; order Siluriformes; family Ictaluridae; genus Ameiurus; species Ameiurus melas. The sequence continues at coordinate 25,845,668 of CM022757.1, read as the reverse complement.
GTTTTCATTCCCAACTATCCAGTGTACCTCCTATTTGGATGAAACAGAAGCCTGTAGACACAGCGTCCCTTTCCGGATAAGGTTGTAGACTTCTGCCTTAAGGGTTCTATATAGAACCCTCCAGAGATTTTACCTTTCAAAACATTGTCAAGTGGAACCTCTTTAGGAAGCGATGAATCTTGATGAACTCCAAAGAACCCCAGAGAAATCTTTTTTCTAAGACTTAGGGTTAATAATGATTTAGGGTTTGTAATCATGATTAAGCATATGATTGTGGATACAAATGGGACATGCCTTCAGCTTTATATATCTAACACACATTACTGTGTGTGTGTGTGTGTGTGTGTGTGTGTGTGTATACTATGTGTTTGATACATGCAGTTTGCATAAATCATATATATACAGTAATAAGAGGTCAAGTCATTAAAATATAAGCACAGTGTGATCATACATGCAGTTGTATAGAAGCCCTAAGGGGCCATGAATTATATATATTTTTTCTTTCCTGTTTTCTTGTGATCACAATTTAATTTCCTTGTGATCTCCACATAACAAAAAGCTCTTTTCTCATGACATAATTTTATCACAAGAAAATCTTTCACCCTGTGAATGGGACTGGTTTTGCATGCATTTTAGCATTTTCACGATCACCATCATAAATGTAATAATTGCTCACTGTAGAGATGGACTTTATCTTTGCATTAAGTGAGAGGGGTGTCCCCTTTCTCATATGTCATACACTAATGTAGAAGTTGTCAATCATAGCCCTTCTCTAGCTTACTCAATCTCACACTTGAAAGCTATTTCAGTTGAGTGTTTGAGTTTGAGTGAGTCCCTGATCGAAGTAAAAATGAATTTGTTCATCCACAATACTGCTCGAAGTTTCTCTGAGGATTGTGCTAAGGTTCTCATTGCATTAAACTGCATTACATTATGAGCATGAGCTGCCTCAGACTCTTTTGTGTTGCAGTGGTGTGTCTAGGTATTTAGACATTGGGTGGCAAAGGGGAAGCAAGAGTCACAACAGGGTGGCACCACCTTAATTATATTTAGGACTGAATTACTTAAGTTTATATCCTCAGTAGTGTTCTCAGCACACTTTTGTTGAATATCTGTTGACAGTTTGTGTGTGCTCACAGTTTTTTTAATGAGATAAAATCAGGCCTCGGTGCTACAGTGGCACCACAGCAGGTAGTGTTGCTTCCTCACACCTCCAACATCCCCGTTTTAATCCTGACCCCAGGTTACTGTCTGAGTGGAATTTTGTATGTTCTCCATGTGTTTGCTTGGGTTTCCTCTGGGTTTCCTTCCACTTCCCAAAAACATCCAAGTTTTACAGTATAAAGTGGTTACTTAAGTTGAATGAAGATGAAAATAAGGCTAAGGTATTAAAAGTCAGGACTTTAATATATCTATAATGTTGCTAGTCAAATTATGTATTTTGCAATCTGCAGAAGAATTAGGTATGAAGATAGACATTACATTACAAAGAGTTTTTAGGAGCAACAATTATAAATCTCATTAACTTTGCCTAAAAGTGTTCACCAGTATGTCAAACTTTACTCTCAAATGGACGCTTTAGGAAGCAGGATTATCAGTATTTTTTATTTTATTGTTAAAAACACTCACCAGAGCCAGTCAGCTCCAAAACATGAATCATCACTGTTTAATGGCACAAGAAGGTGACAATTTGTAAGATTTAGTAACGAGTAGTATTCATTGGAATGAAGCCACTAATACATATACAACAGACTTGTATGTGTTTATGTTTATGAGAGAGAGATGCAGTTTTCCTCATGTGTAAGAAGGTGGAGTAAGAAAAACCCTTACACATGCTCTGGCTTTTATACATCATGAGCATGGCCATTGCCTCATCTCTGGTGCGGGAGAACTAATTATTGGGAATAGAGCTTTAATTAACACACTTCTTGAAGTGTTCGTTCAAATGCTTTCTCCACTCCTATTGCCAATGAAATCGCTATAAATTGCTAACATCCAGAAAGCTAATTACGGAGTCATTGTAACCACCAGATGAAGGAGTGTTCATGTCAGGCTTAAGGCCTAACACAAATGACTGCTGTTTTTCAGAAGTATTTTAATCCTAGATTCATACATGGGTAATTACAAATACTGTATGTAATTTAAAACAGAGTTCACCATTCAAAATCAAACAGACAAAGAAGTACCTCAGGTGTCACACACCACTTTGATTTTATGCTTTGCCTTGCTGCTCAACATTCAATTAAATTCGACATGGTCAAACACAACAAATGAGCTAAACTGCTGCTATGCAACAAGAAATAATTCACTTTTTGTGTAGACATGAAGAGGAAAATGATTCTCACTATTTCACAGTACCCTGAATTATTCAACACGGCATTAAACATTACAGTGGCACTGAAAAAATACTGCAATACTTTGCAAACAAAACTGTATGAGAGCTAGGTTTCTTTTGGCTTGTAGGATTTTTAGTGTGTTAGGTGATTTAGGATAAAAAATATTGGGGTGGAGGACTCTCGCCTAGTGGGTAGACACACATCATGTCTAGAGGACATACCATTTTAAAAACTTTTTTTTTTTTCTCAAACTTTTTTTTTGAGAGAGAAAAAAATACACAAGTTCCATAGAAAGCTTACGTATAGAGGTGTAATACAGTTACACCTCTATAAGTTAGTGCTCCAAATATTTGTATTTGGTATGTCCTAAAATGGAAGTTTTTCTTTTAAATGTGTGTGTGTGTGACTGTTTTTAATAATCTCACTCACACAGTTATTATTTTTGATTGTATCCTCCTGGGACATTTCTAATGACTCAATTTGGTCTTTAATTAATATGCCTGATCAGACATTTACTAAGGATGAATAAATTAACCCTTAATGAATGTGATCTTTCTTTCTCCTGCAGGCTTAATATCTGATCACTTGCTTGCAGAACCCCAGTACAAATGCACACTTATAATCTTCGCCAGATGGCATGTGACCCTTTTTGGCAAGCTTTATAAAAAATAAAAAACAAACAAACAGTGCACCTCGTATTTGTATGTGTATTGGTATCTGTTCAGAACACATTATCTAAATAGTGTGCCTCCTATTCATATCTAATATGTATATGTTTAACATATTATCTGTTTATTATGAATAATTTAGAATGAATATTCAAGGGCATCCCTCTTAGATCTTTTACAAATCTCTCATAGGGTTAGTCACTTAGTGTCTCTTTGTGTCACATGCAATATGGCAAAGGTAACATTACTTGCAAATCCAAACTTGCTCAGTAGAATACACTATAAACATTTTATAAATTAAAGATGAAATCATGCTTAAAAAAAACCTCAATCAATGGATTTGGAGAAGGACTATGATCTTGTGCATCTATATGTCTTTTGAAAGATTCTGCAAGAGTATCAAGGGGATCTGAATTTCCTACTTCTTGTATTTGTATTCTTGCCATTCGAAATCCTTTATGGTGGGTGTTGGACCGTGTCAAGAGTGTTGCTTGTTTTCACTCTTGTTTGTGGTTTTCATGGACAGGATATCAAGATGCAGCCAAGGTTGGACAGGTGTTGAATATAGAGGGCTAGAAATAACATCCCTGTTATTTGCAGATAATGCTGTTCTCTTGGCACCATAGAAAGTGAACCGCCAGCATGCATTTCAAAGATTTAACTGCTGAGTGGGATGAAGTCAGCTGGGCCTGAGGCCATGGTTCTTTAACACAAAAGAGTGGGATGCTACCTTCAGGTGAGTGGAGAGACCATGCCCCTGTTAGAGGAGTTTAAGTATCTTGGGATCTTATTCCTGAGTGAAGGAAAAAGAAAGGGTGAGATTGAGCAACAGATTGAGGCAGCAGCAGTGTTTATTTTGAAGATATTTGGGATAGGGTATTGGGGTGGCATGTGATTGTCTGTAGCCAATGCTGTGGTTTGCTGTGCAACTGTGATAATAAGCTTAGTCAGATTGTTCATTAGGCTGTATAAACAATTATAGGGCCAAAACATTACCAACTCAACCATTTTTAAATTTTTACATTTTTTTTTGGTTTTAAAATTCTTCATACAGCGTGATCCAAAAGTCTGAGTCCACATTGAACACATTGAAAATCTGGGATAGTTTTAATTCAATTAAAATAGGAAATAAACAGAAGGTTTTTTAAAATTGTGAAATATTTAAAACAAAGAAAGTAAATCTTCAATATCTTGAACATTTACAAATATATATTTAATATTCAAGAATCTGCACCATTTCTAGGTTGTTATTTAAATTGAAACATTTTGTGATATTGACCATGTTAACTGCTTTGTACAAAAGGTTATATTTTCCTTATGCCTAATCTCTTTTTGTGCCCAGACAACAATGGTCTCAAATATTTGAACCCCATTGAATTTTCAATATATAATATGCTATGATATTCCTCTTTTACTTAAACATGTTTTAGTCACCTGACTGTATTACATGAGGGGTTAATAGTGGTGACGTTGCATACGTGACGGCTGCAAATGCTTTGTTCTCAATACATATTTTAAAAAAAAAAGAAAAAGGAAAGAAACGCATGTGCAAAGCAGTTTTGTAGGAATATGCTGAGGGGGTGACCATTTTGAAAAACTCCCCTAATGCCCTACAGACTAAGGCCAGCCCTGACTATGATTTTCACTTATAGGAGTGTCTATATAGGACATAGTGTGTGCGTGCTGCTCCTGGCAATTTACAGCTCCAGAAAATAGTCTATGCCAGGGACCACTGCTGGTTAGAGAGCATAAATGTGCTGTTGTTGCATAAAGGTAGAAAAGGATGTACAGCAACCTCACCCACAGATTCAGCAACAAGCTCTTCAACAAAATTTATTTCCATAAGCATGTCAAATTATAACGTATGAGTAAACTGTGATAGAAACCAAGACAGTGAGATTGAGGTCTTTTCTACCTTAAACTATGTGAAATCTTTCTTTCTTTCTTTCATTCTTGCACAAATGTCTTGCTTTGTGTGTATACACACACCCTTTTCCCCAAATAACATATTTTTCTATAATATATTTTCTGTTTGTGGGCAGGCGAACAAGCACACAACTTGTGCAAACCTCAATGTCAATTGGAATCCTGAAAAGACAGACTCTTTAAACTCTCTGGCTAAATGAGAAGAATAAACTCATGTGGAAGAATGCCATGGCCCATTCCTTACTGCTGATGCCACCTATAATAATGAAGGCTTTCCTCCATTCTGAGGATGGTATAAATGACTAAAAGGTTAAATTTTGATCTGACCATATGATGCACTTCCAGTACTTTTACCAATCATTTGCCAATGATGTTATTGATTACCTGTAGTTTTAATGTGTGGAAGTGGGAGGCAGGAAGCAAGAGCAGATGCTTAGCATAATATTTCTAAGGGCAAATCCATAGATAGTAAGTCAAACAAACTGAAAGACACATTGAAACACTAGGCTCAGAAATAATGCACAGGAACACTAAATGAGACTTTGCATTCTATTATTTCTGGAAAAAGTGTAAAATGCTGGTAATGAGGTGCCATCTTGTACACACAGTAGTGTTGTGTTGTGTAGTGTGATTTAGTTTAACAATTTGCAATGGAATACAGAATGTGAGCTGTTTAAATATACTGAGTAATGAGCAGGAACAGGAAACAAATACACACATGCTGCATTCGACTAGAGGTCATAATTTGTATTTCTGACCTCAGAATAAGAAAAAAAAAAAAAATTAAGAAAATTCTCCCTCAACTCTGGCAGTCTCCTCAAGCCTGAGTTCAGCAAGTGAAATCAAATAAACATCACTGCTCACAGTATTGACAATAAACAAAGTAGCATTGAACAATTTACGCTGTATATACATACATGTATTTCCATTTAATCAATCAACATACAGATATACACTATATAGCTAAACATTTGTGGACATCTGACCATCACCATATGTGCTTTTTGAACATCTCATCTTCCCTTTGCTGTAATTATAACCTCTACTCTTTTGTGAAGGCTTTAGGCTAAACTCTGGAGCATGGCTGTGGGGATTATTAGTACATTAGTGAGGTCACGCACTGATGTTTGGTGAGGAGACCTGGTGTGCAGTCGATGTTCCAGTTAATCCGAAAGGTGTTCAGTGGGGTTGAGGTCAGGGCTCTCTGCAGACCACTTGAGGTTTTCCACTCCAACCTTTGCAAACCATGTCTTCATGGACCTCACTTTGTGCACAGGAGCATTCTCATGCTGGAACAGGTTTAAACCCTTGGAAAGGGAAATTGTATTGGTATATCATATAAAGACGTATACATTTGGGTGCTTCAAATTTTTGGGCAAATGTTTGGGTCAGAACCACATACTATATGAGTGTGATGGTCAGGTCTCCAAAAATCGTTTGGCCATATAGTTTATAAGCTTGTTGACTACAGTCCAGTGTTTTGAGGATGTAAGTATATATCACACCACAGTTTTTGGACAGCTCTTTTTTTATTTTGTTTTTGTTGATAAAAGACAAACATGAACAGTAGTGTGCTTATTGCTGTCAATACTGGTAACTCAGCAATCGTACACTCTTCAAACATTTACACCCGTTCAGGGTTGGATTCAGATGCATTTTAATTTACTAGAGCTACATCCTCTCAAGTTTGAGATCACATGCATGTGATTTTTGCATGTGATCTTTTTAGAGTAAGTTTTATACCAATAAATATCTACATAGAACTGACAAACTATTTTTCATGTCAAACCATGTACTATAATTCCAGATGTAGTTCAGATATGATTTATGAGTATGTAGATCTGCAGTCTACGCTACCTGTGAGCTCAAAGCTCAGTTCCTATGGTAACGTCCCTGCAGCATGCTCGGGCCTGAGTTTGGAGCACCATGGCCTTTTCAGTTAACAAGAGCTCCAATGCTGTAGGAAGGTGAGAAAAAAACAGATCAGGCTTTTGTGCTCCCACTCACACTCAAGTGAACAGACCTTGTACTGTGCTTGAATTGACACATCATGGCTTGTCCTTGATTTTCATGTTCTTTTTAGTTATATCAATATGTAAGTGGAGATTAACCCATGAATATTATTTGAAGTGCTTGATCTTTGTTTAGGTAGTGTGATTTAAATGTTGCAATTAACCATACATATAGCATGTGTTTTACAACAGGTAGGCAATGCCTCAGTGAATCATTGATGCATTCCATTTTTTTTTTGCACTTGATACAACTCAAAATAATGAAGAAAAAATGGTTTAGTAAGATTTTTGTGGGGGGTGGAGGTGGGGTTCTTTTTCAAAACAGATGCTCATGCATATTCATGATGTGGTCAAGGCAAGTCATCTGTGTGTAAACACATGGGAGAAGGCTTTTAGAGACACAGTGGTTGGTTACTTTCAGTACTTTCAGAATTTAACTGGCTTGAATAAAAGTTCAGTAGGAAGGCTAAAGTACACCTATATTTATGAAATTGAAACACTTATTATAAGTCTGAAGTCTGCTTATATAAGACCTCCAGCTAATGTTTACATCAAATGCCAGAATGGGGAAAATTTTGATTTAACTGAGATTTTTCATGCCATGGTTGTTGGTGCCAGACAGGCTACATGTACTGCAGTCTTTAGAGTTTGGAATAAAAAGAATGGTGCCAAAGAAAAAAAAAAAGGAAAAAAATCCAGTGAGCGTCAGCTCTGTGGGCAGAACACCTTGCTGATAGCCAGACTGGTTTAAGTTGACATGAAGATCAACTCTTTATAGAAATTAATAATATTTCTGACCTTGAGGTTGATGGGCTACAACAGCAGAAGGCCACTCAGAGGCTACAGTGGGTACAAACTCAATAAAACTACAGATTGGAAAAGGACCAGGCAATGTTTTCCAGTTCAGGTGCACCTGTGTAAACTCTACAAACTATATTTAATGCATGAAAATCCTAAGAAATCAGAACTTTCTGAACTTCTCAATCCAGACTCTCTGGCAACAGCAACCATGTCAAAAATCACAGATATGACATTTTTCCCCCACATATTATGATGTTTGATGTGAACATTCACTGACACTCTTGTCCTGCGTCAACATGATTTAATGCATTGTGTTGCTGCCACCTGATTGGCTGATTGGGTAATTGCATGAATGAGTAGGTGTAGAGGTGTTCCTAATAAAGTTGCTAGCTTATGTCTTTCCTTGCTGATTGAATCAAATCTAGGGCTACAGAGAGTTACATGACAGCAGAATATGAAAAGCCCTGTGCTTCAGTCACATGCCACATGCCATATTAATTTTGTTACATTCTAATGCATGGCTTTTGTTCCATTATATGCTGATCATCTTTGACCCGCATGGCTGACTGGATAATATGTGGAAACATTTGTTAATAAATTGTCTAGTTTGATCATTTACCTCATTGTACATGCATAGGAACATATACTGCATCAGAGTACTGCCTAATTAATGAATACAGAATGAACCGTTTTTTGTTTCTGGCTTAAACATGAGTAGGTGGGGGTCATACCAATATGACATTTAAATGTCATTCTCATCTATGTTCTGTCCTGTAACATAAGTCATGTGATCTTCAACTCCTACACCATGATTTTAAGTGCACATTAAGAGTGCACATGTGGTTCAACACTTTAATTTTAGTTGTGGCCCTTGCACTGAGCTTCACTCAAACTGACCTCCACCTGACACCAATTCCAAAACATAGTGCAATAAAGTCTGATTCACATTTACCCCCTTTATCCACCAATGCTTTACTCCAGTTTACAGAATTACATGTGGAAATGAATAAAAGAAAAAGGGGTTACCAAGTGATATTTTTCTAGCAAATCATTTTGGCTGCCAGTAGCTTACAGTGGCCTTGGGACTGAATGGATGTGCTTCACTCCTCCACAGCATCAGAAAATTCACTTTGTGTTTACCTGTTGTCCATGGTAACATGGTGTGAGCAGAAAGCTTGTAAGAACTCGTTTCTATCATCAAGTGAAAAACATGTTGGCTACATGTGTCCTACAGTACACTGAATATAGGAACAAATAGTTGTTTTAATCATGTTTTTCTTCCTAATTTCCCTTTAGCTTTAATATTTTTTTTTTAGAAATACCTTCAGTGCAGTACCCAAAGAGTGCATTCAATAAGATACAATATTGTTCTTGCCAGAGCTGGTCTTTCATCATTTCTCTAAAAAAACTCACAACCCTCCTTCTCTGATGAGCTGTTTCTACTCTGCCCCCCTTTTTTCAAAGATGCTGAGAGTTCTGAAGTCAACCCCTTGAAACTCTTATTCAGTTGTTCATCTTAACCCATTAATATTATTATTAGGTGTTATGAATTATTCAGTAACTGTACTGAAACTATTAAGAAAGGGATGTAGAGATTAGGTTATGAGATTGAATAAAGTAAAGCTGGACCTGGGGTTTAACGGGTTAAACTGGTCAGGATAAAAATGTCAAATCAATTTCAAATCAAAGTAAAATGCTGTAAACCAAATGCGTTTACTTCATTTGACACACAGACATTCAAATACCCATTGTCCCAAAATGGCACTGCTGTAATTATGGCTTTGAGGTGCTGTGTGTCACTGATCCACTATGTACAGTTTAAGTGGCTAATCACATGGATGAGAGGGCTGTAAGGGAACAACGATGGAGGACCATCTCTGTAATTATGTGCAATGGACTCACCCTATTGTGAAACTACTTTACAGAACACCAGATTGTATAATATAAAAATTGGTCTTCTCCCTCTCATTCAATTTTTTCTATGCTACTTAAACCCTCTCAGATCCATTAGCCTAATGTTAGCTGTGTGGATGAGTAAATATTTTGGTGAAACATCAACTAGGGAATAATATTGTAGCTGTGTCATTAAAACAGATGCACGGATGCATGATAGTCACATTAGCTTTACTGTATGTGCATAAACACACTCGTGCACACCCACTCACAGCCTGTTGAACTCACAGTGACTACACTGTATTAAAGACATTCATGAATTTATGAGCAGCACAGCAGAGTTCATACATTTGCACCTGTGATTCTGACTTTGGTGCTTGACAACTTAACACTCGAATGAGTGGGTTAACAAACAAGATGGAGAGAGTGTATATCATGTACTGTGAGGGCTGAAAAGTGGGGAGGATCTCAGAATGGGAGGGTTAGAAAGTAGGAGAGACTGAGAGAGAGAGAGAGAGAGAGAGAAAGAGAGCGAGAGAGAGAGAGAGAGAGAGAGAGAGAGAGAGAGAGAGAGAGAGGTGGGAGAGTCAGTGTCAGAGTCTCTCTGTGCATTGGCAAATGAGCAGGCCTGGGATGCGGTCAGGACTTTAGAGCTCTCATAGGGGTACTGCAGAGGGGGCAGCCCACCTGCACCCCAAAACTTCTAATTCTTCATCCTGACACACACACACACACACACACACACACACACACACACACACAACCAACACATGTTCCTCTGGACCAAGACAGCAAGTTGTTCATACTCTCTAAACGTGCACCACGTCCATCTTAAAGGGATACTTGCAGAAGACGGACAGCAACAATCAAAGGACTATCTATTAAAGCAAGATGACAGAGCCCAGCTCCAAAAAACAAGGATTTAAAAAGTGCCGGAGTGCCACCTTCAGCATTGACGGGTTCAGCTTCACGATCGGTAAGAGTGGAAGGAATCGTGTGGGGTTGTGGGTGTGTAACACAACTTCTTCCTTTAATCTCATTACTGGCTGTTTGAATAGTGTGTTCTGATTAAAATATAGCAGGTACTTGTTTATGTGGGAGATGCATGGAAGAATTCAAAAAGGTCTTTTTGTGCTGATGTGTCAGTAAAATGGTGAATAAAGCAGGAAGCATATTTTGAAAATGAATACGACGAATGCTTATATGGGGTTTAGTGCATCTAATAAAAATACTTATGTATGCAATGTTTAAATATTTTCCAAACTTCATTTCTACCATCCTAACAATAAATGTTTTGAAAGCTTCTTTTCTCCTTGGATCTGATGATAACAATTGGATTTTATTGAAGTTTACATTTGTATTGTTGAAGGTTTTTAATCTTTTGAATGTTAAAGATTTCTCTTACTCATGTTGAATAGAATTAGATTACATAATAGCCCTGTTGTTTTATGTAAAATGAGTCACAATATCTTGCATTTGTATGGAAGCAGACACAGAACAATACAGGCAAAGTGGCAAAATGACATGACAGTTGTTTTGAGATAACATGCAATGGTGGTAATTACAGCCTTACAAAGGTCAAGTGGCACTGCTTATGTTACAGTCGCCAATCAGTCTTTATAGATGCAGCCAAAAGAGCTAAAAAAGCTCTTACAATGTTACCATGTTTTACATCCAAATAATGTTGCACTCATTTATGAGGTTTTGAGGAAGTACAGATGTGTTCTTCAGCAGGTAAGACACTTTCTCTGAGGACCTTCCTGTGCCATCCAGTTACCTTTGTGATTAATGTCTCCATAGTCACCAAAGAGGGGGGAGGGGGTGATGTCATCATTACACAGTGACTTCTGTCGCTTTGTAACAAACAACTCAGTCTCATCCACTGCTGTATATTCGTGTGTGTGTGTGTGTGTGTTTGTGGGTGGGAGTTACCCAGCAGAGAGCTCATTAGAGTACCTGTTGGCTAATCAGAATCAGGTACATGAGGTCACTAGAGAGATTAAAAAAAAAAAAAAGAACTGGACTGGAGGAGGAGAGCAAGATCTGTGTCTGTCCCTCAGAGGGAGACCCTCAATCATCATGTCATTACTGGAGTAGTCTCAGTAGCCGGGGGGAATCATTACCAGTAATGAAGTGGCCTCTTCCTACTCCTGAGGACACACACATTGAGCACAGTGCAGTCTCTACCTACTGACTGAGCTAAAATAGTCCTCTTCTGAAGACTTCTGATCACTCTTTATTATCCATCTGTCACAGCGGAGCACATGTTCCTACTTACCAGTGTGGTCATTCAATTCAGTCTCTCTTTATCCTTTCCTTCCCTTTGGTTTCATTCATCTTTTTATTTTTTATTTTGTATAAATTCTACATATACACTCACCAGCCACTCAAATAAGAACACATATACCCCTGCTCATTCATGTAATAATCCAATTACATGGCAGCAGCTCAATGAATAAAATCATGCAAATTCAAGTCAAGAACTTCAGTGAATAATCACATCAACCATCAGAATGGGAAAAAATGTCATCTCAGTGACTTTAATTGTGGCCTTGTTGTTGGTGCCAGAGAGGATGCTTTGAATATATAGAGTTTACACAGAATGGTGTAAAAAACAAAAACAAAAACAAAAAAAAAACTACTGAGTGGCAGTTCTGCAGGCTTTCTGATGAGAGAGGAGAATGGCCAGACAGTTTTGAGCTGATAGGAAGGCTATGGTAACTCCAATAACCACTCTTCACAAATGTGGCGAGCAGAAACGCATCTGAGAAAACAAAACAAAGAACTTTGAGGCAATGGGCTACAACCACAAGCCACAAGATCCTATCATTCTTCACTCCAGTCAGCCCAGAACAGGAATCTAAGGCTACAGTGGTCACAGGATCACTGAATCTGGACAGTTGAGAAATGTCTTTTTCCAGTCTTCAACTGTTCGATTTCGGTGAGTGTGAGCCTCTGTGAACTCAGATTCCTGTTCTTGGCTGACACGTGAGGAATAGTCTCCTGCTGTTGTAGCCCATCCACCTCAAGGATTTATGTAGATGCATTCTGTTCACAATGGATAAAAGCAGTACATGGTTCTCAGCATTGTTCTGTTGCCACACGATTAGCTGATTGGATAATTGCATGAATGGGCAGGTGTACAAGGGTTCCTATTAAAGTGGATAGAGTGTAAATTAAGAACTTTATTGTGGCCATTAATTTTTGAAAATGTTCATTGCAGATCCTTTGAAAACAGTTTATTAATTTATTCTCACATACAGTAGGGCCACACCTTACAGACAGAGATACTTCAGAACTGTCGTGGAAATTAGACAACACTCACAGACTTGACCTCTTAGGTGAAAAGGTTTATCACAGAAGTATGAATACAGGATAGAAGAAAACAGGATAGAAAAATGAGAGCTCTGAGGTGCTTTTGCGGAATATCTACTATATATGTTAACCAAGAGGGTTAAGGCAGTGCTGGAAAATAATGGTGGCCACACAAAATATTGACACTTTGGACCCAATTTGGACATTAATGTTTTTAGACATTAATCGCTGTGTGTTGAGTCATTTTGAAGGGACAGAAAATGTACACTGTTTATATATATATATATATATATATATATATATATATATATATATATATATATACACCGTAATTTCTATAAGCCACTATTTTTTTCAAATGCTTTGAACATTGCGGCTTAAACAATGATGCGGCTCATTTATGGATTTTTATGGGCTAATGAGTTTCATGCCGCCAAAACTTTTAGCCTCGTCACATCGGACAAATGAAATTACCCAACAGGTCACAGTGGACCAATGAAACTCCATCCATCCATCCATCCATCCATCTTCTACCACTTATTCCTTCTTCAGGGTCACGGGGAACCTGGAGCCTATCCCAGGGGGCATCAGGCACAAGGCGGGGTACACTCTGGACAGGGTGCCAGTCCATCGCAGGGCACAATCACACACACTCACACACTCACACACCCATTCATACACTACGGACAATTTAGACACACCAATCAACCTACCATGCATGTCTTTGGACTGGGGGAGGAAACCGGAGTACCCGGAGTACACTACATTCTTCAGATCAGTCGTTTTGCGCTTCATGCACACCCCCTCTTCAGGGAAAACACACGAAGAAATGCAGATTGGTGACGTCATGTCACCGCCCCGTCGTGTCATGTGTTGTCAAGTCACGTGTGTTTTGGTATTGCCTGCAGCTGTTAGCAGTTTGGCTGGAGTGTATATATACCAGGAGCCATGACACACACGAGCGGGTAATTATATATAGAGTTAGAATAAGATAGCGAATATAGTCTTTGTTCATGCCATGTGTCTTAGTTCTTGTTCATGTTTCCTAGCCATGTCTGAGGTCATGTCAAGGCTAGTTAGCTTATAGCATAGCAATATAGCTTAGCCTGTAGCCTAGCCTGTAGCCTAGTAGCTTATAGCATAGCTTATAGCCTAGTAGCGGATAGTATAGCTTAGAGTTGTATAGACTTAGTTTAGAATATAGATGTAGAAGTGGTTTAGAGAGTATAGATATAGAGTCTTTGTTTCATGTCATAGTTTATGTTTAGGTTAGTTGGTTTAGTTAGCTTAGTTCATTGAGTTGGTCATGGTTCTTGTATCTCTTGAGTCTGCTCTCCTCTCTTTCAATAACAAGGTCTCATCCTAACTGCATTTGCATCCATCCTGCTTCGTTTACATCACGAATCATGACAGTTACAACGTGGACACCTGCAGCTTATAGACAAGTGCAGCCTATATATGTACAAAATAGTTTTTCTTTTTAAAATTAGCGGGTGCGGCTTATATTCAGGTGCGCTCAATAGTCCGAGAATTACGGTGTGTATATGTATATATATATATATGTATATGTATATATATATATATATATATATATATATATATATATATATATATATATATATATATATATATATACAGTGCCTTGCAAAAGTATTCGGCCCACTTGAACTTTTCAAACTTTTGCCACATTTCAGGCTTCAAACATAAAGATATAAAATTAAAAATTGTTGTGAAGAATCACCAACAAGTGGGACACAATTGTGAAGTGGAATTAAATCTATTGGATATTTTAAACTTTTTTAGCAAATAAAAAACTGAAAAGTGGTGCGTGCAAAATTATTCGGCTCCCTTTACTTTCAGTGCAGCAAACTCACTCCAGAAGTTCAGCGAGGATCTCTGAATGATCCAATGTTGTCCTAAATGACTGATGGTGATAAATAGAATCCACCCGTGTGTAATCAAGTCTCTGTATAAATGCACCTGCTCTGTGATAGTCTCAGGGTTCTGTTGAAAGCGCAGAGAGCATCATGAAGACCAAGGAACACACCAGGCAGGTCCGTAATACTGTTGTGGAGAAGTTTAAAGTCGGAATTGGATACAAAAAGATTTCCCAAGCTTTAAACATCCCAAGGAGCACTGTGCAAGCGGGTGGGTGGGTGTCATGATGGAAAATAAGAGAACATCAGTAAGTGGCCTTAGTAAGATAACATCAGTAAGATAACTGAGATGCCAAACAATGAAAAAATAAATCCAATCTCAACAAAACATGACTGTTTACAATAATTATTAGTTACATTTAAATGTAGTTTATAAGAAAAATTGGTTGTTATTTGTTGTCAGATGTTTGTAACCAGCCCACTTTCCAGCCCACCTGTAAATAACACTTCTATGAGTGCTCCTTTTGACTACTAGCAGATACAGCAAAAAAATAAATAAAATACACTTTGCATACACACATACTGTAGAGCACATGTCCACTAAACTGTTGACAGTCTCATCTGAATGTTCTCTCTCAGAGACAAGCCAGTTCCCTCAGCTTAAAATCCATAGAGGCCACTTACTGATGTTCTCTTATTTTCCATCATGACACCCACCCACCCACACACACACACACATCCCTCCCTAGTGGCTGTGACAACCAAACAATAATCATCCTTCACCTTTACTTTCTGAAAAGTCCCAAAGGACATGTCGGAACAAAGCACTGCTTGCATCACAGCGCTTTCATTTTATTCCATTCACTACTAACAGTTTGTACAATGTCAAGCTACAATTTCTTTCCTTTAAAAAAGACATACTGTATGTTCACATATATTGGTGCTTGAAAGTTTGTGAACCATTTAGAATGTTCTGCATATCTGCATAAACATGACCTAAAATATTATCAGATTTTCACACAAGTCCTAAGTAGACAAAAAGAACCCGATTGAAACAAATGAGACAAAAATATTATATTTGGTCATTTATTTATTGAAGAAAATAATCCAATATTACATATCAGTGAATGACAAATGTATGTGAACTGCCAGGATAAGCAGTTTAATTTGAAGGTGAAATTAGAGTCAGGTGTGAGTGAGCACCCAGTTTTATTTAAAGAACAGGGATCTATCAATGTCTGATCTTCACAACACATGTTTGTGGAAATGTATCGTGGCATGAACAAATGAGATTTCTGAGGTTGAATAGTTGTTATGCTCATCAGGCTGGAAAAGGTTACAAAACCATCTCTAAAGAGTTTTGACTCCACAATCCACAGTCAGACAGATTGTGTACAAATTGAGGAAATTCCAGATCATTGTTTCCCTCCCCGGGAGTGGTCAACCCACAAAGATCACTCCAAGGGCAAGACATGTAATAGTCTGAGAGGAGACACAAAGGAACCCAGGTTAAATACTAAGCAACTACAGTGGTGTGAAAAAGTGTTTGCCCCCTTCCTCATTTCCTGTTCCTTTGCATGTTTGTCACACTTCAAACCAATTTAAACAATAGTCAAGGACAACACAAGTAAACACAAAATGCAATTTGTAAATGAAGGTGTTTATTATTAAAGGTGAAAAAAAATCCAAACCATCATGGCCCTGTGTGAAAAAGTGATTGCCCCCCTTGTTAAAACATACTATAACTGTGGTTGTCCACACCTGAGTTCAATTTCTCTAGTCACACCCAGGCCTGATTATTGCCACACCTGTTCACAATCAAGGCATCACTTAAATAGGAGCTGCTTGACACAGTAAGGTCCACCAGAAGATCCTTAAAAGCTACACATCATGCCGAGACCCAAAGAAATTCAGGAACAATTGAGAAAGAAAGTAATTGAGATCTATCAGTCTGGAAAGGGTTATAAAGCCATTTCCAAAGCTTTGGGAATCCAGCGAACCACAGTGAGAGCCATTATCCACAAATGGCGAAGACATGGAACAGTGGTGAACCTTCCCAGGAGTGGCCGGCCGCCCAAAATTACCCCAAGAGCGCAGCGACAACTCATCAAAGAGGTCACAAAAGACCCCACAACAACGTCCAAAGAACTGCAGGCCTCACTTGCCTCAGTTAAGGTCAGCGTTCATGCCTCCACCATCAGGAAAAGACTGGGCAAAAATGGCCTGCATGGCAGAGTTCCAAGGAGAAAACCACTGCTGAGCAAAAAGAACATCAAAGCTCGTCTCAATTTCTCCACAACACATCTTGATGATCCCCAAGACTTTTGGGACAACATTCTGTGGACCGATGAGACAAAAGTGGAACTCTTTGGAAGGTGTGTGTCCAAGTATATCTGGCGTAGAAAGAACACTGCATTTCATAAAAAGAACATTATACCAACAGTAAAATATGGTGGTGGTAGTGTGATGGTCTGGGGCTGTTTTGCTGCTTCAGGACCTGGAAGACTTGCCGTGATAAAAGGAACTATGAATTCTGCTGTCTACCAAGAGATCCTGAAGGAGAATGTCCGACCATCTGTTCGTGTACTCAAGCTGAAACAAACTTGGGTTCTGCAGCAGGACAATGATCCTAAACACACCAGCAAGTCCACCACCGAATGGCTGAAGAAAAACAAAATGAAGACTTTGGAGTGGCCTAGCCAAAGTCCTGACCTGAATCCTATTGAGATGTTGTGGTATGACCTTAAAAAGGCCGTTCATGCTCGAAAACCCTCTAATGTAACTGAATTAGGACAATTCTGCAAAGATGAGTGGGCCAAAATTCCTCCAGGACGCTGTAAAAGCCTCACTGCACGTTATCGCAAATGCTTGGTTGCAGTTGTTGCTGCTAAGGGTGGCCCAACCAGTTATTATGTTTAGGGGGCAATCACTTTTTCAGGGCCATGATGGTTTGGATTTTTTTTCACCTTTAATAATAAACACCTTCATTTACAAATGTTTACTTGTGTTGTCCTTGACTATTGTTTAAATTGGTTTGATGTTCCGAAACACTTAAGTGTGACAAACATGCAAAGGAACAGGAAATGAGGAAGGGGGCAAACACTTTTTCACACCACTGTAAATGTCACTCTCACATTGGCTAATCGTAATGTTCATGAGTCCATCATCAGGGGATCACTGAACAACAATGGTGTGCATTGCAGGTTTGCAAGAAGAAAGCCACTGCTCTACAAAAAGTACATAAGCAAACTGCAGACAGGTAACAATGATCACATGGACAAGCCAGAAAGGTAATGGAAAATGTGGATGGATGAAATGAAAATATTTTTTTTTTTTGTTTAAATGAGAAGTGTTATGTTTGCTGAAAGGAAAACACTGCATTCCTGCACAAGAACTTTATAACATCTGTGAAACATGGTGGAGGCAGTATCATGTTTTTGGCCAGGATTGCTTGCAATCATTGAACAACAATTTCTAAATTATACCAGTGAATTCTAAAGGAAAATGTCAGGACATCTGTCTATGAGCTGAATCTCAAGAGGAAGCGGGTAATACAGCAAGACTACAAAATTAAGCACACATCATTCTACCAAAGAATGGTTAAAGAAGCATAAAGTTAATGTTTTGGAATGGCCAAGTCCTGACCTTAATCCAATAGGAATGTTCTGGAAAGATCTGAAGTAAGCAGTTCATGTGAGGAAACCCACAAACATCCCAGAGTTGAACCTGTTCTGTACTGAGGAATGGGCTAAAATTCCTTCAAGCCCATGTAAAGGACTGATCAACAGTTACCGGAAACGTTTAGTTGCAGTCACACCAGAATATTGAAAGCAAAGGTTCACATAGTTTTCAGATATGTGTAATACTGAATCATTTTCCTCAATAAATAATGACCAAATATAAAATTTTTATCTCATTTGTTTAATTGGGTTCTCTTTGTCTACTTTTATGATTTGTGTGAAAATCTGATGATGCTTCAGTATCATATTTATGCAGATATACAGAAAATTGTAAAGAGTTCACAAACTTTCAAGCACCATTATATAGTGATATCCTTCATAGAGAGATTATATGTTTCATTCATCACACAGAGGGCACAGAGTTAATGCTTAACACCAGCCAAATGTACTGGTGTTAAATAATCCTGTGTCACATTTTTAATAAAGTGATCATAGTTTGGTGAATTATTAAGGATTTTGCTGTACAATTTGCTTCTTTCTAATTAGTGGTCTTAAAACTTATTTTGCAATGTAAGCAATACTACCAAACTACAAAAAGTTGATGAACAAAAATTTTGTAAAATTATTTTTCTCACAAATCTAAAATATTTCACAAAATAAAGAATGTATACCATTAATCTGTATACAGTATATTTATTACATCTAATGGGACTTATACAATATGTTTGTATATGCTGTCCTCAAGATATATGCTTATCCTTCTGTCACTCTTCACTCTTTTCAATTGCAGTCGCAAATGAAACAGGAGATAGCCACCCCAGGCCTCTGGCCCGCTTTGCACGTGAGTATCTATACTATAACAGCCTGAATATATTATTATCAAACACTATAGTACATAAGATGTGCATAATAGTACTTGTAAAATAAATATGCTGAAATCTTATATCTGACTGATCAGAAGGTTGATAAATGTTCTAGATCAACACGGCTCTGACAGTAAAGTAGTTCAGTAAATCACTGATGTTCTAATATGTGATAGTAATCGCTAATTCATGGGGACTTGTATGGCAGATGTTCCACATAATCTAAGGCTAATAATAAATAGAATTAAGAACGTATTGTTAAATAACCAAGTAAAACAAATTGCAGATGTGGTGTAGACATCATTTAACATTGTCACAACTCGTGACGGAGCGGATGAAGGAAGGAGGTAAGCGCACATAAGAACAAGTGAGTTTATTTAATACAGATTCAGGCAGACAAATCCAAAACATAATCCAACGGCGTAGTCAGAAAACAGGCGAAGGTCAGGCGAACGGCAAACAGCCATAAACTTGGGGCAAGGCAGATCTCAGTAACGTGGCCCGGAAAGCGGGGTCGAGAAACAAACTTAAGCATAAACATGAACGTGAGCTATGACAATGATCTGGGAGCAGATAACCCAGCGTGAACTAACTAACAAGGAACGTGATACTATGTGTAATTAACCGCGCCGTGTATAGTACGGCACGTAGTATATAAGCCGGTATGAATTAGCTTAAACAGCTTGCAGCTGAAAGCAATACAGACCCACGTGGGGATCCAACCTATGACAGAAACGGGGCGGGGACATGAGAACATAAACAAAACACACGTGCCCTCCCAGCCAATGACAGAAACAAAAACAAAAGCACATGTCAAAATGTCACAACAGATGTGCACGCGCTCGCGCAACTGCGCGCGAGCATGCTGCTTCAAGGGGGAACTGCAACAAACATTTATGGAAGGAGTCTCCAGTGCGAGCACATTATCAATTAAAAGTAAAGCTGTTTGCTTATGTTTTTTTTTTTTCGCTCATTAAAAGAGGGAAAAAAGAGCCTAGAGAGGGAACAACTGTTTATTATAGTTACTAATGTGTGCCATAACAGGATGTTCCACAACATGTAGATGTAAGTATACACTTACACTATACATTGAGGTGTAACAGGAATGAAACACTTTGGGATTATATAATCAAATGCAGAATGTTTGCATCTCTGCTTCACGTCAGACCACATCACAATATAATCAATGTCCTTGATTATAACAGCATGCCCTGTTATGCATTCCTTACAAAGTAATATAATAGGCATTTATAATCTGACTATATCTATATTTATATTATGTTTTGCTGACATTATGAACAAACAACCTGAATGGTAAGTGGTATTCAGTTATTCATTTAGATTTTGTAATTTGCTTATTCTCTCTTTACCACATCATTTTTGACAAAAACTAACCAGTGAATGGGTTTCACCATGTGTATTTGTAGCAAGTAGGCTAGATGGCAGCATTAGCCAGCATCATGCTTTAGTAAGAGGAATTCATGTGTTAGTCGCAGCTTGTTATTGACCAGTGGCGCAGGAGGTCTACTGGCACAATCGATGGGAGGGATATAAATCTTTCATCTAAAACTGTCATTTTGGTGGATATCCACACCAGTTTTTTTGGTGAATATATTGTAAACAAACAAACAAACAAATGCAGTATTGTTGGTTTATTTGGCTTTTCAAAACACACGTTTGTATATACCATGTAAAAATGTTACAGTCAGACAACTTTATTATTTAACTTTCTAATTAATTGATCTCTGTTGTACCTTCCTGACCCTGTACCCTCTGGTAATTGAAGGCTCCAAGTCCCAAAATGCCTTGTGGAATGCTATAACAGCGGGCATCGGGATCAGGGACAAAGACAAGAGAGGGATATTAATTGACCCACGTAGTCCTGAGGAGATCCTCGCTGATGAGTTGCCTGCTGTAGACAGTCCTGATGCCATGGAGAAGACTGCAATCAGGTTTGCAAGATGTGATACTCTTTTATTCTTAATGTTCGTCCTTCTCACTGACACAGCTCCATCCAGTATAAGTGACTGTTGATTAACAGAGGGATAAAGGTGTGACCGATATGTCTATTCACTGAGTTGAATCTGATTGATGAGAATAACCTAATGTTTTCTGTTGTTTGTGAGTGCTGCCTGCTTAAATATGGGTAAAAAAAAATATTAGCCTCTCCACTTTGTGTTGACAGACAAGGCTGTTGTGGGTCAGTGAACATGTAAGGATTATAGCAATCGAAGTGCAAGTGTTTGTGAACTCACTAAATATTTGTGTGAACACCTTTGTGTAAGTGCTTCGAACTTAGTAGAACAGCTGGTAGGTGGTGATTGGAGGGTATTGACTGAACAATGAGACTTTAGGTCCACATGACATATCAACATGACCTGATTGCTGTGTATGTTCTATCTATGGTAAAATGCTGCCATGGATTCTCTGACAATTTAATTATATATATATATATATATATATATATATATATATATATATATATATATATATATATATATACGATGTTGCTTTAGGTGTGTACCATTAACAAAAATTGCTACACATTGAAACAAATAATAATCAGGCATTTAGTATGTCTCTGTCTTGGATACCACTGCCTATAGCAACTAATCCCTTTCACATATTTAATAAATTCAAATAAGGAAAGAGAAGTACCATAACATACAACATATTAACAAAAAGAATGTATGACAAAAAACATTTTATTTTAAAGGTTAAAAAGAATGGCCAATAACCATTTTAAAAAGGAGCAGCCAACACAATCAAGCATTGGTTAAATAAAACCGTCACAAAGGGATTTACCAAATGATCCTAGGAGGGTCTGAGGCTTCCTGTATGAAGGGCACGCTAGTACAGAAGCACCAGCTTTACAAAAGGAAAAAAGCACCCCACTAATCATACCCACAAAATTCACTGCAAATAAACACAGAAATAATAACGACCCTTAATTAAGTACAGCCCAAGGTGCAGAAAAGGACCTCCCCCAGCCTCAGGAAGCACTCAGCTCCTACAAGAAGAAAAAAACCCCCAAAACAAGACAAACAAACAAAAAAAAAAAAAACCACACCAATTACAATCTGCTCAAAGCAGACAAACAAAAGAACACAAAACAGAAACATGTACTGTCGCAAAATCACAGATAACTCACACTCAACTGATTACAAGTAGCACGTTTACCAAAGCTGACCAAAATCTCTACTACCACACAGCAATATCAGTATAACTGATAAAACAGTTACAATACCGTTAAAGAAAACTAACACAAAACAAAAACCAAATCAAACCATAAAGTCGCAAAAAGCAGCAGAGTAGAACCAAACAGCAACGTGGCTCCATGAGTGAGGGGGAGGCGCTATACCGAAATGACCACATCTCACTCAGCCCACCTTAACGCATGCCAAATCTGCCAAGAGCAGACAAGTGTTACAACCTCAATTTAGAAAGCATGCGAGATAGTTTAGCTCAAGTAACAGAACTAAATGATTTACCTACCGTGATCCGATGATATGATACTCACGATGGTACATACGAAAGTCATGACAACGTCTTTAATAGTTGTGATGACAACAGCTGGCACTCCGACCGAAGCTAAGTTAAATTACCATGCTACACATTTGGGAGCCTTGACGGCACAGCACACTGATTATGAGCAGCCACACACAGTTTCAGGAGCCCAACATCACACTAAACAAATAAAGCTCATGGAAATAGACAACACTAGCATCACACAGCTAAGCAATAAAGCTAAAAACACACAGATATAGTCCACAGCAACGAAAAGGAAGGTGGCGTTTTCGACCATGACACATTCTAAGAGGCCTTAATATACTGTATATACTGTAATAGACCATTTATATACTGTTGTAGGGAGAGAGCCCATTGGCCACGTAGTTAATAAGGGTGACGTTCTGACCACGACTCACACCCCACTACATATAGCACCTGTAAATGAGCTTCTCAAAGCACTATAGATAGTGGAAATACATAAAAAAAAAACTAAACAAACGAGAAACCAGCAATGGATACATCATCAAAAAAACCCCAAAACAAACAACAAATCAACGATGAATACCACAATCAATATTAAGCCATATATTAAGCCATTTTCAAATATGATTGAAAAATTCCAAGTGAATGTACTTCACGAATTTCAGCTGGAAGTAGGTTCCACTTCTTGGGTGCGTGTACAGTTCCCTCCACTAATATTGGCACCCTTGGTAACTATGAGCAAAGAAGGCTGTGAACAATTGTTTTCATTGTTTAACCTTTTGATATTTTAGTTTAAAAAAAAAAAAAATCAAAACTTTCTGCTCTCATGGATATCAAACAATTGCATGTTTCCAAGAGTACAATCCAAAATCCCCTACATCACCATAAGTTGTTTGGAAGGGTTTCAACAAAAAGCATTTTCAGTTTGCCAGACACTACTGGAACTTCAAATGGGCTTGGGTTCTATGGTCAGATGAAATCAAAATAGAGCTTTTTGACAATAAACACCAGATGGTTTTGGCACAAAGAGGTAGCCATATGGAAAAGTACTTCAAGCCCACTGTTTTTCTGCTAGAAGACCTGGACATTTTGTTAGGATACATGGCATCATGGACTCTATCAAATATCAACAGATATTAAATGAAAACCTGACTGCCTCTGCTAGAAAGCTTAAAATTGGCCATGGTTTGATCTTCCAGCAGGACAATGAACCAAAACATACATCAAAATCAACACAAAAATGTTTTAAAGACCACAAAAGCAAGGTCCTGCCATGGCCATCACAGTCCCCTTATTTGAAACCCATAGGAAACCTGTGGGGTGAACTGAAGAGGCAAGTCCACCAGCATGGACCTCGAAATTTGAAGGATCTGGAGAGATTCTGTATGGAGGAACAGTCTCAGATCCCTTGCCATGAATTCTCCAACCTCATCAAGCATTATAGGAGAATACTCAGAGCTGTTATCGTGACAAAGGGAGGTAGCACAAAGTATTGACTAAAAGGGTGCCAATAATTGTTGCACACATATTTAACAAAGATTTTTTTTGTATAAACCTGTGTTCTGTTTGAAATTGTTTGATATCCATGATATCCATATTTTTGTGAAATTGTTGAACAAAAGTTTTTGAAAATATTCACAGCCACTACTCATATTTACCAAAGGTGCCAGTATTTGTGGAGGAGCCAGTCCATGAAGTGCTTTAAATGTAAGCATGAGAACTTTAAAAACGACTCAAAATCTGACCGGAAGCCAGTGCAATGATTTCAAAATGGTTGTAGTTAAAATTCTAGTTTCAGAATTTTAAACATACTGCAGTTTATTTTCATATTAAGATATTAATGAACGTTTCCACCACTGAGAAGGATAGCATGGGACACAACTTTGCAATATCTCTAAAGATAAAAAAAAAGTCTTTACTATATTTTGTACATGGAGGTCGAATGACAATGAAGAATCTAAGATCACTCCTAGATTCCTCAATTTTTTCTGAAACTCATGTACAGAGATCTAAAAAACTGGCCAAGTGGAAATAAATAAAGACTGAAAAGTAAGAATCCTAAAACTGAACCCTGAGGGACACCAAAAATAAAAAGTGATCCAATATCAGACCTGTATTCCTCTATAGCAACAAACTGAAAGAGAACCAGCATCAGAAGCCATTAGAAAGTCATTTGTTACTTTAACCAAGGCTGTTTCAGTGCTATGAAATTTTCGAAAACCAGAGTTCAACGGGTCAAAAATATTATTGACAGAAAGATGGTTATGCAACTGTAAAGCAACAACATGTTACAAAGATTTTGCCAGGAAGGGAAGATTTGATATAGGATGGTAGTTATACAAGTCTAAGTTTTGCTTCTTTAGTACAGGGGTAACAGCAGCGTTTTTTAATGCAGCTGGGACTACACCGGAACTCAACGACTCATTATTATGAGCACTGCTGGACACAAAAAATCAAAACATGACTTAAACAAGCCTGTAGGTAGAGGATCAAGCATGCAAGTGGTAGTGTTCATACCTGAAACCACTGTAACAAGTGACACAAAGTCAGGTTGCAAAAATTTTAAAAAAGATAATGACCCGAAAAACTTGACAACTTGAATGAGAAGTAATAGAAGAAGAAGTAATAGAAGAAGAAAGAAACCCGCTTTAATCATTGCCATTGCTTTTTCACTTAATAAATTAATAATTAACAAATTAATGCATTTTTATATTTATATTTTTCCTCAATTGCACAGCAGACTGTGATAATACTTGATACAGATGATTTTTGCTCTGCTGGCTAGCTTGTTACTGTTAATTTATTAGGAACACTATACTAATACTTGGTAGGGCTTTCCCTTTACTCTCAAAACAGCCACAATTATTTGTGGCATGGATTCCACAAGATGTTGCAAACATTCCTTTGAGATTCTGGTCCATTGTGATGAAACGTAGTGGAGACGGATGCAGGCGCAGATCAAAAGTCTTTATTGAACTTAGGTACAAAACTCAAAGCAAACATAGTGTAGAAACAATATCCCTTTCGGCTTGGATAACAGCTACAAAACCTAGTCCCCGAACAACCGAACATATCAACATTCCAACAAACATTCTGTGTGTGTGTGTGTGTATATATACAGTGCCTTGCGAAAGTATTTGGCCCCCTTGAACTTTTCAAACTTTTGCCACATTTCAGGCTTCAAACATAAAGATATAAAATTTAAATTTTTTGTGAAGAATCACCAACAAGTGGGACACAATTGTGAAGTGGAACGAAAACTGAAAAGTGGTGCGTGTAAAATTATTCGGCCTCTTTACTTTCAGTGCAGCAAACTCACTCCAGAAGTTCAGCGAGGATTTCTGAATGATCCAATGTTGTCTTAAATGACTGATGGTGATAAATAGAATCCACCAGTGTGTAATCAAGTCTCTGGATAAATGCACCTGCTCTGTGATAGTCTCAGGGTTCTGTTGAAAGCGCAGAGAGCATCATGAAGACCAAGGAACACACCAGGCAGGTCCGTAATACTGTTGTGGAGAATTTTAAAGCCGGATTTGGATACAAAAAGATTTCTCAAGCTTTAAACATCCCAAGGAGCATTGTGCAAGCGATCATTTTGAAATGGAAGGAGTATCAGACCACTGCAAATCTACCAAGACCTGGCCGTCCCTCTAAACTTTCAGCTCAGACAAGGAGAAGACTGATCAGAGAAAAGTTCAAGGGGGCCGAATACTTTCGCAAGGCACTGTGAGTGTGTGTATATATATATATATATATATAGATATATATATATATATATATAAAAATTGCATCATGCAATTCCTGTAGATTTTTCAGGTGCACTTTCATGCTGTGAATCTCCCATTCTACCACATCCCAAATGCGTTCTATTGGATTTGGATATGGTGACTGATCTGATGTGGTCTTCTGCTGTTGTAGCCCTTCCACCTCAAGGTTCAGCTTGTTGTGCATTCTGAGATGCTTTTCTGCTCACAGTAGTTGTGCAGAGTGGTCATCTGACTTACTGTAACCTTTCGGTCAGCTCGATTATCATTCATTGACCTCTTTCATCAACAAAGTGTTTCCATCCGGAGAACTGCTGCTCACTTGATGTTTTTTCTTTATTGCACGATTTTGAGTAAACCTTAGAGACTGTTTTGCATGAAAATCCCAGGAGATCAGTACTTATAGAAATACTCAAAAGTAGTCACATGAATGTGTACTATATTAAATGATTCTTACATATCTTGTACTATACCACTATAGTATGTAATATCCAGTATATACTGGTGCAATGTGCAGTGTACAGTATGTAAATATAACACAGTGAAGTACTGCTTCAATCCTTCCTCCTGATGTTGTCTGAGAGTGTCTGTGTATTCAATAAATTTTTGTTTTCTTTTATGCCTTTTATTTTTGGTACACACCATTACTCCAGCTAATGGATGCAGCCAGCAATATGGATCTGTGTAGAGTGGTGAGAAAGCAACAGTTATTAACAGGAACCACTGTTAATAGCTGTCTAGATCCAAGCTGCTACCTACAGTAAACCAACCTACAGTACAAGCTGGTGTTCCTCAGCATCTTTATGATTAACTTTAGGTCCCTGAAGCCAGTATAGTCCAGTGTTAAATTAGTACAGCCAGTAAAAGATTCTAGATATTATCTCGATCCATTTTTTTTTACAGTTTCATTTTTATTGGACATTTCTGCTTAGAATTTCTGCTAAAAATTTCAGCTAAAAATTTCTGCTAAACATATCTACATTTCTGCAAAACATTTCTACTAAACATTTCTGCAAAATGCCTTTTCTCTTCTGCCCCCCACCCTTTCCCAAATATTCCATTGAGAAGAAAACAAAAAACAAATTGAGCAACACAACAGTAAACATTCACAGTTTTTTTTTCTTTCTATACTAACAAAGGAAAACAAAATTAAAAATATCGAATACCCACAACCTGCCCCACTGACTCATCATGGCTACCCAATAACTGTCGCTAGATATTGTAAGATATTGTAAAATCCAACAACAGGCACAAAAAATTAAGTGTGAAGTGTCTGTAACTCCATAAAGTATACAATAAAGGGATGCCATTTATAAAAAAAAAAAAAAAAAACCTGTCCGTACAACCGTTCATCCTATATCTTATTTTCTCAAGTTTCAGAAAAAACATCACATCCTTTGTCCACTGGGAGATCTCGATCCATTTTTGACTTAGAGTGCCCAGACCTCAGAGGTATTTGTCTTGATTCTAAACTCTGTCATCATTCAACTCTATGCCCACATTCCAGACTCCTTTGAATATTACTGCCAAAGCATCTTCCAATATGTAATATCTAACAGGATTTCCATAAACTCCAGATGGCAGCCATTGTCTTGATTTATTTCAAATACAGCTTGTTACAGCTTGCAAAAATAGTCTGCTATGGATGTAGTTATTTTGCCTGTATAAGTGCTTTGCTTTCCTTTATCTATCATCTTTAATACTTAAATGCGACCAAACACATACATAGTGAGTGTGTTCCAACTCTGTGTGGTTAGACTTGACTGTGGTACCTCTTTTTTTTTTTTTTTACCACAGGGCAAAAAGGAATTTTTTGGAGATGCCCATGTTCAGCACTGAATTTATTTGTGATATTCGCACTCCTCAGTAGGGGTTAAGAGCTGAAATGAAAGTAGACAGGGCTTTAATAATTTGCAGATTTTTTAAACCTAGACTACCATGTTTAAATTTTATAATTTTATTGTGGTGGTTGTATTCTGCGTATTACTACCAATAAAGCTTTAATTCTGTTGTATCTCTGTACCCGTTATTGTGGAGAGGTATGAATTGTTTGCCCAGCAGAATGCTTACAACCTCCTGTTACGAATAAGAACAGTTGGCAGGAAGTAAGCACAGGAGCGCTGTCTTTATTAACAATCCACACAAACAAAGCCAAACACAGGGAGCGCGGTCTATACGGGACTAGAGAGTAAACATGAAACTACAAACAAGGCAGGAAACGGGACATGACAACAAAGACCGTTTAGTATGCTAAACCTAGATGCTGCACCCCCAGTAATGGTAGCTCTCCGGTATCTAGCTACAAATAATATCGCGCGAAGTGCACATCCACCAGATGGGTTTAAGTACCCAACATAATCAATACTAAACATGGATACCTGGCACAAATTAATAACAACTCAAACATAAAGTGAACAAACGTCATGTGTTTAGTCTCTAGTGAGCAGCGCCACAGTGCCATCTGTTGGCCGTGGCATAACATAACCCCCCTCCAAAGGTGCTCCTCCCACAGCACCAACAACCCCCCTCCAACAGGGGTCCTGGGCCCCTGGGAAAGCGTTCTCTCGCCGACACAAAAAACGAGGCAGCCTCCGCCGGGCAGTAGACTGGCAGAGCACCACCCCTGATGGCACTGGAACGCTGTGCGGCAGCCCCGGAATGCTGGGCGGCGGCCTCAGATCGCTGGGTGGCATCCCTGGTAGCACTGAACCGCTGGGCAGTGTCTTCAGCAAGGCTGGAACTGGACTGGAGCTCAGGACAGCCTCCTCAGCCGGACATGGCAAAGGGACGGCCTCCTCGACCGCTGAGCTGGACAGCAGGACAGCTTCCTCAGCTGTGCAAGGCAGCGGGACGGCCTCCTTGGCCAGATTGGATAGTGAGACACCCTCCTTAGCTGTGCAGGGCAGCGGGACGGCCTTCTTGGCCGGACAGGACAGTGAGACACCCTCCTCAGCTGTGCAGGGCAGCAGGACGGCCTCCTCAGCTGGGCTGGACAGCAGGACGGCCTCTTCGGCGGGCAGGAGCTCCACAGCCGAGACCCCACCGTAGGCCTATGGCTGGAGCTCCGCTGTCTTCATTGCCCCCCCAAAGGTTCTAGGCTAGCCCTCAGTTCCGTACTGGGCATCTCTTCCATCCACCGCAAATTCCGCTGCCTAAATAACGCAGCTTCATACTACGCCTGCTGCCTCCTGACCGCAGCTTGGCACTCCTCCTGCTGCTTGCGCTGCCAGGCATAGTACTCCTCCTATGTCGGGTAGTCCCAGTAATAAAGAAATTTCCCGACACAGTGCTCTCCTGCTACCTCCATCTTGAGGCACGATGTACTGTAATGGAACGGGACTGGAGGCGGATGCAGCTGCAGATCCAAGTCTTTATTGTACACGTACCTCAAATAAGCAAAGAAAACGCGGCCTTCAACGGGAAACTGAAATCGTGGCATGAAACGAGATCGTGAATCAAGGCATGGAAACAATCTAAACAAACTACATCACGTGTCTTACATATACAAACTATGTAACCTATACAAACGATAATACTGAGTGAAGTGCTCAGTAACTGAGGGGTTTAAGTACCAACATATTCAATACTAAACATGGACACCTGGCGCAAATTAATGACAACTCAAACATGAAGCGAACAAACTAAAACAAACGTCACGTGTCCATTTCGCCGAGTTCAGTCTCTAGTGAGCAGCGCCACAGTGCCATCTGTTGGCCGTGGCGTAAAAGTTCCCTTTCCCATCACCATGCTCACCAGTAGCTAAACACAGACTCATGATACTCTGCACACCGAAACCCAACAGTGTCCTGACTAATCTTATAACAGACTTGCAGTGATAAAAGAATTCATTTGTTTATACTGATTGGAAATCATTTTATCTGTCATTTTCCAATGCCAGTGTATTGCTAGAAAGGGTTCATGTGTATATCCAAAATCTAGACAAGCAGAATAGTAAGAGGAATTTTTTTTTAATGTAGACTGCAATCTAAAGGGAATATTTTGCTTCATTCATAGAATCACACTTTTAGTTGACCAAGCAAATGCTCATTCTCCAGGCAGACAAACAAGAGGAACAGTAAGTGGGAGCAGTCATAGCATCAGTTATTTTCTTTGAATCAAAATTTATTTTATTTTTATAAGACTTTTAACAGACGTTGTTAGGGTTTCCAGGGTTATGTTCCTATTTTATGTTAGAAAATATAACCGTGTGTGTGTGTGTGTTTGTGTGTGTGTGTGTGTGTGAGAGAGAGAGAGAGAGAGAGAGAGAGATTGATATTTAAATGTTGCAGATGAAATGGCACTCGGTATTTCTGTGACTAAAAGATGCTTTGAAAGCTTAATTATTTTTCATGACCTTTCCAACTCTTCTGGTGATTAGAAAACACTTTCCACCAAGAAAATGTATCTTCATGTGCTTATGCATGTGTTCGTGTGTTTGATTGTATGTGCATCTTGTGATTATATGACGACAATATGAATAACATTTGGAGGGAAACAACTTAGCATATTTACCATACCAAGAATGAGAACAATTTTGCACACCTATCAAAATTTTTGGTTGAGCTTATGTTATCCATGCTCTTTGACTGCCAGGGATTGTGAGATAAAGAAACTGAAGAGACTGAATAAAGGATGGCACTGCTCTGATTGTATAATCCTTTCTGTCTCATCCACATTGTGGTGACAGAGAGACAGCAAGAGTTATAGCAAGATGTATCATGCACACAAAGTGGAAATTTAAGGTCTCCACAAAATGCAGACTTTGTAAATCTGTTTGTTTATTCTGCTTTTGCAGAATTATTTAAGTCTTTTAATCTTTGTGGCTAGTTGCATTGAGAGCAGTTACAATTACTGTTTTCATTGAGTCTGCATTGTGTTGCTGAGAAAGTTCTAAGTGCTGATCTATTTTATGATTTTTTCTCTCCATTTAATACTGGCCATTTGACTAGTGTAATATAATTCAGGACACATTCATATTTTCTATCTTTTCAAGTTATTGAAAGGAGAAATCGTTTTGTGAGAGCTTGAATTTCCCATCATGCATATAGTAAAGACCCCCCCCTCTCTCTCTCCCCCTCTCTCTCTCTGTCGGGAATTTGTCTGCAGTTCTAATGTCCTTTTGTCCTTTTTTCAGCAGACAGTATGTGGATGATCCAGGGCAAAGATCAGTCAGTGGTAGAGAAAAGGTGTACACACGAGACACGGGTTTCTGCCTGCCTGCAACAAAATGGCATTAGTTCTGACGTCAATGTGCCACTCAGCTTGCTACAAATACCTAGCCATAAACAGCACTCCAGTGAACTCTATATTGTTCTGTTAGCACTTCATTGTGCGTGTGGAGGCACTTGTGAAGGGACGCTGGGGAGAGAGCTCCACTGCAAAGAGGAGAAATATGAACTACGTGATACATACTCTCTGTATTTCCCTCCCTTTTGCAATATAACATAGCCCTGTGGCACCAAACTGCATGGTTGAAAGCTCAGCACATAGTTAAACATCATTTACACAGTAAAAGTATCTCAGTGAGAACATACACAAATGTCACATCAGCAGGGACCGAAAGCTTGTCTTTCAGCAGAATAAAAAGATGGAAGAGGCCATTGGGGGCTCTGGGATTTTACCCAAACACATTTGTAAGAGTTTAGAGATAGAGGATGAAATGTAGCTCAGAGGGAAAAAATGTTGTAAAGATGAAGACTGTACCAGGGGATTGCATTCATGAAGACATTGTCAGGAAGCCAGGTGACCTTTCTCAGAGTGTCTATATAGGAATGATGATGTCACATCACAGACACAGCTTTTTAGTGCAACAGTGGGACACATATGTATCCATTTTCCATACTGCTTATGCTACACACAGGGTTGCAGGGAAGACTGTAGCCTAACCATGGTAATATACAAACTATATTATATATCATGGAACTCTGTGCACAAGGGGTGGTGCCAACCCATCATAGTGCACAATCGCACACACTTTAACACATCATGGACAATATGGAAATGTCAATCAGCCTACAATGTATGTCTTTGGACTTAGGGAGGAAACCAAAGTACCTGGAGGGAACCCTCAAAGAACAGGAAGAACATGTAAACTCCATGCACACAGAGTGGAGACGGGATTCAAATCCCCAACCCCGGAGGTAAGCAGCAAATGTGCTAACCACTAAGCCACCATGCCTCCTGGGACGTACATATACAGTCGTATGAAAAATAGGCATACTTATTGGGGGGTCTTGGCCATGTTTGGACAAGCAAACATTTGATCCTCTTTGAAACAGTGGCTATGTATAAAGGTGATTCAATCTATCAAATGACAAAAAAATTTGCAGTAATTTTCATAATGTAAATTTAAAAAAAAACAGTCACAGATCAGTCACATGTAAAAAGTAAATACACCCCTACATTTTTCCATCCATCCATCCATATTCTACCGCTTACTCCTTCTTCAGGGTCGCAGGGAACCTGGAGTCTATCCCAGGAAGCATCGAGCACAAGGCGGGGTACACCCTGGACAGGGTGCCAGTCCATCGCAGGGCACAATCACATACACACTCACACACCCATTCATACACTACGGACAATTTAGACGGGAGGAAACCGGAGTACCCCGCAGCACGGGGAGAACACAAACTCCGCATACACATGGCCCCAGCAGGGATCGAACCCTGGACACTGGAGGTGTGAGGCGAACGTGCTAACCACCCCTACGTTTTTCATGCCATAAAATTAGAATCAGCTATTCAGGATTGTTTACTAGTGATCAGAACCTGCTTAGGCAGTGCAGGTGGAACCGGTCTTATTTAAACCCTTCTCATATCTAGTGTCTGGTTTTACCTTTGTTATTGAGGTGTGTGGTGTCATCATGCCAAGATCTAAAGAGTTCTATAAGGACTTCAGAAAAAAGGTCATGGATGCCTATGAGTCTGGCATGATTTGAAATACATCATTACACTGTAAAGAAAAATAATCTATAAGTCATGCAGATTTCAAACGACTGACAATTTATCTAGGACTTGCCATCCCAGCGAATTCAGCCCAAGAGCGTGTCTCCAAAAAACCCAAAATTTCATCACAGGATCTGCTAGTAAGTCTTGCAACTGTTGGTGTCAAAGTGCCTGCTTCTACAAACAGAAACAGATTGCACAGATTTCACCTGCATGTTGTCATGACTTCCCCTTTAAGCAGCGTGCTGAAGAGCATGTGAATGCACACTGCCGTGCAAGGTGTGCAAGCACTTGCTTTTTCATTGTTGACATTCGTGACATTTGGACACGTGCATTTGTTATGTTTTGTTATGTCTCCTCCTTTTTCCATCATTGGCTATTGTGTCACGTGTGTCCAAATTGCCCTAAACCTTCAGCCATTACAAGGCTGATTATGTATGTATATATACCGCATGCCTCCCAGCACACAGCGCGGAATATTAGATAGTATAGTAGTTTAGATTCCTTTTGATAGTCGTAGTCATAGTTATAGTCAGTTTAGTTCACGCTGGTTCTCCGTTCCCAGTCTCTTGCTATTGTTTATGTTTCATGTTTTGTGTATCGACCTTGTATCCCATGACCGTGACCTGTTTTGCCCCATGTATGCCTGTTTGCCAATTGCCTGACCTCTTGCATGCTTGTCGATTACGTTTTGGATCACATTTTTGATTTACCTGCTTTTGTCTCTCATTAAATAAAACTGTTCCTACTGCACTTGCATCCGTCATATCTCCGTTATGTCATGATACGTGACATATGTGAGGCATGCAGGACAAAACTTTAGCTGTCTAAAAAGAACATTAGAGCAAGACTACAGTTTGCCAATGAGCATATAGGCAAAGACCAGGCCTTTCGTGGTCACAATAATGTGCTCTGGACAAAGGAATCAAAGATAAAGTTGCTTGGCCACAGTAACAGCAGACATGTTTGGGTAGACCAAAGACAGTTTTTCAGGAGAAGCTCCTCAGACCAACTGTGAAGCATGGTGGTGGAAATTTTCTGGTTTGGGGTTGCTTCACTGCCTCAGGGAAGAACAGATTGCATTCATTGATTCATCTATGAATTCTACATCATATCAAAGAGTGCTTGAAGATAATGTGAGGAAATCTGTCCAAAAGCTGAAGTTGAACTGAAAAATCCACCAAGGAATGACTCAAGAAGAAGAAATGGAGGGTTATGGAAGGGCCTAATCAAAGCCCGGATTTTAATCCCATTGAAATGTTGTGGGGGGATTTGAAACGGGCGGTAAATACAAGAAAATCCTCATACATCTTGCAACTGAAAAAATATTACATGGAAAGGTGGTAAAAAAAAATTCCAGCAAGCCTATGTCAGAGACTGGCAGATAATTATGCAAAACGCCTACAAGAAGTTATTTCTGTTAAAGCGGACAATACTAGATTCTGAGGCCAAGGGTGTACTTACTTTATGCACAGAAATAAATCACATCTACTGATATTTATGTTGAATAAATGATTGAAACTGTGCCTAATAAAGTTAATTTCCTTGAACAAAACCACAAGGAAAAATTTATTTTTCAAAGATGATCAAATGTGTGTTGTCTTTTTTGACATATTTTGATAAGCAATTTCCATGGGGTGTACTTATTAAAAAAACAACAAAAAAAAACAGGTCTATACAACAAAATAAAAGATTAAAATGAAGTGAAACTGAAATAAAGTAAGGAAACCAGTTCTCCAAAACCTTTAGTGTAATCTGCAACCTGGTAAGCCACTGATTCCACATTGAAAGATTTGGCATTTACTCATATCTTGTATCAGACATCATCAGACATGTTTGCATGTTTTTTCATGCTATTTTAGTCACAGTGTGTTTTGGAACTTGTGGCAATATACCATAGCTTTCTTGACAGTTAAAAAACAACTACATTAGATTTTCTTGGTAACGTTCTTCTTCCAATGATATGAGTCATTTATTCCACACCCCCCATTTTTAATTTTACAGAAGGTGACACTCACTGATGCTGACTGCACAGAAGATCTCAATTTCATCAGACCTCTCTTGATACACTGTAGAATAAAGAATTTAGACATTAAAAAATTGATTACTATTAATTTTGTCTCACACACTCAATATTTTGTTCTATTTCAGATAAAATTCTCAAATCTCAAATAAAATTATTTCCTTTCCTAGAATTCTTTACTCAGAGAAAACAAACAGCTCTCTCTCTCAAATTGTGTTCTCTCTCAAACTTTCTGTATGTAAATTCAGATGTGATGCATTTGGCAGTCTGTGGCTTTTGAATGCTCATCAGAAACAGCACTATTTTAAGCAATGTCTCCTACACTGGATGTATGGGTTGTTGCCTGGTTTCTGTGGCATGTTTCCTTTGCCATTTCCACATCATATAAACCAGAAGGGCTAGCACATTTAGTGATTTACTTGAGATAACACTACTGTGCTGTAGCAGAATTCATATAGTGTGCCATATTAGAGGCATTGACCATGCAGACAGTCTTGAGATAAGTCAAAATTGTTGTTGTATTGCAATGAATGGAATCTGAAGAAAGTGTAAATAAATAAAGAAAGAAAGAAATATATGAAGTTCATCCGTGTATGGAAATATTCACAACAGCATGGATGCCAGAATGGAGACAGAGTAGTCTTCCCATACTTTAGGTCTGTCAATACCAGCCAGCTATCAGTCCTTCAGATAGCTCTCTTTGTTAACTTATGGATGATTTAACCTTTGCTTTTTCTCCCCACTTCCCAATCTGAAGGCACTCAAATCTTCAACAGGAGCGCATAAATGTTCACACAGGTGGATGGATGCAGCATTCTCATTTTTCCCAAATGGCTTACCGTTAATGTGCTTGCTCTCTGTGGCTTTTTTCTTGATTATCGTCTCTCACTTAGCGGAACCTTTTGCCAGCTCCCTGATAGGACTGTGGCAAGCCAGGGTTATTTTAGTGGAGAAACCTAATTTTCCAGTTGACTGCCACCACCTTGGGGAAAATGAGCAGAAGAGGGAATGCAAAGGTTTGGATTGAGTGAGCATGTAAAGGCCAGTCCTACTCACAGGAACAGAGCATACAGCCAGACCAAGCCAATGTATCATTTAACCAATATAGTGGCCTGGCCATGCTTTGGGTGTGGATTTTACCAAGTTGAGCACGCATCAGACAGATTATAGGGGATTATACTAATAGACCATGCTCTTTATGGCATAAATCAATGATGTAATAATGTCAGCTCAGTACACTGTGTATTTAATACATTCCTGAAAGGAATGTATTACACACAAAAAAAAAATTTTGTGCTTCCATTTGAATGCCAAATAAGGTTTTCATGATCTCAATGATGAGACTCAAATCTAATACCACTATAATACTAAGGAATTTAATTTAATTTATTTATTTAAATCCATTATTTTCCTGTTCCTGGTGTATTTGCTAGTCTTTGATATGCCATATAGCTATTATTTAAAACTTTTGTCTGTGTATGTGTGTGTGTGTGTTTGTGTGTGTGTGCATTCTTTATGTTCTTTGTTCATGGTTTGAACAATAGTGCATTCACAGCCTGTTTTTTTTTTCACCCACCAGTGGTTAAAAATTAAGAATCAATTGGCTGGCTTTTTGGGCTTGTACTCAGAGTGAATTTAACTATCCATTTGATGCACTGATTATGGTCAGAGAAGAACCATTTATCTGCATGACATCTACTTAAATGTAATGCCACCATGTTAGACATTATATATTATATATATATAAGCCCAGAGCTGTTTCTCATTATAAACATTTCCTCTGACCAATTACTTTGGTGATATGGTAGATTCCCTGAGAAAACACGGTCTCATTAGCATGACTGCCAAGGTCTTTGAAAGGTGGAGAAAGATAATTCATGATTCAAATGAGGAAGGACAAGGTGTCCTCACCAACATCCACCTCATTCTATTGGACAAACATACTAGTGGGGGGTTATCACTGACCACATCATTTATTGACAGGCATGAGACGGGCAAGGACATTCACATTGCAGCAGTCGGAAAGAAACAGCATGGTGCTCAATGCAAAGGTGGACGGATGGCAGGCCAGTGCAACATGTAATGCTGAAGCAACATGCAATCATTGAGGACAGGAAACTACAGAGAGTTTATGATGTTATGCAATGAGAAAAATGGTGGTAAACTACAGAAACTACTCTTAGATCTCTTAAATCCCAGTGATGGGGAATGAAATACATGGCCTGTAGTGTCTGGTTTGTTTTTGTCAGATTTTTCTCTACTCAATTCAGTATATTATGGGCCTCCACAGCTGGAGAATTGACCATCAGATGTGGTATAAGCAGAATAACACACTCCATATTGTCCAGTTTCCAATTCGTGGTGGTACTGGCCTGATGCAAAACGCATTGCCTAACCACTGCATGGAGTTTTGTGCCTCCGCTACTGAGTGCTGGAACATGGAATAGTCATTGTAACCAGCATATGAACTGATTACATTTTATTATTGATCCAAACAAGCTCAAGGTCACAGCAAGGTCATATGTCTTACAAATTTTTTTCAGTAGCTACCTTCATGTTTGAAGTTTATTTTAAGGGTAGCAACATGAAATACTAGACTTGGTGGTGGCGGAGACAGCCCCATTGGTGTCAAGTTCAACTTGTTTTTGTCTACCATGTGTTATTCCTAACTATTTATTTAGAAGTTTCATCTCTCCGACATTCATTAATGCAACATTATTCACATGTACTATGTTTGGTCTTTCATTCGTTAAGCTTCAGTAAATGCTTTAACCTGGTCAGCGTCATGGTGGATCCATAACCTATCCTTAGAACACAGGATACAAGGCAGGAACACACCCTGGATAGTACACCAACCCATTGCAGGGTACAATGTTCAAACACACATTTACACACACATACACCTAGGGTTGATATTTTTTTAGTGTAGCCTAGTGTAGCCAAAACCAGTCCAACTACAGGCATGGGTGGAAACCAGAGAACCCAGATGAAACCTACACAGTAACCTAACAGTAACTGAACCCCAGATTAAACTGGGAACCCTGGAGCTCTGAGTCCAGGTTTTTTTTATTCTTAAAATTAATATTTAATTTATATACTAACTTTTCACAGACTGTTTCATCATGATACATGAGTGTAAATCATACTGATGACTGGACAGAGACTGTTAGTGAGTGTGAAACACTTTGTCACTCAATATGCCTGTGAATGTTTTAAACCATGTGCAGTGACGGAGGGTCATGATAGCAGATGAAATCTAATATCTGTCAACAGCTTGACAATGAACTTATTAGGAGAGCTCATCAATGGCATAATAAGGCTTTATACACACACACACACACACACACACACACACACACACACACACACACACACATACACACACGTAGATGCAATCATGTTTTACATTTGTTTAAGTAATTTAAAAAAATATATATATATTATTTTATTTTATTTTATGTGCATAATACCCTGCTGGCTTCAGGCTGCATTTCCTCCAAATTCCAAACATAGTAAACAGAAAAGTTGTAACACTTTTGTTCAAACCAAAAAAACTAGCTTATGGTTTCTCATTCTGTGAAATTTATACTTTAATTGGACAATCCCCATTTAGTTTCTCCTAAAAATTTTGAACAGAACAGCACACACATAACATGACATGACAACTGCATTATCTCATAGACTGTCAGTGGACTGGAACGTGGAGTCAAAACAGTAAAGATCCTTGAAACTTTTATTGAATGACCATCTTCCACATACTGGAGAAACGTGTATATAATTAATCTTTCTTCCTCCCTTGTTTTGCTTTTGAAAGCATTTAAAATAGCCTATTTATCTCTAGTTAACCTAAATGATCTTGGCTATGCTCTGTTAAATCTGTCAACAGGGATGTCAATCATCCATGAAAATTCAAACTACTGAAAGACACAATGAAATGAGGGCAATTAATCACATGTCAGAGATATCATCATCCTTTCTTTTCTAGGCTTTGTTTATCTTCTAATTGTTTCATAAAGAGGACCCCAGAGAGTATTCAGTTCCTCTGACCTGCACACAAAAGAGACAAGACGTTGTGGGGTTTGTGAACGAGAGAAGCGTTTGTCACTCAATATGCCTGTGCTCTTTTTAAACATCCAAACCGTGCAGCTCCTAGCTGTCTGCTGCCATTTGGATAGGATTAAAATTCAATAATACATGAGCCTGCTGGACGATAATTAGCTTGTCCAGTTGGGTTTTTTACTCTTACTTTCAGATTTTTTCGGTCCCTTAGGGTGGCACTGGTTAGGAGAAGCAGACCAGGTTTTATCAGCATTCAAAATGTTAGCATCACATAATATAATCTCCTCCTACCTTCCAGTGCCTGATGATAGGCAGAAAGAGATGTTTGTTCCCTTTGTAAGCTCTATTATTTTAC
Organism: Ameiurus melas; assembly: GCA_012411365.1. Classification (NCBI taxonomy): domain Eukaryota; kingdom Metazoa; phylum Chordata; class Actinopteri; order Siluriformes; family Ictaluridae; genus Ameiurus; species Ameiurus melas. Next base: position 25,805,657 of record CM022757.1, on the reverse strand, counting down.
GTACATTCACATGGAAAAAGCCATACGTCATGTTTTTTACATGTACACTTTACAATTATTATGAATATTAATTTCGTGGATTGATATGTTGATATATACTGTGTTATGTAATGGTGTTGCTATTTGCTTGCACTGATAGCATAACAGATTTGAATTTCCCATCTTAATAGCTGTGTTTTGGTTGCAGATAGTGAGCAATATGAATTATTTTTAATAAACAGAGAATGTTCGGGTAGGGCATCGATTTCTGAATAGGCAGACCAGTGACTGATTAAACATGCCATTGCAGTTTATTAATAATGCACAAAGGCTGTATTTATTTTGTCCCCACCCCCGCATATCTATGTATGTGCATACATAGATGTGGAGACATCCGGGCAAAATTCAGCTGAAATTGCCTCTGTAGACTGAATTGATAAACCTATTGGACTGGTCAGCATCTGGCATCCTCTCAGAGGAAGTGCTGGTACAGATGAGCACTGTTTTGTGTGTGTGTGTATGTGTGTGTGCGTGTACATGTGTATGTGTTCTTGTGTGTGTGCAGTGAGGAATGTGAATGATGTGACTGTGTCACCAGTGGGCCAGAGAGAAAGCCACCAGAACACCACTGGTCAAAAGAAATAAGGCCACATGCAGCCAGCGTCTTTAAAAATTGGTTTATTGCTTTCATGTTATTGTAATACTCTTTCATTAATAGAAAGAGTAATGTGTTTTTACAGTATTGAGTTTTGTGTAAGAGATTTCATCAAATGTTCAATGTACTATGAAGAATTTATTTGCCTTACCACTGGCTTCTCAAGTCAAGTCATGGGTTTTTATTGTCATTTCTCTATATTGCTTGTAAACATTGGAATGAAATGACGTTTCTTCAGGACCAGGTGCAACACGGAACAGTGCGCAAGACTACATAAAGTGCAAATACACAACAGTGAGAGATGAGTGCAAAAAATAAATACACAGAAAAAAAACAATAAATACACAGGACAATAAATACAGAGAACATGGACTGTAAATTGTAAACATGGACTGTAAACTGTAAGCTGTTGTGTAATGTAGCAGCACAGATATAGCAGCAATACTGGCAGCAACAACAAGTTCTATAGTATAAAGTGACTGATGCCGCTATGTAAAGTGCAGTCTGAGTAGTACTGAGTCTTATTGGTTAGTGCATTTGCAGTGGTACTTTCTGGGTTAGGTTTTCGGCTAGCCCAGGTGAGCGTTGGAAGGCAGCAGGGTGTTGAGTAATCTGCCCGCCTCAAGGAAGAAACTGTTACAGAATCTGCTGGTGGTGGTGGCACGGATGCTCCTGTACCTTCTGCTAGACGGCAGGAGGGTGAATAGTCCATGAAAAGGGTTAGAGAGGTTGTACGTAATACTTGTGGCTTTGCAGATGCAGTTGTTGAAAGAGTTGTTGTGTGTCTATGATGGGTAAAGAGTCCCTGATGATCGTTTCAGATGTCCTCACAATTCGCAGTAGGGTCTTGCGGTCGGAGGCTGTGCAGTTCCCATACCACACGGTGAGACAGCTGGTCAGGATGCTCTATATCATCCCTTGTAGAAGGAGGTGAGGATGGGAGGTGGACGTTTGGCTCTCTTCAGCCTCTGTAGGAAGTGGACGCGCTGCTGGGCCTTCTTGACTAGGCAGGTGCTGTCGAGAGTGGATTCCAATAAACTTGGACTCTCTCCACCTGAAGTCGACAATCATCTTTTTAGTCTTATCAACATTAAGAGATAGATTGTTGTCTCTACACCATTCCGTACGCAGGTTCACCTCCTCCCTGTAAGCTGACTCATTTTTGTTGCTGAGGCCCACAACTGTAGTGTCATCAAGCTTGATGATGTGATTAGAACTGAATTTTGCAGCACAGTCATGAGTCAGCAGGGTAAACAGCAGTGGACTGAGCACACAGCCCTGGGGGGACAAAAAGTTCAGGATCCAGTTGTAGAGCGAGGTGTTTAAGTCCAGCAGGCTCAGCTTTGTTGTCAGTTGCTGTGGGATAATTGTGTTGAATGCTGAACTGAAGTCTATGAACAACACCCTTACGTAATTGTCTGTTTTATCTAGATGGGTCAGAGACAGATGGATGGTAGCAGATAGGGCATCCTCTGTTGAGCGTTTTGGACGGTATGCATACTGAAATGGGTCCAGTGTGGTGGAAAGACTGCTGTTTATGTGTTTCATAACTAGCCGCTCAAAGCACTTCATGATAGGTGTGTGCAACAGTCCAGTAGTTATTCAGGCAGGACACAGACAATTTCTTTGGCACAGGGATGATGGTGGTCGTCTTGATTCACACAGGGGCCACTGCTTGGCTCAGGGAAATGTTGAAGATGTCTGTGAGGACATCTGCAAGCTGATCAGCACATTCCCTGAGCACCCTGAGCACCCGGTCAGGTATGTTGTCAGGACCTGCAGCTTTCCATGGGTTGACTCGGGAGTTTTCCTGACGTCTACTGCAGAGGGATGAAGTATTGGTTTGGTGGGAATTGGGGTGGTCTTCTTAACTTGCATGTTGTTCTGTGCTTTGAACCATGTGTAGAAATCCTTCAGGGCTTATGGGAGCAAGGTGTCATCATCACAGACAGGTGGTGCAGCTTTGTCGTCTGTGATGGCCTGAATACCTTGCCACATATGCCTTGTGTCCTTGGTGTTTGAGATGTGACTGTGGATTCTTTCTGCATAGTTGCACTTTATCTCTCTGATAGCCCAGGACAGATTGGCCCTTGCTGTGCAGAGGGCTGCCTCATCATCAGACCTGAAGGCAGAGTCTTGAACAGCAAGCACACTTCAGTAGTCATCCACAGTTACTGGTTTGCATGTGTCGTGATAGTCTTGAATTAATTTACATCATCTATGCATTTGCTGATGTAGCCAGTCACTGATGCTGTGTATTCCTCCAAGACTGTGTTGTTGTGGTAAGTAGTAGCCTTTCTGAACATATTCCAGTCTGTGTGCTCAAAACAGTCCTGAAGCTGAGATGGCTCCCACAGACCAGGTTCTCACCTGTTTCAGAAACAGTTTGGCATGTATCAAAAGTGCTGGGATTAGAATATGCTGGGATTAGCATAATGGAGATGTGGTCTAAGTCACAGAGGTGCAGCCTTGTAAGCATCATGAATGTTGGCGTAAACAAGGTCTAAAGTGTTTGTAGCATGTGTTGCAAAATCAACATGATTGTGGAATTTTGGTAGCAGTGATTTCAGGTTCATGTGGTCAAAATCTCCAGTGACAATAAAAAATCCATTGGGTTGCACTGTCTGTAAGTTACTGATAAACTCTCTGGGCAAGTAATATGGTTAGCATTTCACAGTCATAAACTCACCATATTTTATGCTCTGAAGCGGTTCAAAGTGTGTAGGGGATGGGTTGGGGATGGTACCATTTGCAGCAAAAGACTTTGTAGGAAAAGACATGTGATGACCTTTTCAGGAGGCTTGAAGAGCAGAGGCCTAATCACTGAACAGTTTCTCATAAGAGGCAAGCTGTATTTTTGTCTGATTACCCATTTTTTAAAATACTCATATTATTTAGATGTGAGGACATTGGGGAGCCAAAGCATGTTTTATGATAAAATCTTATTATGACATAAACTGCTTAAATTGTCAACAGCAATATATTACAAATAAATGTTTAAGCATGTCAGTATGAAGGAGTTGTTGGCCAACTACTGTTTAATATTAATTGTACATCTGTTTCTGTATGCAGAAAGAAGACAACGGTGAATTAAAATTTTCATACCTTAGAAGAAAATCCTTATAAAATTCAATATATGCTGATAAATTTTAAATACTGCTTTTAAGTTTCTATCCAGTTATCATGCCATGATTGACTTTGGCTGCAACCTTCATTTTCCATAAAGCATCACATGAAACTTTCACTCGTTCAGCTTCCCTGGACTTCTGATTGATTATTAAGTTGCTTTTTCTGAAATTTGTAGAAGCCCAGGCAACCTCAGCTGGGTCATCTAATTAACACCTCAACAAGGTCTATTCATGGGCCATTCTGTTAATGGTTTTGTACCATACTTGCCTTTCCTATGAAAACAGTCAGTGCTGTGTTTTGGGCTGAGGGTTTCCACTGTCCAGACCGTTTTAGAAGCATGTGTTGGAAACATGGCACATGTTATTAATTGAAATGCTCAGAGCTCAAGTCTTCAACCTGAATCTCAATTCAATTACTTTCCCACAAATCACTTTTTACTCCTCAGTTAAGCCACAAAGACTTCAAAGACTGAGTGAATGCACGTATACACCCATACACACATTCTCTCTCAGAGGTGACAGGGTTAATAGTAATCTCCTGAACGAGGAGGAGGAAAGGACATTAGAGGAGTTTCACATTCCACAGTAAGAAATGGAAAAGAATCGTGTGATTTGGATATTTTTCAAAAGGTGCTCTCCTGTCCTCTCAAGACATTCCTTCACCATCATGCTGATCTCTCATGCTCAGCTCCCTGTAGTGGAGGGGAACAGAGAGACTGAGGAAGTAGGGGTAGAGAGGGATGGAGGGAATAATATAGAAGAAGAAAGTGAGTTGTCTGATGGAAGGGTAGTGAGCGCCTGTGACACTTGAAAGAGAATTGCTCTTTTTGTTCTTGGTTTGTGGTTGTATCCCCCACTTTACATCTGCTAATTGAAAAAGGACAGGCTGAGTCACCCAGAAAAAGAAAGAAAAAGTGTTGGTAATGTGTGTGTGTCTGTGTGTGTGCTTGCAGACAGGAAGTGGGTGTTTTTTGATTACATGAGACTTTCAGTGCTGGTTTTGCATAGATTCAGTTCTCTAGTTTAATCATAGACAGAGTCCAGGTTTTACGCTGGAGGGTGCAACAAACGTGTACTTTTTCTGACTGAAACTGATTTGCTGAAAGGGTCTGTGGAGGAATAGGTATTTCCCATGAGCAACATTTCCCTTGAGCAAAATTATACATTTACTTACACCAGTTTTTAAGCAGGTCCACAAAGCTGCTGTAGCTGTAAATCTTTATATGGCCTTATTATGGTTATAAAGCCTGAACTGGCATCATAGATTACAAACTACTGTTGATTAGGACAACAATGTTTTTGTTGTTGTTGTTTTGTAAAAAAAAAAGATTCTGGACTGAAACTTTTTGCAAGACAAAAATAAAAATCTCCTAATAACTACTAAGATGCTTAAATGCTTCACCACCAGAAGACTTCGTACAGAAAATTGTATAGCATTCTGTATGCTATTTCATGACTTTTCAGCTTTTAGTGAATGTGACTGAAATATCAGATTTTATAAAAAGCTATAATGACTGTTTGGGCTCTGAAAATTCACCTAACAAACAAAATGCATATTTATTCATCGATTAATAGAATTTTGGACCAATAGGAAAAGACAAATGTCTTCTGTCAACCTTAAGTTTAGTTTCATTTTAGGATTTTTAAATATGTATTATAATAAAACTACTTACTACTATAACTATTATAATAAAACTTTTTTCTTTATGTTAAAAAAACACCTTTCAATTTAATACATTTCCTCACATTTGAAGTTAAAAGAAAAACAAACTTCTTCATATGCTGAAGAGAATGCCTAATTAGTCATGGTGAAACCTTTTCACCACCCCATGGCATTAATATCTTTAATGCTTCCCCATCACAAACTGTCATGTCTTGTAGGGGATCTGTCCCTATTTACTATGATTTTAATGTAAATTCAGCATGTTGGTCTCATAAATGGTTTATAAAACAAAAATGTAATTTGTGACGATGCAAATGGATACAAATGAAACAGGAAATCAAGACTACAGCTTAGATTTAACAAGCATGAACGGTCAAGAATGCAAACTTAAAATGATACCCAGAAGGGTTTAACATTGAAAGTAACATAGTGGTAACAAGAAATGGGTGAAAACAATAAGAGAAAAAATGAGAAGATGTGGCTGAGATAGGATTAGAACAGAAATCAAAACACACAGCTCCTGAAGCGTAGAAAACATATGAAATGTCCACAAATGGCAGGGAGACTAGACGTTAGTGTAGCTGGGGAAGTATGCCGATGAGCACTGATAGAGACATGGAAGGCGTAATGATGTCAGCTGGCAGTAGGCACAGGTCAGTGAGACAGGGTAGTGGGTAACAAACAGGCTGGCAGGTCAGGTCAGCAAAGCTATACAGAGGACAAAGATGGCAGAAGGATCAGAAAACCCAGATGCCATTTGAACAGCAAAGTCGTCTGGAGGCTCAGGTAATGCTTACGTACTGTATTACTAATATTTTAAACTAATGAACAGAAGCAGCATGTCTGAAATGAACAATGATAAGAAAAATCAGAGCACATACAATAATTAAAGATTTTTCAAGTTATGCCTTCTTCACCTCCACAGTTAACAAGACACAAGCAGTAGATAGAAAATGATCCTCCATGCATCTGTCTACAAGCAGATTAGTTGTCCTGTTCTATTTCAAGATTCTAACATTTCACGCTCCTCATATAATGTAGCAACTAATGGCAGAAGTTATAGTGAATTGTATACAGTATATTAAGAAATGTATTGTTGTCCATGCATTTCAGACAAGGACAGTATGGCATAATGGCTCTGGTCAGTGGGAAGGTTGCCTGCAATAGGTGGAAAAAACACACTTTTCATGACTAACCAATTAGTGCACACTGATCCACACACATGACCGAAAAAAATGCACAAGGCAATTCAACATAGATGAATCAACCATTTCTCTATCCACTGCATCAGTGGCTTATAGATGAATGCTGACTCAAAACTCACTTATAATGAATCTCTAACAGCAGCTGTTGAGCATTTGAAAAAAAATACATTGTACAGAAATGTTTACTGCCTACCACAACAATTGCCCGTAGGTTACCATTATCAGTAAATGTCAAGTAAACAGATTTTATCTTTAAGAGCGAGTCAAAAGTTCTTAGGTGCACATACACTACAGATCCATTAGATGGAGATTAAGTTGGAAAAAAACAGGGGTATCCCTCCAAGCATATGATCTCAGTGTCTTCCACTTGTTCCATGGAGTCACTGAGTCAGACAGGTTGCTATGAGGAGTGCCGCAGTCCAGAGCTTCAGAGTTAAACACTCTTCAACCTGGCAACCCAGTAGACTTAAACAGTACCATCCTCCTCTTCTACTCATCTCCACCATAGCAATGATTCTCTGTAAGCTTTCTTTATCAGGTGGTGTAATGTAATGTGTTTTGGTTCCCACCATTAAGATAAAGATGGGAGGTTTCTTGACAGAAGAAAACCACAACAAAGCATGCTTCAGAAGTGGGGCCTAACACTTAGCATATTTCATTCCAATAATCTTTGAGTCATCACTTCGATATGTCCGGGGCTCTATTTGTTGTGATTATGGAGCTCTTCAGAACTGCTCTTCTTGTCTCAGCCACTTTCTGGAGAGGACTGGCTCACCTATTCAAGCCCAGACACTTTTAATAGTGTATTTGCCTATGTCTCATGATTATTTTATTGAAATTGTTTTATGCCTTCTTTTGCTCAGGTATGCTAAAAGGATTATAGCCCAACCATGCTCAGTGTGCGCTGCTTATTTTAATGAAGCATTTTATTTAATTTATTTCAGTCAATGTTTTATTATTTTATCAAATTGATGAATCATCTCCTTTCCTCAGGTAATTTATCATTATTAATAATAAAATGCAGGAGTTGATTTTATTGGCTCCTGGAAAGCATGCTTTCATGATTCATGCTCAAGTTTCAGTCACACACATGTACACACATGAACTTAAACACATTCACACAATGGCTCATGCTATCCACACTGCTATCTCAACAGTGTCAGAGTGCTGTGGTTTTTCTCTTCCTCATTTCAACACTCACTCATTCTCTCATTGGCTGAACACACTTTCATTCTCTTGCTCAGAATTGGTATGTATAGAGAAGTCTCTAACTCTCTCTCTCTCTCTCTCTCTCTCTCTCTCTCTCTCTCTCTCACTCTCTCTCTCTCTCTGCTGCCTAAACATAGTGCTCTGTGCTCAGTGTGCATTGATTGTTGATTGTGTCCCTGTTCTGGCAGAAGGCAGGTTGTGGCACAGGCATGCACTGGTAACTCTTTGATGCATAGATCGTCAGCATCGCACTAATCTCCTCCGTCTACCCCCCCAACCCTTGCTTTGTCTTTCTGCCTCGTATTCGTCAGAGCAAGCATGGCCCTGCACAGCTCTTACCATTTCTCAATGCATACCTGACCACAGAGCTGGTGACAAACACTCTCTCAGCGTGAAGGGGGTAGCCTGCTGAGAGAGAGAGAGAGAGAGAGAGAGAGAGGGAGAGGGAGGAAGGGAGGGAGGGAGAAACAGAGAGAGAAAGTGGATGAGGGACAATCTCCAGCTGTCACAGGGACAGACTCCGGGCTGAAGCCCGCTCACACTCCCACAACACTTGGAACAACACTTTGGAACAACTCTTCAGCTGCTGGATCTGTTCTGGCCACCGGATAATCCACGTTCATGTCGTTTTGCCTGGTTGACATTTTTGACATGGAATCACCAACCAAGGAGATTGAGGATTTTGAGAACAACTCTCTGAAGTATTTACAGCCGGAACAGATAGAGAAGATCTGGCTGAGACTGAGAGGACTGTGAGTAGAGCTTTTTGCACTTTTTTGCACATGTCTCCATTTCCTGTTGTATGTGCTGTATTTATTTATTTATTTTTAAATAAAGGCTTTTTACAATCAGGCACAATCATATTTATCTCTTTAATTAATTATGTTTCAATTTCATTTGTTTTAATTATGGTAGCAGATGCTTTATTTCATAAAATTTTCATAGGTTCTGGCAATTCATTATGGCACGCATCCTCTCTCAAAAGTATGTATACTCTTTTAGAGAGCTACAGTAAATCTCACACATTACTTCAATTTAAAAACAGACTTTGATGATGTGAGTATTCAGTATGCTGTAGTACTAAGTTGAGCTAAACAAAGTTAACTCAAGGCTACCCTGAATTAAATAGACAAATTTATTCTTAAATGTATATGCAGAACTGCACTAATCAGAATTTAATTATTGTAATTCAAATGAGATATTAAAATACAATTTATCTAAAGATCTCCACAGAGTTACAGTCTAATGAATCAGTGTTACACATTGGAACATGTTTTGTTTCTATTCATTTATTCAGATAAAACTGTCAATCTCAATTTTTGGAATGCCAATCCAGTCTCTGTGTGATTTCTGTATTTATGAATGTATATATGTGTGTAAATGTATAAACGTGTGTATGTATATGTTCAGATGGAAGAGAACTGGCTCTGTGTGTGTGTGTGTGTGTGTGTATGTGTGTGTGTGTGTGTGTGTGTGTGGTGTCTGTTTGTGCTTCTGTGTCGTGACAGCCTCAAGACTGATCTTAGTGTGTTCAGTGTAATATTCCAGTCCTTGTATCCAGGCACTTTTCAAACCAAAGGTCTATTTGTTAAAAAGAAATACAATAAAATGACAAGGTGGATCATGGGTTTGTTAGGTAGTTAGTATATCTTTCAAACCCAAGTAATTAAATATAAATTTTTGCTAATGCTAATTAAAAGCATTCTACTTGCTGATTTGTGTTTCACAAATTGGAAAAATTTTAACCTTGTTGGTTTGGAACTTAATAACGTTATTCTGTTAGATAGAATTTATGATAAATATTTTATAGTCAAGGGAAGGTTTTTAAACAGTGATTCGAGTCTAAACAGCCAATCCAATGTGGCAACCTTGATTTCTATGTAACTGCCTTATCTGCAGAGAGGGGTGTGTGTGTGTCTGTGTGTGTTCTTAATTTTACTTATTTGACATTGAAAAAAATTCTGATTTGTGCATTGCAAAATTGTGTGAATATCACATTTGGATGGGGTTAAAATAATACTATTGATAATAATATCACATTTAACATGAATCCAAAGTGAAAGTAAAAAGAAGATGGCGATTTTACACTGAAGATTATTTTATTTCTATTTTTTTAAATAGGGTGAAAGGCATCCATTATAATCCCTCTCCAAATTGAGATCTGGTTATGACTAAAAACACCCCCTTGCCATAGATACACCACTGCTAGGCTTGCCCTACCAATTATTTTGCAGGACCACAATCTGAATATACAGGTTCTCCAGAGAGCTATCGTTTGTCCATTCACTATCTTGGCCCATCTGCAGTGCCACAGAGCCAGACTAATACTGATTGAGTGGTGAAATGTAAGCTATCATCCATGTTGCACCAAATTGCGTTTCTCCTCCTTGGATTTGTTGAGGCCAGCCACAGGACAACAGATAAGAGTGCTTAAGGAAGGCAAATCCATGTTCTGGCTGGCTTTATTTCCTTCCTAAATGCTTTTAGTGGGCTTGTTGGTCTTTTATAGCCCCCCTGGTACTGCTGGGAGAATTGGGTCTGCTGATGACACACAAGGTCACGGGGTAAGCCAGACTGCCATAAATGTTTCAGTCTGATGATTGTAGTAATGCCAGGGAAAAGGAGCAGAGATACATATCAAGATCAATCTAAAGGCTGAGCAGTGTGTACTGTACGTTTGTGTGTGTCTGTCTTTGTGTGTTTGCCATTTGTATGATAGAGATTAGAATAGATAAGAAGCTTAAATGGTTGAAGATTGGAAGACTGGGGGGCCTCCTGTTGTAGTGATGATGATGTGATGAGAGAATTTTATCACATTGAGGTTCATATTTTAGGTTCACCCTTATTCATTTAGAATTATAGCCTAGATAATCGTATAATCAGAGGCACAGATTAATTGATGTATAGCTTTAGCTTAAGACCTAAAAAAAATATATATATATATAACTTTGAGATGGACATGATGCAGTTCCACTTATGTATGCATACCTTTGTGCTGATGCAAATTCTTTCATTCTAAAAATATACTGCTTCTCAAATGATTGAATAAGTATAATGCATTCTATTAAAATGAGCATAAAATTTCATTAGCTTTAATGTCAGATATATAAATTAGCTTCTGGCTGTATCATTGTGATAATGCATATCTTAAACACGGTGAAGTTTCACTGTATGTCTGATTGACAGGGTACAATTGAAAAGTGCCAAGATAAAAAATGCTAAAATAATCCTCATTTTATTGCTGCAGTAAAGGAATGGTCAAAAAACTCTCCTAGGTTTTACAGTGTACCATAAGTAAGCAGATGCAGGATAGAGGGAATCTAGACTCCAATCCTCCAAAACTGGACCTGGACCACTGTTTAGTGCTTCTCTTACTCAAAGACACCTGATTTAACCACCCCAGAAAATGAACAGTATTTTAATAGGTGTGTTAGAGGGGAGAAATTGCCAGAACTTTGGGCCACTTGGACTGGAAGTGTCAAACCCTGGCCTAGTATGTTATAAGAGGACCATTTTCCAGTACTTTTATAAATATTTGCGTGTTCTTTATTGAAGATACTCTGTCAGCCACAAACATCAGGACTAAGCTATATAAAACTGGATATTGCTGAGTAGCAAAACTGTTATTTCAGTCTGTTTCACTAAGTCTGATAATTCAGGGCTTTATGGGAGCCGACTTAGGTGTACTAATTAGGATGTTCAGTGAAGAACCAGCAGTACAGCTTGCATGACCATTAAAATCATGTAAAGTCCTGTGACCTCATTCCAGCGTATCAATTCATACAGCAAAGTGAAATAAGGATTGTTTCATGTTTCTTTTCTCATATTTTTCAGGAGAAAATATAAGAAGACATCACAGAGGTAAGATCTATGCATGTATTATGCAGTGATTGTGGTATCACTGTATAAAGTGCATTCTGTAAAATAAAAACAAAACAACCAATAAAAAAAACAAAAAAACCAACAAAAACCACTGTCACTCCTGCTTAGTATACACAGTTCTTCCCAACATATCAATGTTGTTGTATGTGTATTACAAATACCAATAACTATAACCAGCTGTGTGTTAGTTAACCACAATGTCTTTAAAAAAAAATGAGCCTTTCTGGGTGCCCTCTTAATTGTGTATTTGCTAACAGGAAGTGTGTATTTGTTAGAGCAGACAGAAGGTGTGTAATTCATGTTTGAATAAACTGTCTCTGAGCTCACTATAAACCTCACTTGTTTATTAGGATGGTTATGTATGTTGGTGTACACAAACAGATTTACGTATGCATGTATGATTGTACTCGTGCCTGTACATTTGTGTACTGTGATTTGTGAGTGTGAGCATGTGTGTGTCTTTGGAAACATAATGTTAGGTCAGACAGTTAGGGGGTGAGGGGCTAATGGGTGCCAGCAGGATTACTAGCCTACTTGATATCACTGCTGTATCATCTCTGACCTTGGTGTAGGCCTGTTACTCTTTTAACTAATAAAACACGCACACTTACAAAGACGTAAACGAAGGTAAGCAAAAAATCTCCTCCTGACATTACCCAGAAACAAACCCAAGGAAGTGTTCTGGCCACAGCTGAATGCAATCCGGCCAGAGAGCTGACATGCAGACATAAACAGCCAGCAATAGCTCCTGTATCTCCAGTCCTTCTTCGTGTGTCATGGTTTTACGGGTGTGTATGTTTGTCCGTGGATAAGTGTTTGATGAACTGGCAGGGTGTGTAAGAAGAATGTGAGGGTGTCTGTCTGTGTGTATGAGCATGGACCAATAGCTGTGCAGATGCTATCTGTAGTCATCAGAATTAAAGACAAAGCATCAAATAAATAAAACTGTACACATAACAACTGAAAAGTAGCAAAATAGTAATAATTCTATTTTTAAAAATCAACCAAAAGCCTAATGGTTTCTTAATCATTTATTTTCCCCACATGTGCACATAGGAGAGCATCACACAGAACAGCATTGTACCAAGAGAATAACTCAGATGAAACACTTTATCACCTCTAGAGTGTGTTTGTGTGTGTGACTTTGGTCTCAGAAGGGTTGTTTTATTGCACATAATTATCACTATCAGCCAGGTTTGTTTGGCTTTTTGTTGTGTTCACACTCAGATAACGCCTGACCCCCACCCCAAATCCCAACCCAAGCTCTCTTCTCGTCAGATTCACATACTCACAAACCCATTGATCTCCTGCTCCCAGAGCTAATAGTGTTGACCAGTGTTGACTGTGCAAATCCAGGCTAGGTCACTCTAATGTAGTTACAGTGATCCAAATGAGATGTTCCATGAACTACAGCAGTCATCTACTGTATGATGACTCATACTGTTAGATGAATATTACATTTTGGTCCCAGGTTTATGTGCAATCAGTATGGCTTGAGAAGGTGAGGATACTCGGAGACGGAGAGACAGATTCATTTAAATCCCAATCATATGGGAGATGGAACCATAACGTCTGTAGCTAAAGTGCAGAGCAGAGCTGTCATGCTTCTATTGCATATAAAGTAATCAAGTTCTCGTATGGGCCAATAAATTAACTTGCATCTCATTTTCCTTTTTCATCAGCAGACGCTGATTTTTGGTTTTTTTTATCAGCAGACGCTGATATTAGATTTTTGAGTCCAACACATGGCCTAAACAAGTAAAGTAAATAATCACAGAAAACTCTGCAGAATGTTAAAAATTTACACTATTCTGGTTGTTGCATTTTAATCATACCTTACTATTAGTTCAGGAATAACACTTGCTTCTTAATGACATCCTTACTGACACAGCTCTCTGAATCATTGCATTATTCTAGGCACAATCACTGCCGATTCTGGCCATAGATGAAACCTATTTTGAAAAACAGGCAATCTTTAGTACAACACTTTCTACCGGTTTGTCTCACTACAGCTTTTCACTGATTATTCTGCATTGCTTTAGGAGCAGACACATTCATTCACTGACTGACTGCATGCAAAGGCAGCCTTTCCCTTGAAGACTTGGCTGAAGTCCTCAAACCCAGGACCTTCTCATATCCACCCTGATAATATGATCTTATGGGTCTCTGTTTTCTTGTTCCAGTCACATTGCTTTCTGGCTTCTACTCTTGCTGTTCTTTCTTATGAAAATTTGAGCACTTTTTACCAGAACAATGACCGTGCTTGCATTTTAACTGTCTTTTGAATCTATATTCTCTACTAACCAAATAGTAAAAAATTTTACCTCACATAGCACTGCATGTTCTGTATTACTTCAAGTTAGAGTCTCTAAAGAGCTTCTTGACTTCTTCCACTGTGTCAAGGACCTCTAGATTTCATTCAGTGTCATTAGTTCCTCATTCTAAACCTTTTTGTAGGCTTTGACGAAGCTCTGTTGCAGGGACGTAACAGATATAACAGATCTTTACTGCATAATTAATATGTTAGATCTCATCTCTCATCTTATCAAGTAAAAATTTGAGTCTTTAAATTGTTGATTCACAGAGTCTATATTTCACATTGTTCCTTTTCTGCTTTGGCCTGGAAATCTTGTTCACATCTAAGAATTTATCAACAACTTGTTACATTCATGACATTTTTCTGGCTACCAAAGATAAATATTTTAATTGCCGTTGTACAGTTTATAATTGAACTAGCCATGATCAGGGTTTCAGCCCTCAGCTCTCTAGCACGGATGTTTTTCACTACTTGTCTCTTGACCCAAACTCATTTTCAAGCTATTGAGAAACGGCTCACAGAGTCCATGGTGGATTTAATTGCCATCAGTGTGGCCTTTTCTGATAATCTAATTAGAGCTGGCTGCCCAGTTGGAGGCGGATCATATTCACACAGCCATAGCAGACCCCCGAACCCTGTCATCGACTCAATCTGTTTTCCACTCATGGTGTAATAAATGTGATGCTCAAACAGAATGCCCTCCAGATGGGTTTTGTTTACATGCCCTTGTCGGCTTTTAATGATATTTTTCCCTCCTTTCGTTTTAACCTTTTGGCTCTACATTTCTGGTTCTCCTAATCCAGACCTAACTGAATGGTGAATATGTATTCCACCGATTTGCAATGGTGGTTCTCAGTGTAAGGGAGATAAATATTTAGTGACTGCTCTCAAAGAGCAAATTCCTTTTACACATCTGAATGGATTGCTGTGTTTTACCTTTAGACCATAACATCACAAACATGAGTTAGTCACTGATCTATAGCACCTTGTATGGTGTTTTATAAGTGCTATTTTCTGTGCTTTCAGAATGCCTAGAGTTGAGACATCTTGCCTTGTCTTGCCTCTCCACTGACTGATTTTCGCTTTTTAATTGATTACTTCACACCCGGTGTATCACAGACTACACATCTGATAATTAAATGAGATAATTACTGAGGCATTTACCCAATGATTTCACCTCACAACTTTTTCTCCCCAGTGCACCCATGGTTCTGTTGTTTTGTGTGAGATGAATGTAAAGAAGGACATTTAAAGCAGCAAAGTAGAGTTTCTTCTCACTGACATTATCATTCATGCATTGTTTCTTCCACTTCCTCATACACCCTAAATGGATGCCTCTATCTGTTTCACCGATCTTCATAGTTGATCACGTGCACTGCATGCAACCCATAATTGACAGGGGCTAGTGGGAATAAAAAATTGTGGTGTCTGTGAAAACATAAATTACTTTTAAGTTTATCTCATGGTGCAGGGAGCACCCTCAGATTAGCCCAGGCCTCCTTAACCTGCCTAGGTGCTTTTCACGCATTGAGTATTCACACACTGTTCATTAAGATTTCTGTTTACATGACTACTTGTCCAATACAGAGATTGGACAAAAAATCCATAATGAATCTCAAAGGACACGCTCAAGGTGAGCCAAGAGGTGATATTTGTGGTTCACATAGATAACATATATAGTGCTTCACTAAATACACTTAAAATACACATAAGGGAGAAAAGGGTTGGCTGAACATACATATTATACAATATATAATAATATAAAACAGAGTGGGCAAAATTTTAACTTTGCGTTAGTGTGTGACATTAAAAAAAACCCATGCTATATGACAGCTTTTTTTTTGTAATGCAATTCAAATATCTAAACTTTAAATTGCTTAGTAATTTCTGCTAGTTTGCACTTTAAGGCTTTTTCTTCTTCTGCTTAATAATATGTGACATTATGGACCTTGAAATATCAACACATGAGGTCAGTGAGGAACAGAACAGCTTATCACTCAGTCCATCAGTCTTGCAGTAGGCTTCATATGAAACGTTATTGTTCATCAGAGTTTGGAACTGAAAACTCCTTTTTGGTCAATATAGTACAGGTATATTTTAACTTCATATAAGTTTAGAAATGACTTTCACAAGATAAAATGTTTGTGCAAGATGATTGAAACCTTTTAGGTTGTTGTATCTCTAAACATTCATTTATAGCCAGTCTCTGTGGATCTCTTTCTCTGTCTAACCTAGCTTTGCTTCTGGTCATTGTTTGAATGTAATACCATGCATGACCCTGGTCAACAATGCACATATCTGGAGGAAATATGAACTTAACCTTCTCTCAGTTCCAAATATTGGTTGGGAAACAGCAACATGTTTTCTGAGGGAGGTAGGAGCTTTTGGCAGTGGAAAGAGCAGCAGCTCGGCAGAACTAACCCAGCTGGGCTGGATTTGGCCACAGCTGACTGATCATACACAATACAGCACATCAAGGGCCCAGGTCGTGGGAGCGCAGCAGGGGCAATATGAAAATATTTTATTTGTGACAGCACTCAGGCCCCAAAGCCAGAAATGAGAACACTGTTCACAGGAAGCTATGTCAACTCTTAGTCCTTGTTCTCCACTGAGATTTGTGTTCTTAAGCTTGTTAGGCAATGTATATCTTTTTTGTCTGACATTACTATATAAACCTAATGTAATTTAGTGTTGAGTGTTTAGCCTTTGCACAGTAGAATATTGTGAAATACTGTGTTAAATTCCATGAGTTTTCAAGAATTTGATGTTATGTGAACTTGTTAGGATTTTACAGTGTTTCTTTTATGTGTTTTACGTGTTAATGTGGTCAAAACGATTTATTACGAATTGTGAACACAAAGTGTTTTTCAATACCCAAGTCCATTCTGAAGTTGCTTTACTCTCTATTTTTTGTTGGTGGTTTTCTGAATTTTGTTCATAGTATGGAGATTTTATGTGGGCAATGATCATGAGTGACTCTCCAACGTTGCTTTCCCAGATGCAATGGGCTGAAATGCTTTGGGCCATATTCTGATCATCATTTCAGCATAAGTTGGTCAAAACCATAGTAGTGTTAGAAAACCCAGATACTTAGTGAAAATACTAGTAACTATTAGCCAGTAGCTAGGAAAAGATCCATTGAAAGAAGCAGTGTGCGTGTGTGTGTGTGTGTGTGTGTACTTGTAAATTCTGAGACAGACTTAAGTTGTTGTATACCAGACTGTTTTATTGATTTAGCAAATCAGTCCACTGCAGTCTTCATTTGATTAGCTTGATTAGCTAAGTTGACAGGATTTCTTAGAAGACATATAAACATAAAATTGTCACGTATCATGAAACTCTGGACTCCAGTTCCCATCAGCCACTGCACAGCACTACTAGTCACATGACCACCTGCACCTGATTCACATTTTGTTAACAAGCACTTGTGTATATATAGTCATTGTCAGCACTGTTTGTTTGTCTTTCGTTGTCTTAGACTTCTGTCTTCCATGTCACAGTGTTTTGTTTCATGCCACGGTGTTATGCCAAGTTGTCTTCGAGACTTTGTTTTGTTATACTTTTGTTTAATAAATGTTAATATCTGCGATTGCTTCTGCCTCAACCTCGATTCATGACAGAATGAAAGACCTCTTATCAGAAGCATCAGATCACCAAGATGGACGCCTGGTTTGCAGCATATGAGGAGTGGTATAGAGGACTATTGGAGCAGGGAAAAAGGACAGATGAACTACTCGCTCAGAATGACCGCATGCTCGGGATACCCGGCGTTCATAAAGGACTACGCCATGCCATGCCGACAGGAGGGGGAATCTGTGGTCGGGGCTGAGACCAACTCCCAGCCTCCCTCCCCTATTATGGCTCTCGTTCAACCTTCATGATTGGTGGAGGACATTGCTCTGCCTCCACGTTCCATGAGAGATGTTGCTCCATCTCCTACCGGACTCAAGGATTCCCCACTGTTCAGCTACCTGAAGGTCGCTCAACTGTCATGTTCAGTGGAGGACGTGGCTCTGCCGCCACGTTCCGTGAGAGACGTCGCTCCTTCTCCTACTGGATTCAAGAATTTCCCACTGTTCAGCTACCTCAAGGTCGCTCAGCCTTCCTGTCCAGCTGAGGACGTCACTCTGCCTTCCTGCTTGGCTGTGGACATCGCTCTGCCTTCCTGCTCGGCTGAGGTCGTCGCTCTGCCTTCCGCTCGGCTGAGGTCGTCGCTCTGCCTCCATGTTCCGCTAAAGACGTCGCTCCTTTTCTTTGCTGCGCTCAGAATGTCGCTCCCCCTTCCTGCTCCACAGAGGACATTGTTCCCCCCTCATGCTCCGAGGAGAGCATCGTTCCTCCCTTGGGCCTCACGGAGAACCTCGCTCCTCTCCCTGTCCTCGCAGAGAACTTTGCTCCCCCCTTGAGCCTCGTGGAGAACTTTGCTCCCCCCTTGAGCCTCGTGGAAAACTTTGCTCCCCCCTTGAGCCTCGTGGAGAACTTTGCTCCCCCTTGAGCCTCATGGAGAACTTTGCTCCCCCCTTGAGCCTCATGGAGAACTTCACTCTTCCCTTGAGCCTCATGGAGATCTTCGCTCCCCCCTTGAGCCCTGTGGACAACCTTGCTTGCCTCTCCTGTTCCTTGGAAGAAGTCGCCCCGCTTTCATGCTCTGCCAAGGACGTCACCCTGCTTTCATGCTCTACCAAGGACGTTGCCCCACTTTCATGTTCTGCCGAGGACGTCCCTCTGCCTCCCTGTGTCATTGTGGAAGCTGCTCAGCCTCCTGGTTTTGCTGAGGACTTTTTGCCCAGTTGGCCAGGACCACGAGATGGAGGACGTATAATTTTGGGCACTCTGGGAGTAGCACCCTTGGGGGCCGGTTCTGTCACGTATCATGAAACTCTGGACTCCAGTTCCCATCAGCCACTGCACTGCACTACCTGTCACATGACCACCTGCACCTGATTTACGTTTTGTTAATGAGCACTCGTGTGTGTGTGTGTGTGTGTGTGTGTGTGTGTGTGTGTGTGTGTGTGTGTGTGTAGTCATTGTCGGCACTGTTTGCTTGTCTTTCGTTGTCTTAGACTTCTTCTTCCATGTCACAGTGTTATGCCAAGTTTTCTTTGCTTTGTTATACTTTTGTTTAATAAATGTTAATATCTGCAATTGGTTCTGCCTCAACCTCGAATTCATGACAAAAAAATGTACACAACATTATTCATTAAAATTTGAGACAAGTAAAATTTTGTTGACGTTTATGCTGATGCATGGCTTCCAAGATGCTTTACAAGTTTTTATTTAGCTAGTTAGCTTGGTCGCCAGTATAATTTAACAGCCTATTAGCCACTAAGCTATACAGCAGGAGTGCTAAAATATTAATCTTAGAGATTAAATTTTCACAAAGTTACGGGTACTCAGAAAGGTAGGACAAAAGGTAGCAAAGAGAAGTTCCAAAATGCACAATTATGTGAATGAAAACATGCCAATTTATGGGAAAGCAACAAACAACAATTTAAACGCAGATTGCTCATTGTTGCTGAAATAATATGAAATAATGATATTCTAGCTCGTTTAATTTTGTGGTCTCTGTTCTGTGCATAGTCAGGCTCAATATTGGGATGTTTGGTGTCATTGTGAACCTTTTGTGTTACCAGTATTCAAAATGATGATTTCATTCATTAATTTTTTTTTTCATGGAGAATGAAAACATTTTGTTAACTTTTCTTTTTATAGAGCAAGGATTGCACAGTTAGTAGCATTGCCACCTCACCGCTCCAGGGTCCCCTGTTTGAGTTACTGTTTACACCATTACATCATTCAGTCTGTGTTCTCCCTGTCATGTGGGTTTAGTCTGCGTTCTCTTTTTTATCTCCCAAAGTTAGTGTAAATGTTGTGAATATGTGTATAAATTGTACCCTGCTATGGCCTAGTGCCACAGTTGTATTCAGTAAATTAAATCTCCAGGATTTTGTGATTTTCTGAAATGCATTTTCTGAGATTTTGTGAAATGAATGCAAAATAAAGCAGACTCCGCAATATTTGGAGGAGTTTACAATTTTTCAAAGTTACCCAGATTTTGGGCAGAGATGCATCATTTGACATCATCACAATACATTCAGCCAAATCCCTCTTTGATTCATGTGCGTTGAACCTGATTACAGCTAAAAGGTCTCATTTACCAACAAACATCACTGTGAAAGGCCATGCAAAATTATTTAGTGCAATTGCAATTTTACCAGTTCAAGTAGTTTTCTGCAAAAAAAAAAAAGCACAAAAAAGCTGCATTGCAAATTTTTCTAAACGCAGCAGCAAATTCAAGCATTTTTGGCTGCAACAAACACAAAAAAAATCTGCAAAATCCTGTATGTTCTGACATAGCTGAATCACAACTATAACCAATTTAAGAATTTTCTCACAGCTCATGGGAAGCTAGATCACATTTTGGCCCTGGACTGTGAATAGGTTTCCTTTGCTGCTTGACATTTCTCTAATTTAAGTGCTGTCTTTGTGCAGTGGAATTGTATGGACTTGTATTGTAGAGTATGTGCAATAAAAGTAATGTCTACCACTTTATTATACACCAGTGATTCTTGTGATGATTTAGTTTCTCAGTCGAGTCCAGCTGATACCAGTAGTGGAGTCCCTCGCCTTCTGTCATTCTGCTGGTCCCTGGGGAAATTATGTCAATACCCAGGCAATACAAAATTATGTTTTTCTCGATGGAGGACCCCTTGAAACTGCCAGTGTGTTCGCAAAATGTCATGTTGTGAAGCATTAGTGAATAAATACTTCCTGCAGCACACAGTCTAAACATGTTCAGCCTCCAAGTGTTTTGTTTACCATCTGTATTTGTAACACACACACACACACGCACACACATGCACACACACGCACACACACAAACACACACTGAAAAGTCACTAGATGACTGATTAGTCTTTGCATCATGATGGAGTGCACTGGTGAGCTCGGTTGATCTGTAACCTTCCTCATTGCCTTGGGTGCCATTAAATTTAGTTCAGAGTATGTTGTTATTAACTTTGCTTAATATTTTAAAGGTTCGTGTGAAGCTATTGACTGACATGGAAATAATTGTTTAGTATGGAATAGGCATGCATTCTAAATACTCAGTAGGTATCAGAAATGTGAATGCCAAAGTTTTCTTCTGCTTATGTTTTGCTGTTGTAAAAATCAGAGCAAAACAGATTGCTTTGAATAATACATTCAAACAGCCTTGAGGCTGAGAGCAAAGATGTGATCAAGGAATGGAAAACTGAGTTCATGTACAGCCATTGATTTAGATTTTTGAGTTTAATGATATCCTTCAGTTGAACAAATTAAGCATTTAATATTCTGTATTTTCTTTATGAAGGGAAGAGTTGTTATAGAAATTATGTATAATTTTACAAATTTAATCTAATTGAAATAAGTCAATGGTTTAATCCATCCATCCATCTATCCATTTTCTGTACCCCTTAAACTACACAGGGTCATGGGGAGCCTGGAGCCTGTCCCATGGGACAAGGCACAAGGTGGGCAACACCCTGGATGGTGTGCCAACTCATTACAGGACAAAACTGCACACCCATTCACACACTACTTACAATTTACAGATGATAATCAGCCTACAATGCATGTCTTTGGACTTTGGATCAGAGTACCAAAGGGAAATCCCTGAAGCATAGGGTGAACATGCAAACTCTGCACACACAGGGTGGAGGCTGGAATCACACTCCCAACACCAGAGGTGCAAGCCAAACATGCTAACCACTAAGCCCCCCTAAAGGTTTAATGACATCAGTTAATGACTGAATTTGTCTGAAATTGAATTATATTATGAAAATCATGCCAAAACTGCTGCCATTGCTTGCACTGTTTTGGGACAGAGTGAGGAGTTCAGTACCCTACTGAGCTATAGGTTTCACCAATGGACATACAAACCTATGCCACACAACCTCATACAAACTAGATAGAAAACACAAAGGGGAAAGTGCTCATGTTTACGTACATGTTTCCAACCATGGTCATTCTCTTGCCATCCTTTTCTAGCATTCATTAGCTGATGTGTGGCTGTAATTGGTGTGCCGATACACTCATTAAACTCGTCAACCACAGTTATGATTAGTAGCTGTGCTCCCACGCACTGCAGCTGTTCCCATGGCTGTGTTTACGGAGGGCTCCCCCTATCCCCTCTTCCACACTGACCTCAGAGTTGTCTCAGTGTTTATCCCTGTTGCAAGAAAGATATTTCTTATTTCTTGCATTTATTACCATTTGCATCTTGATTGATTTTCCAATTTATAGATTGTACATTTATTCTGTGACTGTCTGATTACCTTTACCAAAGCTCATATGGTTCACACAATCATAGTGAGTATGTCATCTGATCTGTCAGGTATGATGAAGTCCCTGGACTTACTGCACACATTCTGAAATTTGAGCTCTAGCTCATTGTGTCTCTCCTGCTCATACAATCACACATCATTGATCATTTGTCACATAGCACTGTGTGTCCGTGCGTGTGTGTGTGTGTGTGTGTGTGTGAATGCCTATGTATGAGCCTGCATGTATGTCTATGGGCATGCTTCACAGGGTAGTGATGATTGGGTGTAACAGCAAGATAGAGTGAGTGCAAGATGGAAAAGATGGTGCGTCTCTGCTTACTGGCTAAAGCTTGGCTATATCAATGTATTCAATGGTGGGTTTACACACAAACGCTGTCTGATGTAATGACCGACATTATAGTAGTGACCACTGAGATGTCGAGGGTTGTGAAAATAATTTTTTTTTAAATCCCAGTCATAGAGGAAATTAAAGCAATATTATATCTGTTCTCTGCGTGAGTGTATTTGCTATGATAACATTTATAAATACAGAGCAGGGTGGCTACAGGGGTTATGCTTGTGCAGTGGTGAGAAGAGGCTGGCATGCTGGTATGGAATCCTGTTTATGCAGTCTCATTCTGAATATGGCTAAATTTAATGCATAGGACACAGAGGTCATAGAATAGCCTGGGTTATGCTTCATGCATCAGAGATATGCCACTGTCTCTCAGGCTATGTTTAGACAGCTCACTGTATTACTCAGATCACAGTTTGTTTTTAATAATTTATTATTTCACAAGCAGAGAAACCTCTAGGCCAGTGTGACCTCTATCATCTGACCTTTAGAGAAGAGGGAGGGAACTAAAGGAGAGGAATAACAGCTATTTGCATAAATTACATGATTACATGGATTGGCTATATGTGCAGCATCTATTGAACCTGAATCAATTAAGTCGTTCACAATCTAAATTCACAAAGCACCAGTCAGTTGTTGCCACTCCAAATAGAGAAGTGAATATTTAATACATTCTTATCACTTCCTCTTAATCTGATGACCATCACTCAAAAAGGAGCTTATTCCAAACGTCAGCAGTGGTTAGAAAATGGCTCATTTTCACAAGTAAAAATCCTTGTTGTAATTTACTAAATACAGTCGAATAATGCAGAGTTGCTTAAAAAGTGCAGCTTGTTGTGTATTTGTGTAATAAATATTGTTTTTTCTATTTATGGAAAACCTAATTGGTTATTTATGGACAACCTAAATGTATTGTATACAATGTTTAGAAGGTCTGTACATATAGAGATATCAAACAGTTCATCACCAAGAACTGTTTCTCAAAATGTCTTAGAGGGAGAAAACATTGATACAATGTGGTTATACTTGAGTCTATACTTGTCTAACAATCTATTGTACAATTTATTCACAGACCTACACAATAGTAATCCTAAGCAGTTAATACCACTAACAAACCTATTGATGCTTCTTCCTTTTCTTCAGTGACTGCTGTATTAACCCTTAGAACAAAAATATATTGTGATATATTGAAAAATACAGGGTGTCCCAAAAGTCTCCATACACAGGGGACTATGTTTGTCAGCATCATGTCAGTTGTGCCTTCGTCAGTGGATGTTTGTGCATGTCCGCTTCTCAGTTGTTCCGCAACACGTCCAGTCTATTTGAATGTGTTAATAAGTTTGGCAACAGTGCCGTGTCTGATGTGCCTGCCGTGTTTCCTGTTAAAGTCCATAGCAACCTTGGGCCAGCTTCCCGATCCAGCCATGAGAATGATTTCAATACATTCTTCTTTTGTCAAAGGCGTTCTTAAAGGCTATCTGATTTTTAATTTTTTTTTATGTGAATTCAAATCTGCTTCTAAAACTGCAGTCTACACAATTACACCATCTGTGTACTAGCATAAAGTTTAATAGAATGTGGTTTGGAATGCACCCCGATCATTAATGACTCTGAAGATATAATTATCTGCTGTTATCATTGACCCTTCATTTTTACAGAAGTGTTATGAAAATGAAAGCTTCAAAGTTTTTATTGATCAGCAAACTAACGTTTGATCATGTTTGAAATGCATAAAGTTCAGAGCAACACCAAACAGACATTGTTAGCATATAATTATTAATTATTAAGGAGAGCAGAAACGATATGCAGATCCATACTGTAGATAAAATACACACACTAAGGTGAATAAAATCTGCAATTCTCTTAATCTTGAGTTTAAATGTATATGATACAAAGATTCATAGAGCAAACAGAAGACAGACTCACTCCTAAAATAAGTGTGTTTTAAATTCACTTAAGTGTAGAAGAGCACAAAAAAAGTAGCCATAAGCTTACCTATGTTTAGCACCAAGAGTGAACAGAAGTATTGATCAACTTACTCTTGCCAAATTTAACCAAGTTTGAAATGCAAATCTGTAAACATAACTCATTAAACACATCCAGTAGCCACTAGCTGACTATCATCAGGTCTACAACAAGGATGAGCTGACTATCATTCACTAGCTTCCCATCAAATTAAAGAACAAATAAATGCACTAACTGTAAAGCAAGAAAAATGGTCTATTAATCCGGTCTATAAATCCGGAATCCATTTTTCTCTTTTAGATCTGACTCTTTAAGTCTCTCACATTCGCTCACTGCCTTTCTCCTGATTGGCTGTGGCTCCTGCCAATCACTGTACTGTATAGACAGACTTCTTTTTTTTGTCATAAGTGGGAGTCTAATAGTGTTTGACACATGAACTCAATAGAATTTAATGTCCGTGACGTATAGGGCCTATTCTGAGCAAGCCTCATGTAACATTCCTCTTTAGCATTTAGCATTCATCACTAACATTTATCCATTCCAACCTTAATCACCTGGCTGTAGTTCTCAATAAATCATGTCTAATTATGCCTTGAAGGTTTAGTTAACCTCTAGCACTAGGTGATGGCTGGGAAAATGGGGGTGAGGAAAGAGGTAATAACATGGTGTTTTTTTGATGTGGTAAGCATGGGGTTGAATTTGGGGAATATGGGGATGCAGTGAGAGGGATGATAGGGGATGTGTCATTGGGGTAGAAGATGCAGAGAAACAACCTGCCTGGCCAGCTGCCTGATTTTTAGGGTCTTGCTCATCTTTTTTTTCCAGCTAGCAGGTGGTGCTGAGAGTCCATCAAAGTGTAGCCTGTACTTCAATCCTCCAATGATGAAAGTAGCCCCAGTCGACCTGAATTCACAAAGGCTTATTGAAAAGCTTCTTTAAACTTCTATACATTGCTGAACAGAAGAGCAGTTATTCCTTAGCAGCAAATGTTTTTTGTTACTAAAACGATTTAATTTAAGTGGAACTTCTTTGTGGGGTAAGAATAATTTGAATACTACTTTTAGAAATAGGAATGCATCTAGATTGCCATTTATTAACCTTAAATTTCACCCCTACGGTTAAATGATCATTGGTTTAGTCTGATCATAGAAAAGAAAATAATGAGAGAAAAATAAACAGGGAAGACAGTATGTTAGCAGTGAATGGTTGTTTTTTGCCCAGAGTTTAAGAGCCTTACTTAAGAAGTACATTTCACATTTTACATGAAATTCAAGACTGGAATCACCAAATGCTGATTTTTAGGGTGGGCAATATGACTACAATCTTATTTCACGATAGTGATATGTTTTCTCAGGTAGATCTATTAGTAGTATTTAAGTAAGTAATACTATGGAAATTGAATAAACTGCCTGATAATGTGTTTGAGACAACATCCTGTCACGTATCCGGAAACCCGGGACTTCAAGTCCCATCAGCCACTGCACTACACCACCTGACCACATGCACCTGACTCACGTTTTTGTTAATTAGCACCAATGTGTATATATAGTCTTTGTCTGCACTCTTTCGGGGTCTTTCGTTGTTGTAGACTCACGTCACTTCTGTCTCCGTGTTTGTTTTTTGCCACAGTGTTATGCCCAGTTGTCCTAGTGTTTTTGTTTCGTTATTTGTGTATTTAAAATAAATATTTAAAAAATCTGCAATTGCTTCGGCCTCCATTCGCCAAACGTGACAGAACGAAAGACCGTGACTACGAGGCAGTAGATTTTTTATTTTTTTTTTTTCCGGATTCAGCAGTTTGCTCCCACCCGCCCTCCCCGATGGGTCTCATGGATTCCCCTCTGTTCGCGGACCTCAAGGATTCCCCGCTGTTCAGCTACCTCAGAGTCGCGCAGCCGGTGAGTCCTGTGCAGGAGGTCTCTCCGCCGCCCCGCTATGTGTGTGAGGACGCTCCAGCTCCGGGCGGACTCATGAATTCACCTATGTTCGCTGACCTCAGGGACTCCCCGCTGTTCAGCTACCTTAAGGTGCCTCAGCCTTCCTGTTCAGCTGAGGTCGTCGCTCAGCCTTCCTGTTCAGCTGAGGTCGTCGCACAGCCTTCCTGTTCAGCTGAGGTCGTCGCACAGCCGTACTGTTAAGCTGAGGTCGTCGCACAGCCTTCCTGTTCAGCTGTGGACGCCGCTCAGCATCTCTGCCCGGCTGTGGGCGCCGCTCAGCATCCCTGCTCGGCTGTGGACGTCGCTCGGCCTTCCTGCTCGGCTGTGGACGTCGCTCGGCCTTCCTGCTCGGCTGTGGACGTCGCTCGGCCTTCCTGCTCGGCTGTGGACGTCGCTCGGCCTTCCTGCTCGGCTGTGGACGTCGCTCGGCCTTCCTGCTCGGCTGAGGTCGTCGCTCGGCCTTCCTGCTCGGCTGAGGTCGTCGCTCGGCCTTCCTGCTCGGCTGAGGTCGTCGCTCGGCCTTCCTGCTCGGCTGCGGTCGTCTCTCTGCCATCCTGCTGCGCTGAGGACGTCACTTTGCCTCCACGTTCCGCTGAAGACGTCGCACCTTTCCCTCGCTGCGCTCAGTGGGTCGCTCCCCCTTCCTGCTCCACGGAGGTCTCCGTTCCCCCCTCATGCTCCGCGGAGAGCGTCGTTCCTCCCTTGGGCCTCGCGGAGAACCTCGCTCCTCTCCCTGGCCTCGCGGAGAACCTCGCTCCCCCCGTGAGCCTCGCGGAGAACCTCGCTCCCCCCGTGAGCCTCGCGGAGAACCTCGCTCCCCCCGTGAGCCTCGCGGAGAACCTCGCTCCCCCCGTGAGCCTCGCGGAGACCCTCGCTCCCCCCGTGAGCCTCGCGGAGACCCTCGCTCCCCCCGTGAGCCTCGCGGAGAACCTCGCTCCCCCCGTGAGCCTCGCGGAGAACCTCGCTCCCCCCGTGAGCCTCGCGGAGACCCTCGCTCCCCCCGTGCGCCTCGTCAGGTACTTCGCTCCCCCCTTGAACCTCGCGGTGAGGCATGCTCCGCTCTCCTGTCCCGTGGGGGATGTCGCCCCTCTTTCATGCTTTGCCAAGGACTTCCACCCGCTTCCTTGTGCCATGGTGGAAGCTGCTCGGCCTCCTGGTTCTGCTGGGGACTTTTGGCCCGGAGGGCCGGGACCCCCGGAGGGGGGCCCTTTGATTTTGGGCGCTCCAGGTGTAGCGCCCCTTGGAGGGGGGATCTGTCACGTATCCGGAAACCCGGGACTTCAAGTCCCATCAGCCACTGCACTACACCACCTGACCACATGCACCTGACTCACGTTTTTGTTAATTAGCACCAATGTGTATATATAGTCTTTGTCTGCACTCTTTCGGGGTCTTTCGTTGTTGTAGACTCGCGTCACTTCTGTCTCCGTGTTTGTTTTTTGCCACAGTGTTATGCCCAGTTGTCCTAGTGTTTTTGTTTCGTTATTTGTGTATTTAAAATAAATATTTAAAAAATCTGCAATTGCTTCGGCCTCCATTCGCCAAACGTGACACATCCATTATGCATAGTTGTGCTGTTGTGAGGGATTCTATTCGGGGGTTGAATAATTTTGAAACCCGAAAAGTCATTATAAGTTGCATTTCCAGTTGAATTTGGAGAAACCACTTGAAACATTCTATTTCAATTGCTTGTTTGATTTGTTCATTGCAAACAGCTGAAAGTCTGTAAATTTTGACAATATTTGCAATGGGGGTTGAACAATTTTGATTAAAACTGCATAACTCGCAGCCTTGCTTTCAATCCTCTACTCTCATACAAATGCTAATATGTAGTCACTTGAATATCAGTTTAACATGTGAATATTAACATTTCTCAAAAATTAAACTTAAAATACACAGATTGCAATATTGTGGATTAACAATTTTCTTCCCTCAATATGGCAACGTATCTCAGGGGATATGCACACTTCAAAATGTGATAAATGAACAACGCATGGCTTTTTTTTTTCTTTATTCTTCAGCATCTTAAGACAATACTTACAATTAAAATATTAGCAGTTTTTTTTCTGAAGAAAAGTATGATTAATATAAGTACTTACCACAAAGTCAGCATGTCCTACACCACAGTCAGCCATGCTGGTTTTAGGTCAAGCTGACTAAGCAATCACTGAAAACGTGAACCAAGTCATGTGACCCATATAATCAAAACAAACCCAACTATGATTTATGATAACAGGATTGGGTGAAGTCATGCTCTCTATAAGAAACTGAAGAGTATGTATCTTCTGGTGCGCATTGCATGTCATATATAAAGCTCACGGGACAAAGAATATCCAGAATCATCAACAATAACCTGTGGCTCTGTGAAGTGTGGTTGTCAGGAGTTCACTTCAGGTGGAGATGAGGAAATCTACTAAATAAAATCATTGTATGATAAGTCCAATAATGTTGATAAGTCCAACACATGATTTGGACAATTTAGGTGGATGTCAAACAGTAGTAGAAGCTACGATGGAATGAATTTGCCATTTAATTATTTAAGGCATAAGATTCAAACAAACTTGTTATTTTAATATTATCACCGTAAATACTTACGAGAAATACGAGAAAATAACTAGTAATAGGAGAAAACAAGTTTTTATCTTATAAAACCGGCTTTTCTTTTTCTCCTCCTGCAGTAAACCACTTGCACTTCACTGGCTATAACCTCACTATCCCTGAGTTCTAGGGATGCGACTGAATGTGAAAACATTATTCAAAATGATCAGACAGTATGTTCTAAACAGAAAAAACAGATAGTACTATTTTTTTTAAAGCTTGCCAGAAAGGGTCACAAGGTGTCTGGTTGAGACTGAATGGACTGGAATTGGGCAGAAGACAAAAATAAATTGTGTAAGCAGGAGGTTTTTACTTTCCTAAGCGAGTGAGTGGCCATATACAAAGCTTGTGAGTCAATGCAAGACCGTGTCCATTAACACGAACACACAGTGTCCATTTATTCATGATCAGCAACTGACACTAACCATTCATAATGTTGACAGTGCCGGCATTTTCTACCTTTCTACCTTCTGATTTAGACCATGCCCAATTTGGGTTTGAATTTATATGCAGATACTGATATTTGTAAACTGATTTGAACACCCCTAATGTCCATGAATCACAGTGAAACATGAAAGTAAGCATTGATACTAGTTCATTAAAAGTATGTTGTAGGCCAATTCATTGCATAAAATTATAATCAAATAGTCTCTAAGGCATCAGGCAGCAAATTAATAGGCCTCACTCAGTGACCTTCAGTAACCACTTTATCCTAGTCAGGGTTGCATTGAATCCAGAGCCTATCTAAGAACTCAGATAAGGCAGGAATTTACACTGGATGGGAATGCCAGTCCATTGCATGGCACCATGCATGCAAATACTGTCACACACTAATTCACACCTAGGGGCAATTTTTGTTAGCCAGTCCATCTAATGGCATGTTTTGGAGAGGTCTAAGGAAACCAGAGCACCCAGTGGAAATCCACACAGACATGGGGAGAACATGCACAGAAACACCACACAGAGAGTCACCCAAGGTCAGGATTGAACAGGGACGCTGGAGATGAGAAACCAGTAATACCAAAATGCTGCCTCCAAAAAATTATTTCATATAATAATTTGTGGTAATTTACCTTCAGATCCTTCAGATCCCTGGTTTCCAACACTGTCATTGTTAACCTTTGCTGACTCTTCCTCTATGGTAAATTTTTCATCAAAACAATTAAATTTAATCAAAACATAAATAAATAAAAATTTGAATGACAGAAATAAAGCAGTCTTTTTAAAGAGACAAATTTGCACAAACCCTCTTTATCATCCTACTGTTCAGTTCATCCAACTCTCTAAAAAACAGACAACTCACCAATATTCTGAACAATAACTGACATTCAGCCCTGGCATTTACACAGTGACAAGCACAGTTCTGACAATGATGGACCCAGACTTTATTGCACGCTCTGACATATTCAGCTTTGAGATTAACATATGCTGACATTGTGTAATAATTCATATCATATATATATGCTTTTCTATAATACAATACAGATGGCAGAAGATCAAGTTTGAAAGTCACATTGATTTAATTAATGTGGCTAGAGCAAAATAATTATTTATTAATATTTGTGTGTGTGTGTGTGTGTGTGTGTGTGTGTGTGTGTGTGTGTGTGTGTGCGTGCATGCATCCCTGATTTGAGTGGATTACTATACAGTACAGTATGGTATTCTGCCATAAGCCTCTAGTTAATGGCCATTAATATGTTGTATTAATACAGTTAGTACTTGTTGTCAGATTTGAATTACATCACCATTATGTCCTGGTGTGAATGAACAGCTTCTGGTTGTTGGACACTTAGAAGGTCTTATATAATGTGCAAAAACACCTAGCTTGGTGATGCTAATATGTGATAAGGGAAAGACCTACAACACTGGGAATAGATGTTAATCACTCAGTTTATATATTTTGAGTTATATATGAATATTAGTCTGTGCAAAATCTCCTTTTTTGTTGTTGTTGCTACCATGAACATGTTTTTAGCATGATTACATTAAAAAGCTGATTAACTTTGCAAATACACAGAAGCTCTAGGAGATGACAAGTTTCCCATTCTCCTTCTCCTCCTCCTCTTCTGTGCTTTTCTTCTCTCAGTCTTACTCTGGCTTTCATCAAGCCTTTCTTTTCCTCGGCTCCCCAAATAATCCATCCATCAACTTGTTATCTCACTAATTGAGTGCTTAAATGAATCAGGCAGCATAGACTATAGATGAGAGTGGAGAAGGATGGAGGTTCCTCCTTTGCTCTCAGCTTGCTCTGTTCACTCAACATTAATGTTGTATAAACAGCAGCTACACTGTTAATGTCACTGCTTGAAATCAAGTTCCAAATTGTTTCATTAGAAAACAATGCCTCATTCCTATCATTAAGTGTCTTCTTAAGTGTGCTGCTTATTTTTGTAAATAGACTAATTTTCCAGTATTAAATTGCAGTTGTAAAAAGTAATGTCAAGAAATTGTATAATATTGTTTTAAATGTGTATGATTTACATGTAGTTTGATAAAGTACACAGAAACAATGAAAGAAGGCAACTTTTCCATATAGTGCTTAATAAGTTACCAATAAATAAGCACTTATTAGTGAACATGCTATGAGCATTAAGTTGAAAAACCTATAAGTTCTTGAATAACCTGTATCAAAGGTTAGATTTTGGTAGCACTCTAACTGGTGTTATGGCGGTATTAGAAGATTCTGTAAGTCATTCATGTCTGTTCCTGTCTTTATTTGCACACGAATTCTTCTGGCACAATCCAATCAGGCTAGGGTTAAAGGGGATTACTGGAGCACTTAGGCCGGCTCTCAGGAGCCTGATTAAAGCGGTTAGAGAGCTTTCACATGTAGTGTCTCCTACATGGACAGGTTTAGACCAATGGGTTTGTACAGATCTAACATGTGGATTTTCCAAACAACATTAATGACTGTTCTTTGATGTCATGCTCCATAGACTGCCAAGAGGAAAATGCCACCTGTATCTTGTGCTATATATCCTCATCTTGCTGGTAATTGGTTCAAAACCACTTGTGACAGATGCTCTTTGATGCTCATGAGTCTTTCAGTGTGGGAGATCTGAAATCAAATAAAACATGCCCTAAGTATGTAGCCATATGCTGTATTATCACTAAAAACGCTTCCCAATATTTGAGTTTGGTGATTCACATTTTTCCAGACACATATAGTTAAAGGATTTAGTTTTAATTTTCAGAATTCATTGTTGTCTGCACTGCAGATTATAAGAACATCTCCATCCCCCTAAATCATCCTATGCCATCTGATGAAACTATATATCCCTCAGTGGGTCACCTATTACGGAAAAGGGGACTTTTCCAGTCATGAGTGGTGATAGTTCACTTCAGGCATCTGAATTGTTGATTTGTTGTTGTTGTTGTTGTTGTTGTTGTTTAGAGTTGGGGTACTCAATCCCGGACTTGGACTTGAGTCCAATTATGAACAAACTCAGACTTGTCACGCATAAATTTGCATTTGACATAGTCTCTGACATTTTGGACTGTGTAATTTTTCAGAGTACAGTTGGGTCCGGGTCATGTTTAACATGAAAAGAAAGATAAAAAATAAATAACAATATAAACAGATATCCTACCTCTACTGGAAACACAGGCAGTTATGTCTTAAGTGAATGTAAACAGTTAATGCAGTCATTGCATGTCAATGCAGTATATTGGATCTGTTCATTAGGTCTTAAAGCGATAGCAGTCTAATAAACCTGCTGCAATCTGTCATTAATGTTAATCAAACAACAAAAGAAACACAATTACACAAAATGTAAGAAGAATCACTGTACATGTCATACAGTGAAGTCTATTTTATTTGACATTTAATTGCTTTATTCAATTTCTGTAGTATTTCTTACTTGAATACTACTGATAGACCTACCTGAGAAAACATATTGTTATTCTGTGTTCAGAAATGAGTTTGTTGTAATTCATAGACAGATTAAAAGTAATAAAGCATGAAGCTTGTTGTTATTACATGCTGCTAAATGTAACTCTACTCCGTACTCTCTCTCTCATCCTATTAACTGTGGGGGAGGGGCATCAAATAATTGAAATTTCAACTCGAACTGTAGGACACAATATTGTGTGATACAATAACAAAACAGGTTAATTTTATTTTCATACACTTTTAATATACTAAAAGTTCTACATATAACTCTATACCCCCTTTTTTCCTTTGAAACCATTTTTGATAGGAAACTAGTTGAGGTGCTAATGACATAAAAATAAAATTAAATAAAAATATTAAATGGCAATGGCAAGATGTAATAGTGGTATTTTTGCTACATTTATGTTGCCATTTGTGAAGGTTAAAATATTAATTTAACAGCTCAATGTTGAGTTTATTAAATTGAGATTTTTCTAGACTCGACTCAGACTCGCCATTAAGGAGTCGAACTTAAGTCCAGCATGGCCCCTTTTGGACTCGGACTCGATTGTTTAAGGACTTGGTCTTGACTCAAACTCGACAAAGGTGAACTTGAACCCAACACTATTGTTGTTGCTTTCTCGGCCCAGAAATGATCAGATCCAGTAGAGTGAATAAACTACACCTTAAAGAATAAAAAGGGGGCATTTATTTGTGACTTATAAGTCATTGGAAGGTTTTTAAGTCTAAAATGATTATCAGAACAACAAACCTACCAGGATATCAAGTTTTGTAATAACAGAATTTAAAAATGGAAATGAAAATGAAAACAAATGTTCTTTTGTTGAGTTCAAGACTGCAGCAGCAGTCACTTCTAGTCCTTCTATCTAGTTCTGCAACATCCTGCTAGAGATTTATGTCCATATGTTTGGAACCTAGCTCCCAGCATGCTCTTGTGTTCCTGACCCCCTTCAGTGAGGAAGGAAGGTAATTTACTTCTCTCCCATGGTCTGCACATATGTTCCAGGATGCGGGAGTCTTATGCAGCCTACTTCATGTGACACTGTGGCAACTATAATGGTACTGAAACATATAGGAGGTGTGTGGTGTGTTTCACAAGTGTGCATCTACTGGCGAAGGCCTGCATGCTTGAACAAAGCTTCACAGACCCCTGTATACTTCTGCTGCTGACCATCATAATACAGAGCACTGCCACTCTATAGCAATGACCACTGAACTTGGATAGCAGCCTATAAATAAGGGGAAGGTCTGATTACACATGGCAAATGAAAAAAGGAGGTAAGCAGGAATGAGAGATTTAAATGAAATTGCTAAACAGTGGGAGAGTGTGATGGGAGATAGGGAGGAAGCAGAAGCTGGTGTAGTGGACATGAAAGGATGGATTAAAAGTCACCTTGCAACATTACAGAGATGAGAGTGAGAGGTGAATCCTGTGCTCTCACAGAGCTGTGCGTAGAAAACACGTCAGCCCATTGTCTGCCTATAAAGCCATAAATACTAAGTGTAGGGTCCGAGTCCACCTTTGTTGAAGTTGAGTCAAGACCAAATCCTTAACCAATTGAGTCCGTGTCTAAGTCCAAAAAGGGTCAAGTTGGACTCAAGTTTGAGTCCTTAATAAAAAAGAAAGTAATTACATTTAAAAATGATTTTAAATTACAATTGTAAACTCAACACTGAGCTGTTAAATTAATATTTTAAACGTCACAAACTAATGGCAACATAAATGTAACAAAAAATGCCACTATTATATCTTGCCATTGCTATTTAATATTTGTATTTCATGTCATCAGCACCTCAACTAGTTTCCTATCAAAAATTGTTTCAAAGAAAAATAGGGATATACAGTACCTTGCGAAAGTATTTGGCCCCCTTGAACTTTTCAACCTTTTGCCACATTTCAGGCTTCAAACATAAAGATATAAAATTGTATTTTTTTGTGAAGAATCACCAACAAGTGGGACACAATTGTGAAGTGGAACAAAATATATTGGATATTTTAAACTTTTTTAGCAAATAAAAAACTGAAAAGTGGTGCATGCAAAATTATTCGGCTCCTTTACTTTCAGTGCAGCAAACTCACTCCAGAAGTTCAGCGAGGATCTCTGAATGATCCAATGTTGTCCTAAATGACTGATGGTGATAAATAGAATCCACCTGTGTGTAATCAAGTCTCTGTATAAATGCACCTGCTCTGTGATAGTCTCAGGGTTCTGTTGAAAGCGCAGAGAGCATCATGAAGACCAAGGAACACACCAGGCAGGTCCGTAATACTGTTGTGGAGAAGTTTAAAGCCGGATTTGGATACAAAAAGATTTCCCAAGCTTTAAACATCCCAAGGAGCACTGTGCAAGCGATCATTTTGAAATGGAAGGAGTATCAGACCACTGCAAATCTACCAAGACCTGGCCGTCCCTCTAAACTTTCAGCTCAGACAAGGAGAAGACTGATCAGAGATGCAGCCAAGAGGCCCATGATCACTCTGGATGAACTGCAGAGAACTACAGCTGAGGTGGGAGAGTCTGTCCATAGGACAACAATCAGTCGTACACTGCACACATCTGGCCTTTATGGAAGAGTGGCAAGAAGAAAGCCATTTCTCTAGATATGTCCTCTAGATTTCTGCTCTGAAATTCTTCTGTGAATGGTGGATTGTGATACCTACACCCCTGCCTGTGAAGGTTGTTGATGATGTCATTGACTGTTGTTTATGGCTTTTTCTAGCTTGTATAATGCTGTTGTTTTCCTTCGTCGACCTGTTTGATGTCTGCTTGTTAGTACACAAGTGTTTTTTTCTTTTTCAGGACATCCCAAATTGTTGCCATTGGTCTGACTGATAACCCCTCTTTTCTCAGCTTCAAAATGGCTTGCTTTTCACCCAAAGACAGCTCTCTGATCTTCATGTTTATTTATACTTTTTAATAACAAATGTTTTTAAGCGCTCAAACTAAGAGTAGACATTCAGACTAATCATTGTTTAAACAATTAATCTAACAGTTCACACCTGGGCAACAAGTGACAACTATCTGTCACATATACCGATATTTTGGATCACTTAAAAATGTGTGGGCTCAAACTTTTATTTTTAAAAATTATGAATAAATAAAATATAATAAGTCACACTGGATAAGGGCATCTGCCAAATGCTGTACATGTAAATGCAAAAGGTGCCATGTTTTAAGTTGTCTAATACATTTAGTTGTAAATATCAGGAAATGAAAGCTGAAATTCTGATCTATCACCACAGTCACCGTTTGATCTCAAATACAAATGTGTTCAATATGTAGCAAAAACAGTAGAACTTGCCTTGCCATTTGCCTTAGAGGGGACTGAATTTTCTAGTAGTATTCAGTATCCAGTTGTATTCTGAATATTTGTATATTTATCTGAATATTTATAATAGTTCGTCCATAAAAAAAATTGTGTTGGTACATTTCATTGTACTTAGCACAAACATTAAGACTTCACATGCTGAGTATTGCACAGTCAAAGAAAATAGCCCTCAGACTCTTACTGAAAAACTTTCATTACAAGATGAATAATAAGAAAAGCCACACACTCTCACACACAATGATGTACTTGACTGTTCAGTTAGCAATTCCCAATACATGGAATTTCTTATGAGTTTTTAAAACCCAGACATCTTTTCCATACAAGTGTAAAAGCTAAATTATACAGACTTTTGTCTTCTGTATTCTGAATAAACAATCCTCAACAATTTCAGTCTAATCACAGTCTCGCAAAAGAACAGCTCAAGAGCTCAAGAGCTGTTCTCATGACTAATACAGCCTTCCTCTTGCTACATAAGAAAGGTCAAACATTATATGGTCACGATGGAGCCTGCACGTTCCCCGAGGCTTTATTTCTTATCATTCCAGATTTCAACCAGTTTCTCTGAAGTATTAATCCTCTAATGGGATAACATTGGTGTTCGGCATTGATTGCTTCTTTATCTGTGTAAGGGACCCACCCCCCACCCTCATCAACTCACTTATTTTGATAACATTGTCCAAATGTTGCATCTTCCACCCTGCTTCTGACCTTCTGCTTTTCAGGCAAGCATGAGCACCCAATGCATAACAACACAGCAGCTGAGTGAGCCAGGTGGAACACAGAACAGATGTGCATGTCTCAGAAATGCATTTCCAGTTACCCCTAAAATAAGTAGTGTAAAAAAACAAACTGATAATACTGGACAATCATTCATTCATTCATTCATGCATTCAGAAACCACTTTATTTGTATCCAGGGAGCACTAGAGAGAAGGCATGTATACAATGTGGATGAGCCACCAGCTCATTGCAGTGCACCTCTCTCTCTCTCTCTCTCTCTCTCTCTCTCTTTCTCTCTCTCTCTCTCTCTCTCTCTCTCTCTCACACACACACACACACACACATATTTATGTATACATGTATACATGCATTCAAAAGGGGTAGTTTAATGTAGCCAGTCCACCTACTGACATTTTATAGAATGTGGGAAGAAACTAGAGTACTACAAGGGCACCACCATGCTCATCATGACAATACGTCATTCACTGTAAAAAAAAATAATCATACTTTGTTGTTAATATTGTGCTTAGCTTCTTAACTAAAAGATACATCTGTAGCCTAACATTTGAGATGATCTAATTTCTTTCCACCATATTTCCTGTTGGCTGTGAATCGGTTAAAACACTTTAATCTAAAGAGCACAGGTTTGTGATATCCCTCTACAGTCCATCTCCTTTAATGCTGATAGACATGATTGGGTCAAACCATGTGTACCACACTCAGGCACATGCACCTTTTATCAAAAGGCTCTCCACGTCAGCAAAGACGTCAGCGTTGAGTGGATTAATACAACATAAAGAAAAGCTTGATCACAAACATGGTGATAGAAGAATAAAATCTACTTCAGCTGCCACCAGACACAAGCCATTTATCTAGCTATAGCTGTGGCAGCTGTGTTATGTTTATCTGCTCGACTGAAACAAGTATGAAGTGGTACAGACAAGACTGTAGAAGACAAATTATGATTTAGACATTCAGCCACTACGTCAGTGTGAGAGCAAGTGGCGTCTGGCAGTCAACATATTGCAGTCTGTGAGAGTGGAGACAAATTGTTTGTTGGACAAAGTAGAATTCATTGGCCATCCTGGCATCCATTTTCCGTACCACTTATCCTACACTGGGTCGCATTGTCTGGAGCCTATCCCAGGGAACTTAGAGCACAAGGCAGGGGACACCCTGGAAGAGGTGCCAACCCATTACAGCGCACTGTCACACACACATTCACACACCTATTTACACTCTATGGGCAATTTGGAAACAGTTTACAGTGTAAACCAATCAGTTTACAGTGCATGTCTTTGGACTTGGGGAAGAAACTGGAGTACCCAGAAGAAACCTCTGAAGCACGGGGAGAACATACAAGCTCCATGCACACAGGCCGGAAGCAGGATTCAAGCCCCCAACTCTGGAGGTGCGAGGCACTATTAAGTCCCCCTTCATTGGTCATGTAGAGCTGAATATAAAATGATTTCATGTGGTACAGACATTTTTGGGGGGTGATCCAGCCCACAGGATTAAAATTAGTCCTTATATCGTAAAGGCTCTACCAAAAACCTGCTATGTGTGAAAAAAAAAATTCTCTGACTGTCTTATTAACATTTGAAAACACAATTCCATTTATTAAGCAGACTTCCTACAGGTTCAATAAAAAGCATTCTTTTTTTTATTTTTTTATTAAAGTTGTTGTGTTTGTGTTTGAACACAGATTACGATGTCTGGTGAAACAGCTGGAGCGGGGTGAGGCCTCTGTTGTTGACCTAAAGAAGAACCTGGAGTATGCAGCTTCTGTACTGGAGTCAGTGTACATTGAGGAGACACGGTAATATGAACACCACTGGCACGTGTGCATGCATTGATAAATATTGCAGATGTAAACCAGATCTGTAATGAAAACTCTTTTCACTCAGTCTCCTTATAGCACTACTAATCTAATTAAATCGAGTAGTAATCTGCGCATATCTGATTTCTAATACTTGGAACTATCTTATCCTGAATGTAGATATGATATGATGAGTGACAAAAGTTGCCAAGTCATTCTCTGTACCCTCTGATCACCTTCTCATTTATTGTGTCTATCTATCTATCTATCTATCTATCTATCTATCTATCTATCTATCTATCTATCTATCTATCTATCTATCTATCTATCTATCTATCTATCTATCTATCTATCTATCTATCTATCTATCTATCTATGTCATGATATCAGAATTAGAGGCAGATGCAAATGCAAACTATAAGTGAAACATTTATAAAATATCCAACAAAGCACAACACAATACTTACATGGAACAAAGATGAGCATAACATGATATATGGAGACAGAACAAGCAATGCAAGACAGTGCAGTGCTGAATGTGACTATTGCTGTGTCTGAAACCGCTCACTGATTCACTATTCCCTATATAGTGAATGACATTTAAATCCACTATAAGGGGAAGAAGTGAATGAAAATGAGTGAGCGAATTTGACGATGATAATGCGTCAGAGAGCACTCTGTCCAGGACATTATGGAGTGCATCCTAAAACAGTAAAGTTCATTTTCTCACTGCTAATTTATCACATTTATTTGTTTATTAGTTGATCAAGAGAACAAAAACTGCTTGTCATGTTTATTTACTATTAGACTTATTTATTATTTTTAGTAATTTTTTTATTTCAAATTAGAATAAAAACACTACTGTAGGTCACATTTATTTTATTTGTTTATTAAAAAAAAGTAGAAAACAGCTATTTTTGCTGGGTTTAATTTTTTAGGGGTTTCCTGTCAGTGTCCCCAAGCTGACTCCTGAGGTAAACCTGCCGTAAAATATACTCCATCTGGTTAGTTTTGGTTTTCCCAAAATTTATTTTTACTGAGAAGAAGAAAAATGCGTATTTCAGAAAGATCAACAACTTTAAGGCGTGCTCGAGGATGCCATCTTTTGGTAAGAAGACATTAGACAAAATTCATCCAGCTTTTAACTAAATAACTGAATACTGTACACAAGTTTTATTTAAAAGTTACATTGCTAACTAGTAAGTGGCTGAAAATAAATACTGTGCCAAACAATCAATAATCTGTATAATTTTGCTTTTAAATATCTCGCTACAGATGTATTTTAATTAATACAAAGTTACACTTACATTGGTAAAAGTTTCCATCTCAGATGTTGCCATCCGCATGTTTATTTTTCTTTTGAATTGCTATCTTGCGTTGGAGTATGGGAAATAGTGTGTTCGCTAGTGCTAGTGTACACTCGAAATCAGAGTGCATTTTGGGTATAAATGAGAGAACCAATGTAGGGAATGAAGTTGTTCACTCAAAATTCGAACACCACTACAAAATGGCCGACATCCTATATAGTATACTATATAGGAGATAGGGAGCAGTTTCAAGGATTCAAGGATTTTTATTGTCATTCCAACACATGTACATGAGCTGGAATGAAATTAAGCACCCAAGGTCTGGCTAAAACCACTCACAAGTAAATAACAGCTAACCCATTCATAAATAAATAAACACAAATACCCAATCATACACATACATATACATGCATTAAACCTGAGAAAGTAGCAGCATAGCAATAATCATGAAAAACCTTTAGTTGATCAGTTCAGGTGTGTGGAATTTAATAGTCTAACTGCTTCTGGAAAGAAGCTGTTTTTTAACCTGGCCATCCTAGTTCTGATGCTACGCAGCCTCCTGCCTGAGGGCAGAAGGACAAATAGTCTGTTGGCAGGGTGGGAGGAGTCCTTCATAATGCTGGGGGTCCTATTCCTGCATCTGCTGATGTATGTATCACTGATTACCGCCTGACTGCATCCAATAATCTTCTCTGCCGACTTGACCACACGCTGCAGGGCCTTAATATCTGCAACAGAACAATTCCCATACCACACTGTAACACATGAGGTGAGGATACTCTCCACCACACACTTATAAAAAGATATAAGGACTGTAGTTTCCAATCCAGCCCGCTTAAGCCTCCTCAGAACATAAAGCCATTGGTGAGCCTTTTTTACCAGGCTGCTACAGTTGGTTTTCCAAGAGAGGTTGTCGTTAATATGTACCCCCAGGTATTTGAAGCTAGGTATGACTTCCACCTCAGCTCCCCTGATGGGGGTGGCCTTTCTGAAGTCCACAATCATTTCCTTAATTTTTTTCACATTCATGCAAAGATTATTGTTCCTGCACCAGTTCATCAGTTGTTCCAACTTAATTTGTAAACTGACTCGTTATTCTGTGTAATGAGTTCCACCACAACAGTATTGTCTGGAAACTTGACTATGGTTACTCAGATGTCTGGCAGAGCAATCATATGTCATCAGATTGTACAACAGCAGGCTCAGGACACATCCATGTGGTGAGCCGGTGTTGAGAACAATAGGGGAAGAAATAATGTTATGGATCTTTACAAACTGTTTTCTATTGGTTATAAAGTCCAGTACCCAGTTACACAGTGAAGAGCTCAGTCCAAGAGTCTCCAGTTTATGTATCAGTGTCTGTGGAATGATTGTACTAAAAGCAAAACTAAAATCCAAAAAGAGCAGTCTCGCACAGGCGTCTTTGCTCTCAAGGTGGGTGAAGGCCAGATGTTGTATAAGACAGTATCTGCAGTGGACCTGTTCTTTCTGTATGCATATTGATTAGTGTCAATGCTGGCATAAATTATCCCACTGATTTGAGTCTTGGCCAACTGCTCAAAGCTCTTCATCACTTTCGGGGTGAGTGCTACCGGGCGATAGTCATTCAAGCATGACACTGTAGTGGTATTAGGCACAGGGATGATGGTGGCAGATTTGAAGCATGATGGTACAAAAACATTTGCGTCATGTTGATGTCTGACGTCCTTTCACAACGTCACCATTTCATCCAAGTTTATTGACACTACTTGAGCTAACAGTGTTTTTTGTGGAGCACTCTGCGATTACATAGTCATGAGATTTTTTTTTAATGCTTTTGTCTATCACCCTGATTTCTCACAGCCTCTTTCTTGAAATGGTTTGTTTTGGTAATAAAATCCATTTCCCCCGCTATTTCCCTGCCTGCTTTGTAACAAAAGTCACAAAACATTTTCTGTGTGCGATGATCATACCTGAGTCATATGAACTTTTGAATCCAATTTCCTTTCTGCACTTTTACTTGGGTGCTCACTGATTGACAAGGAAAGATGATCCTCTGTGTCTCTGTCATTTTCTTTCTCTCTCATGATGGTACCAGCATTGGTGCTGGGCAGAAATTAGGATTGTTTGAAAAACTCCTGAGCTTCACTTTCTCCCTGCATATTTTGGCACTCTGGATGAATCTGAACTCTTTTTTACCCACTGGAACTTTCATACACAGAGTCATTTTATTAGTTCAACACAACAAATTATGTGATAGGGAACTCCTCACAGAACATGCAGTTAAAAAGATATACAAATCTTTAAATAAAAAGATTTCATTTCTTTGGTTTTAAATGAAGAAAATTGTAATCCTGATAATATTCCCAATTTTTACTAAATATATTTGTAATCTGATTGTTTAGGTTTTTTTACATAACTGTAACGGATTACAGTTACCAGTTTTTTGTATCCTGATTACGTAACACTGTCTGTTCCATGTATTTTGTTACTCCCCAAGGCTGGTAATAAATGAAACAAAGTCACTATTTAGTTTGATGACCCTTTGCTTTAAAAGAAAATGAGTAGTCTCAAGTACACTTTGTACACTTTTTTTTGAGCATCACTTTCAAGTACACTTTGTACAGTTTTATTGAGCATCTTGCAGAACCAGCCAAGGTTCTATTGGAGATTTTAACTGAAGAACTTGCTGCTTATTTTTTTCAGCATAATCCAGCAGCCTTTATTGTGCTTTTTGTCTGAAAAGTATTCTCTTACGTAATATGCTGCTTTCTTTACTAACATAAAAACATTTTTCTGTTAAATAAATTTTTTTGCTGGAAAACTAATGTTTGGGAATCTAAAATGGTTTTGTACTGACTCGATACTGTAGAAGTCATAAAACAACAATCTATAACAAAGTTTGTACCAAACAAATAGGGTGTCTAAGACTTTAGCACAGTACTGTATATATACATATATATATATATATATATATATATAATGTGTGTGTATCATATCCTCCAGACGACTGGTGGACACAGAAGATGAGCTCAGTGACATCCAATCGGATTCGGTGCCTTCCGAGGTGCGGGATTGGCTAGCCTCC
Source organism: Ameiurus melas (assembly GCA_012411365.1). Lineage (NCBI taxonomy): Eukaryota > Metazoa > Chordata > Actinopteri > Siluriformes > Ictaluridae > Ameiurus > Ameiurus melas. Next base: position 25,762,327 of record CM022757.1, on the reverse strand, counting down.
ACCTTTACGCGACAGATGGGGTTGATGCTTAGGCGGACAGAGGAGAAGCCACGTTTCCGCAGTATCGTCCATGCTGTGCAGGCTGGGATATTTGTAGAGAGGTATGTGGTAGACTGGTACATTAGAATTAACATAGACCTTCAGTATCAGAAAGGCAACAGGAGCAAATGATTTAAGTTAATAGATGCCTAACACAGAAAAAAACATGAAATCCTCATGTGACTTTTTGTAAGGAATTTATATTTGCTCTTATATTTGACTAGTTTATGTTATCTCTTTCTGACAGAATGTATCGGCGGACGTCCAACATGGTGGGATTAAGTTATCCACCCAGCGTGATCACAGTACTAAAGGTATTAGGAGTTTAAACTAGGGGCGCGTAATATGACAAAAATATCTCAATGGCTTGTTTCTTGAAGGCATTTCTGTGATACACAATATTAGTATCACATTACATAGGTTTTCAAACAATTTCTCTACTGTTGTATTAAAAAAAAACATACATTATTTTATTGAATGTAATATTTAGTTCAGGTTTTGGTCACCCTCGTCCATGAACTCAAATTTCCCACTCCAATCTACATTAGTAAGCATATGCTAAAATGTATAGCATATGCATAATACACACATAATCCATGATTTGATGTTATAGTTAAGGTTTACTACACTTGCTTTAAAATGAACACTCTGCTCTGTATCAGTCTGTGGAAAATAGCTGCTCTCCTGAGAGATGACAGAATCACAGCAATGCAAACAAAACTGTTTAATTATCCAAAGTGCCAAATTGAGTTATATGGCAAGCAAAATGCCTGAAAGAGTTCACTTGTAAACTATATAGATAAAGTATATGTAGAAACAATATACAGATATTACAGATTTAATAAGTGTACACTGTGTATTCTCCATGGACTTCATTCTCAAATTCCACCTGCTCTATAACCACTGGAAAGGTATTGTAGAATCCTCTTGCATTTTGCATCAATATCTACTAACATTAGCATTATCTCTTAGTATTTTCTGCATCTGTCAGGGTTATTTACTTTGTACAGCTTCCCCAATTTTTGCTAGTAAAAATATGTCAGTGGATTTGACAAATGTGGCTTTGGATTGGATATGACACCTTAGCCACTGATGTCCTGCTTGGCCCAGGTGTCTGACTAATGGATCTTGTTCTCTGGGCTTCAGCAATAGCGGCATGGTGCTGCCGCTGGTCTAGACCGATGAGTACTCTAACCACTAGCCTCTGACAGAGACTGAGCACAGGAGAAACCTTTCAATGTAGAAATTTTAATCTTTAATGTGCCATGTTTCAGGTGTTATCTGTGCAGCACTGCCAAATCTATATCGAAATGTATTTCAGACTGAAGAAAAAATAGAGAGGAAGGGAAAGAAGTTAGTTCAAAATTAGCCACAGGCATTGTGTAGTGCAGTTCGGTCGGTGTCTGTTATTATTGGAATTCAATTAATAAGTCCAGCAACTCCTACAATGTGTTTATAGAGAATGTTCACTGCTTCATTGAGTATGTTCACTCTCTCTGCCTCATCCCCTCATCTTTATTGTAATGAGAATTAGCTAATCACCCCATACAAAATTAGGTTTTTGAAACCTTGTATATGTGAATGAGCTCTTAAAATCACATCATGTAATACATAATGCATAAATAGTTAGAACTGTTAGCCCACATGAATCTATTTTATGTTTTTGTCACTTTTTGTTTCAACATCAAATTTCAGATGTGACTATTCCCAGATTATATACAGAACAAAATATCACTCTGAATGGACTCTGTTATTTTTATATTCTAATAAGAAGACTGATTGTGCTGTTTATTTTAGCATGTGGATACTTGGTCATTTGATGTGTTTGCGCTGACTGATGCAAGTGGAGAACATGCACTGAAATTCATATTTTACGAGCTCCTCACCAGATATGACTTAATCAGTCGCTTCAAGGTAAGCTATTGAAATGATTGCCTTTTACAATCTGCATTGCAGTACGTTAGGTCCATCATAAACATAGTTGGATGTGCTGTATATGTGAACACATTTGTACAATTATTTGTAAAAATGTGTTAATAACTGTTCTTTTTTCACAAACAGAATGTGCTTTATGTGTTTGTGCTACTTTAAAATTCCTCAGATCCCCATCTCTGCACTGGTGTCGTTTATAGAGGCTCTGGAAGTGGGCTACAGTAAACACAAAAACCCCTACCATAACCTTGTACATGCAGCAGATGTCACTCAGACTGTACACTACTTTTTGCTCAAAACAGGCATGGTGGTACGTAAACCTGAGGGCTTTAGAGCCTACGACCTGTAGAACCTTTTCTCTTTATGTGTGTTTGTGTGTATGCTTGTATATACGATTTTGAAATGCATTAAAACTGCCAGCACAGAATATATTGGGTATAGAATCAAGCCTCACTAGGGCATACAAAGTAGAACGAATGCTTGGCTCACACCACATTGTTGTGCTTCGGTGCCTATCGACTGCGAGTTAATCCCCCTTTGACTTCCTCAAAATGAGGTTTGGCACTGTTAGAGTCATACTCATTAACCCCTCAGTGATGTGTGTTGCCAGTAAATTCAGATTCAGAAGAATGATAGCAATACAGCATTGAGTATGCTTACTTATTTCTCTAGGGGGTTTATATCAGAAACACATTTATTGTGTATTAAAACCTTTGCAGCAAAGGGAAAATATGTTTATATTGGAATAATTTTGGAATAATCAATAATTTTAGTATTTGAAAAACTGAAAAGTCATTTATTTATTCATTCATCTTCACTAGCCACTTTAGCCTGGACAAGGTCATGGTGGCTTCAGAGTCTATCCCAAGAATACTGAGTGCAAGGCATTTATTCACCACAAATTGGACAAAGGATGTTAAATTTACTGGATGAGGGTGGTACATGACAGGGTTTTAAACTGATTGTAGCATATTTAATGTCAAGACAATGTGTTGTTTTGTCATACAAAGCTATTAGCTATATGAGAAAGCCAAGTTTGCTCATTTTCTTTAGTAATGGTTTTAATGTGAGGCTGCTTATCAGTAAACGTATAATACTAAGGCCAGTTATGGAAATCTGTGTTTTAGAATTGATAAATTAGAACTAAGAGAAATATTGGTCTGTGAGTTTAGCAAGAAGACAAATATATTTTATTGCTGGAACAGATTTTCTTCTGTCTTCTGTAATATACAAAGAAGCAGTATTATAAGTCAAAGCTTCATGATCCATTTAACATCACATATAACATAAATACTTTGGGGGTATTTTTGACTATGGAAGCATATTCCCTGTATGTCCTATGCTTCTTTGATTTTCTTCCAGCACTGGATGACAGAGTTAGAAATCTTTGCGATGATATTTGCAGCATCAATACATGATTATGAACACACCGGGACCACTAACAATTTTCACATACAAACAAGGTATCAAGTATTATTTTTACCTTACATCTGGAAATAATTCATTAGTCCTAAATTGTGAATGGCCCAGCTCATATTATGTTTTATGTATTTTATTAGATCAGACACTGCAATATTGTACAATGACCGTGCAGTGCAGGAGAATCATCATGTGAGTTCTGCTTATCGACTCTTACAGGAGGACGACGAAATGAATATTCTCTATAACTTATCAAAAGATGACTGGAGGTAAAAGAAGAGAGTTAATCAACACAAATGCTATATAATTACTATATGTGTGTATATCTCATCGTTTCATTCTCTCTGCTTTTAGAGAGTTCAGAACACTGGTAGTTGAGATGGTTTTGGCCACAGACATGTCCTGTCACTTCCAGCAGGTCAAAGCGATGAAGAACTTCCTTCAGCAGCCAGAGGCGTGAGTGTGTTACCCTTTCACAGAATGAATCATAGTAAAGCAATCTAACCTAAATGTTGAGAGAATGTTGAAAGGAGTCATTCTGGCTGTGGTCTGTAGGATTGACAAACCAAAGGCTTTATCACTGTTACTGCACACTGCGGACATCAGCCACCCTGCCAAAAAGTGGGATTTACATCACCGCTGGACCACATCTCTGCTGGAGGAGTTCTTCAGACAGGTTTGTGCTCTCCTTTATACATACCACACATTCCATTAATCTCTATTAAGGTTTGGAAGAAAGTTGCACTTGCAGCCTTGTGGTAATTTCTTTTGCCAAAAACACTGCTATAAGCTATAGATGTTAGTTCAATTAATGACCACAGTGTATGTGAAACCAAATGTTCACCCCTCTTAAATGCCTTGTGGGGGCAATGTGAAACACCTGGATACCTATTTGTGTATGCCAAGATCTTCCAATAGTGTCCAATAGTAACAATCAACACAGTGTTTTACAAAAAAAAATTGTCATCATGTCATTTATTCTTCTTGCCCATGCATATACTGGACTATACATTTGCAGTATTTAGCTTTCTGCATCACAGCTTGTGACCATGGTTGGAGCTACAGTTATTCTGTCCTGCAATACTTCAAATAACCTCCACTCGTTCTTTTCTACCTAGCTGAGTGCTTTTGTCTTAAATAATGGGCATTACTTGTAGAATGCTACAAGAAAACCGATAGCACACATTTAGCATTGAGTCATTTTTCCCTGGTTAGACTCGCTGCCCTGCCTTTAGCTAGTCACTCATTCACATTATTAACCATGCATGTATTAAGTTACTAATGCGAAACCTCGTTGATAGCCTTGGGTTTAGCTAGTTACTCACCATTCCTTGTATGCAGACGTTGAGCTTTATGAGACTCGTACAGGTGAATGTGCAGCATTAGTGCAGGATTAGTGCAGCATTAGTGTTTTCTCCAGCTGAGTCACTTCTCTCTGCTTTTCCTACTTATTAAGGTTTCTGTAAACTAACTGGCTGCAGAGCTTGTAGCAAATATTGATAATGTAGCATAGTGGTGCTCCCTTCACATACTACATGTTATTTATTGCAGATTGTGTTAATTCTGTTCAGTGAGCGTCATGTACCCCCTTTCATCCTGTTGAGTCAGTTTCAGCCTTAGCATTTTTTTTATACATTCTCCGCTTAGTAGCTGCTGGAACTTGTGACCTGGCATGGTTGGTGTGGTACTTCCTCAAAATCCTTTTGGAGAAGGATAACCTTGACAAAATCATCTACTTTCTCAATAAATGTGAGTCGTTTTCCCTCACAGTGAATGAACATGCTACAAGACTTGTATTCCTGCAGTCAGTGTCTCAGTTACTCCAATCTGCAAATGTTAATTCCCTTGTAAGGTAGTTTGATTGACACCTCAGTCCTGGCAGTGGGATCAGAGTATGGGGACATATGCTTCACCAAGTGTAGTCTGCATTGTGTTCCCTTGCACAAAGACATCACAGAAATGTAACATTCACATAAAGTCCCATTCTTCAATGCCTAAAAGTCATCTGCCTGCCTTTTTCGGGCATAGGGCATTGTTGATCTTAACATAAAATAGCAGTTCTGTCAATTCTAGACTTAAGGGGGCTTTTGATGGTTTCTGAAGAATCTTTGTTTACAGATGCTAGTTCAAGCCATCCAGCCACAGGACTGGTTTAATTCCATGGATCTGTGTAAACACTTATCTTTGCATTTCATTATGTGCGCTAGTACCCCCTTCACCTCAATGTGTGACAGATATTATTGCACTTGCCAATCAGACTTAGCCAGGCTGCCATATATGATACTACAATGTGGTGAGAATGTTCGGACTGGTGCCAGCAGCTACATCAGTTATCCTCCGAGGTGTACTAGAACAATGGCTGTTCCTGAAGTGTGTTGTTGCCCTTCAGCTGGACCCAAAATTAGGACAGGCAGTAATATGTCCTACAATACAAGCCCAAGCATGACTTGCAGGTTGCTCCTAACAGAAAGTCCAGTTGTTAATGGTGTCTCACTGTATAGTAAGAATCATTACAGACACTTTTCTGACAGGTTGGGGGGTGGTGTTGTGCCACTGCAACACTGAGGACATGTCCCGCTGGGTTCAGAACACAGTTCAGAACACACCTACCATGTGTTTTAAGGGTGGTCTATCTGGCCTGAATTTCTTCTTGTTCATTCTCAGATGATGAGATTACTATATGTTGTCTTCACTCAAACACTGTTGTAACAGTCAGCTATATCAACCATCAGGGTCAAGGTGTACTGTTGAGACAAATGTATATCTTTAGAGGAGTGGCATCTGCACTCAGAGATAAACAATTTTGCCAGTCCACATTGATGGTTGTGAGCTGGACAGCATGCTGGGACAAGATGCCCTGACCTATGACTGGTCTTACCCTTTGTTGTATGGCTTTCCTTCTCTACTCCTGACTGTTCACAAGATTCAGCAGCTAGGCTACAAAGTCCTACTTGTGGTTTAAGATTTAACCAGGTTGCCTGTACCTATGGACCTGGTCACTCAGACTGATTATGATTATTATATGAGGTCTACAATCCAGCAGTCCTGAAAGCACTTGAGCTTAGTAGTGTAAACTATTCTATGAGTGGTGTTCATCTTATCAGCTATTATTTTGGCATTCTCCAAGGTTTGTAAAAAATTCCCCAATTGTTTATGGTAGCAAGGGGATTATTTCTACTTTTCTGAAGGGAACAGGGCACCTCCACCTGCCATACTCCCCTAGAAACACAGTTGTAATTAAAATTGTAATTTAAAATTCAAACCAAAACTCACATCTTGCACTGGACTCCCTTCCAGTTCTGCAAGATTCCCAAATGTCAATGCAAACGAGGCATTGATCTCATTCAGAGATCACATACAACCTCATTTCCATTCCGCAATCATAATCCCTTCCCACTGTGGTATAGTCTTACTCTTACTTAATATTCACGAGCTCCTCACTTCAAGGAGCATTAGCTTCTACCCTTGCCCCCCATTAATGAGTAGACTGACGAAATGATTTACTACATTGGAATCTGAACACCTGTATCTTCTCTAAGCAATAACCACTGTGGCAAAGCAAAAAAAAATAACATTGATGTTTTTAAAAGTCTTTTTAATATAGTTACCTATAGTCTTTTCTTTCAGTATTCCAGATCAACATGTGGCTTTTGATTTAGGAATGTAAGAATGTTGTAGTATAAAATGGAAAGTGTTTGGAGAGAATTGTTAGTCAAATATAGAAGCGCATCAATTGTGACTGATTGCGGAAGCACCAATGACACCAGATCTAACAATATGGCAGACCAATCACTGCAATGATTAGGGAGTCCTGCCTCCCTGAATATAAGTTGAGTGACATATATCCCAGGAATACTGAACAGACGAGCAGACTTGCTGTTCAGAGGGAATCCTCTATATGGGGAATGGAAAATTTGGGCGAGCTGCCATAGATCTCTTCACATTGCTGGAAAATGTGCAATGTCCTCTGTTCTTTTCCCTGGCGAGTGATGATGCATTGTTGGGTGTGGATGTACTGGCCCACATATAGCTGGACGTAATACTGTATGCTTCCCCCTACTGAGTTTAATCAGGCCAACGCAGCGGAGAATACAAGAATGCATCCACATATATACATATATGATCGCCATATATTGGCCGAGGAGATTATGGGTAGCAGAGTCAGTCCAGCTGCTCTATGACCAGTGCTGCCCATTACCGTTGCAAAGGGATCTCCACTCACAGGCTCGGAGGGGAAAGATTCCACACCTCTCCTTAATAGCTAGCTCTTTGGGACTTGCCCGTGAGAGGTTGAATCAAAATGCAGCCAGTTTACCCCACGAAAGTGATCAAGACGATTCAGAAAGTGAGGGCTGCCTTGAGGCACTCTTTATATAATCACAAATGGGGAGTGTTTGAAACGTGATGTGCAGGAATGTCATCCCATACTTATGTTTTGGACATGCTATGTTTTCTTCAAGACCTCCTGGATAAAGGCAGAGTCATTTTTACAGTTAAGGTTTATTTAGCTGCTATCTCGGCATGTCATATCAGACTTAACTCATTTTCCATAGGCCAGCACCCTCTCATCAGCCAATTTATGTGAGGTCCACAGCGATTACACCTAGTATCTACACCCAGGATCTGTCCGTGGTCCTGGAGGCTCTCTCAAAGCGCCCTTACGAACCATTGGTAGTATTATATTAAAGCTGCTTTCTTTAAAGACAGTTCAACGAACTACAGGTGCTATCGGTACACTCCTCGTGTATGCTATTAACCTGGAATTTTGCCTAAAGTGAGTGATCCGCATGGCTCGAGTCGAGTAGTGAATCTGTAAGCTTTTCATCCGTCGCCTTTTTTATCCATGGAGGATGAGCAGCTACACTGCTTTTGCCTGGATCATGCTCTGTATATGTATGTACAGAGAACCGTGGGGGACTTTAGGGGGAGTCAGCACTTCAGGGAAGCGTTCAGCTTTTTATTTCTTGTGCTGATACATACAAAGGGAAACCCATCTTACGTCAACACCTTTCCCACTGGGTGCTGGAGGAGATTTTGTCGTGATACAATAGCTCGAATCTGCAGCCCCCAGGAGGCCTACGAGCTCACTCCACCAGGGGTGTGGCTACGTCTTGGGCACTATTTAAGGGCATTTCCATCCAGGAAATATGTGCTATGGCTAGCTGGCCATCCCAGCACACATTTTTTAGATTTTATAGACTGTAGTTCTCTCTAGCTCATTCAGTCCTGGGAGTGGACAGAGATGAGTTGCACTAAGCACGCATGTGTGTTGGATTTCTTTGTAAGGCATGCTTATAATTTAGTCTGTTTTGACAGAATATCTGCAACATGGCAGTGGTCTATATCCCATAGTGAGATATCGAACGAACATTTGAAAGAGAACTTTAGATTACTATCATAACCCCGTTCTCTGATAACATGACATGAGGTTTCTCACAACATTGCCCTCGTTGTAGTTGGCATGGAGAAGAGATATGCAAAGAATGACGAAGCGGCATTCAGTGGAGGCTTATATTAAGGGAGGTGGGACATCCCTGATCGCTGCAGCGCTTGTTCTGTCATATTAACAGACGTGGTATCATTGGTGCATCCGCAATCCGTCACACCTGCTGTGTTCTCATAGTGAGATACCACACTTCGTGTTATCAGAGAACCGGGGGTACAATAGTAAACTAAAGTTCTAATTCCTGAAATGTGTGTATCACATGCATACTAATGTGGTGAAGTAAATAGGCATTTTTTGGCTGAAATGCTGCTCTTCCTAAGAATACAAAAATTAACCCTTTGATGTGCTAAGGTAATATCTATTAAGTAGTTTATGTGATATGGCACCACTAATCAAACTAATAGAAATACCTGGAGGAAGAAATTAAAGTGCTTAACAAGTCATTTTCAGTACAGAAAGAGAAGAGTTCTTTCCATCCTGCCAACATCATACCATTTCCTGAACGTAAGTGACATTGTACAGTGGAGAGTTCTGTCAACAAAATTCTTTGTGAGTGGTTAGGGTATTTATTTCTTCTTGAAATTTTGACATTGCAGACTTACAGATATAAAGCAACATAATCCAGGAGTGATAATTGGGGCTATTCATTTGTAGGAATTGCAAAATAACCTGCAAATTGTAGCCAAAATAAAATACTATACAATACAATCCAGAAACTGATATCAGATTTATTTAACAGAGTTAGTGTGGTGTGAATTGGATTGAATCTGTCAGGATAAATATCCCAGCTAACTAGTTGGTGTCGCAGACTGGATTATTCCAGTTTTATATATAGCAATTTGCCCAGTGATGCTGGGTCATTCACTTATGACGTGATTGTTTCTTTTCACCAGGGTGCAAACCTGTTCCTTAATATGGACAGTTTATAATGCCTTGCGAAAGTATTCGGCCCCCTTGAACTTTTCAACCTTTTGCCACATTTCAGGCTTCAAACATAAAGATATAAAATTTAATTTTTTTGTGAAGAATCACCAACAAGTGGGACACAATTGTGAAGTGGAACGAAATATATTGGATATTTTAAACTTTTTTAGCAAATAAAAAACTGAAAAGTGGTGCGTGCAAAATTATTCGGCCCCTTTACTTTCAGTGCAGCAAACTCACTCCAGAAGTTCAGCGAGGATCTCTGAATGATCCAATGTTGTCCTAAATGACTGATGGTGATAAATAGAATCCACCAGTGTGTAATCAAGTCTCTAGATAAATGCACCTGCTCTGTGATAGTCTCAGGGTTCTGTTGAAAGTGCAGAGAGCATCATGAAGACCAAGGAACACACCAGGCAGGTCCGTAATACTGTTGTGGAGAAGTTTAAAGCCGGATTTGGATACAAAAAGATTTCCCAAGCTTTAAACATCCCAAGGAGCACTGTGCAAGCGATCATTTTGAAATGGAAGGAGTATCAGACCACTGCAAATCTACCAAGACCTGGCCGTCCCTCTAAACTTTCAGCTCAGACAAGGAGAACACTGATCAGAGATGCAGCCAAGAGGCCCATGATCACTCTGCATGAACTGCAGAGAACTACAGCTGAGGTGGGAGAGTCTGTCCATAGGACAACAATCAGTCATACACTACAGAAATCTTTATGGAAGATTGGCAAGAAGAAAGCCATGAAAGTAAAGGGGCCGAATAATTTTGCACGCAACACTTTTCAGTTTTTTATTCGCTAAAAAAATTTAAAACATCCAATAGATTTCGTTCCACTTCACAATTGTGTCCCACTTGTTGGTGATTCTTCACAAAAAATTAAAATGTTATATCTTTATGTTTGAAGCCTGAAATGTGGCAAAAGGTTGAAAAGTTCAAGGGGGCCAAATACTTTCGTACATGTACATGTTATGTTGGTCTGCTTATGTTTTCTTGCCTGCTCTCTATAGCAAGAAAATTAAATTGCTCTGTTTGCTCTGTTCTTCCTTTTCAGTGGTTTCTCTTTTGTTTCTGTTTCATAATTAATAACTAATTTACCTTCTGTCAGGTGCTTTTTCCCCTAATCTTTGAACCTACTTCTGAATAAAAGACAAGCACAAAGCAGTCCAAAGGCCTAGATGTAATAATAAAAGTAATTTCTGGAGTGAGAATCTATATTATGCACTGGAATAAAGAAAAAAAAATTGTTACACCAAGTTTTACTCATTTTAACCAGAATTTCTCAGTTTGTTCAAATGTCAAATTTATAATAATCACGATCTCTGAATATCACTTCAAAGTGACCAAATGAATTGTGTATATTCCAGGGGGATAAAGAAGCAGAACTGGGCCTTGCTTTCTCTCCTCTTTGTGACCGCAAGTCCACCATGGTGGCCCAGTCTCAGATTGGTGAGTGTGGCTTGTATGTCCACTCCTCTTTCCAGTGTGATCCAATAACAGTTGGAATCAGGACCACGTGTTTGTTTTTCTCCAACCTTCAGGTTTTATTGACTTCATTGTGGAGCCCACATTCACTGTGCTATCGGACATGGCAGAGAAAATAATGACTCCTCTCATTGATGAGGCATCACGCTCAGGGCTGGCCAGCTTCAGACGCTCCAGGTGAGTTATTTTATTACTACAATAAACTACATCCTTTGTCCATCACACTCACTGAACTAATGTGCTGAAAGTGTTATAATGAGTATGGACTAATATACTGTATACTAATGCACTTAAGCTTTATATGGTCACATTTGATAATGAAGACTTCTGGACTGTCACTAGCACAGGGCTAAAATGTAGTAAATGTGTAAGTGTATACATACAGAAGGACAGCACCTGCATTTGTGCGTCAGTGGGCTGAGGAGCTGAACTGTCATACATAATTAAAGATGTTACTGCTCTTGTCTTGAGTCTGTCCAGAGGAGTTATTAATCATCACACATATACCACATGCTGAGTACAAGTTAATTTTTCATTCACTTTAATGTATACATATACACACACAGCCCATGATTAGCTGCCAGTTTAGAGTTCTAGACACACTGATCTACAATATTTGAATGCTCATTAAGGCATTCAATACGACAAATATAACAGACTAACATCCTAGCTTTCAATCTTCAAAGAACCAATTTTAAATGTTTATTTTCAGCACATTTTACAAAGATACAGTATGTGTACATACATCATACGAATATATGCTTAGCAGTAAACCCTTATGATTAAAGAGGAAGAGGAACATGGGCGTAAGTAAAGGGGTAGTCAAGGACAATTTTATCACAATTTATCACTCCCAGGGCAACAGTATGTGTTTTAAATACAAATAGCACCTATATATATATATATATATATATATATATATATATATAATAGCACCTATATATATATATATATATATATATATATATATATATATATATATATATATATATATATATATATATATATATATAATAGCACCTATATATATATATATATATATATACAGTGGTGTGAAAAAGTGTTTGCCCCCTTCCTCATTTCCTGTTCCTTTGCATGTTTGTCACACTTAAGTGTTTCGGAACATCAAACCAATTTAAACAATAGTCAAGGACAACACAAGTAAACACAAAATGAATTTGGAAAATGAAGGTGTTTATTATTAAAGGTAAAAAAAATCCAAACCATCATGGCCCTGTGTGAAAAAGTGATTGCCCCCTAAACCTAATAACTGGTTGGGCCACCCTTAGCAGCAACAACTGCAACCAAGCGTTTGCGATAACGTGCAATGAGGCTTTTACAGCGTCCTGGAGGAATTTTGGCCCACTCATCTTTGCAGAATTGTCCTAATTCAGTTACATTAGAGGGTTTTCGAGCATGAACGGCTTTTTAAGGTCATACCACAACATCTCAATAGGATTCAGGTCAGGACTTTGGCTAGGCCACTCCAAAGTCTTCATTTTGTTTTTCTTCAGCCATTCGGTGGTGGACTTGCTGGTGTGTTTAGGATCATTGTCCTGCTGCAGAACCCAAGTTCGTTTCAGCTTGAGTAACGAACAGATGGTCGGACATTCTCCTTCAGGATCTCTTGGTAGACAGCAGAATTCATAGTTCCTTTTATCACGGCAAGTCTTCCAGGTCCTGAAGCAGCAAAACAGCCCCAGACCATCACACTACCACCACCATATTTTACTGTTGGTATAATGTTCTTTTATGAAAATGCAGTGTTCCTTCTACGCCAGATATACTTGGACACACACCTTCCAAAGAGTTCCACTTTTGTCTCATCGGTCCACAGAATGTTGTCCCAAAAGTCTTGGGGATCATCAGGATGTGTTTTGGAGAAATTGAGACGAGCTTTGATGTTCTTTTTGCTCAGCAGTGGTTTTCTCCTTGGAACTCTGCCATGCAGGCCATTTTTGCCCAGTCTTTTCCTGATGGTGGAGGCATGAACGCTGACCTTAACTGAGGCAAGTGAGGCCTGCAGTTCTTTGGACGTTGTTGTGGGGTCTTTTGTGACCTCTTGATGAGTCGTCGCTCGCGCTCTTGGGGTAATTTTTGGGCGACGCGCCACTCCTGGGAAGGTTCACCACTGTTCCATGTCTTCGCCATTTGTGGATAATGGCTCTCACTGTGGTTCGCTGGATTCCCAAAGCTTTGGAAATGGCTTTATAACCCTTTCCAGACTGATAGATCTCATTTACTTTCTTTCTCAATTGTTCCTGAATTTCTTTGGGTCTCGGCATGATGTGTAGCTTTTAAGGATCTTCTGGTGGGCCTTACTGTGTCAAGCAGCTCCTATTTAAGTGATGCCTTGATTGTGAACAGGTGTGGCAATAATCAGGCCTGGGTGTGGCTAGAGAAATTGAACTCAGGTGTGGACAACCACAGTTATAGTATGTTTTTACCAGGGGGGCAATCACTTTTTCACAGGGCCATGATGGTTTGGATTTTTTTCACCTTTAATAATAAACACCTTCATTTACAAATTGCATTTTGTGTTTACTTGTGTTGTCCTTGACTATTGTTTAAATTGGTTTGATGTTCCGAAACACTTAAGTGTGACAAACATGCAAAGGAACAGGAAATGAGGAAGGGGGCAAACACTTTTTCACACCACTGTATATATATATATATAGGTTCTATTTGTATTTAAAACACATACTGTTGCCCTGGGAGTGATAAAATGTGATAAAATTGTCCTTGACTACCCCTTTACTTACTTTTTAGAAATGTCTGTATGCTTCTCTGACTTCCTCATTGTATTTGGCTTGTGTGACTGCGGTAGTTTAGCTGGATAAAGAAACATAAGTGTCTGAAGTGCAATAGGCTCATCAACATCATCCCTTGCTTTAATTTTATGGTGTTTCATACACACAAACATCTGCAGGCTTCTGTTTTGTCCCTCAGTCACTGTTCCCATTCAAATCTGTATCATCTAACTAAACTGATTTAAAGAAGCAGTGTGTAATTATAGATGTTTTTGCTGCCTGTACATCAATTTGCAATTGCAATGAAAACACTGACAAGCTTCCCCTTCACCCCACATAACACCACGTCCTCAATTTCCTTTCACAGATAAAAGGTAGGGTTTGAGAAATTCAGTAATATGTATTTTTGAAATTATATAATTATTAGATGGCTAGAAACACTTTTAAGCAAACAGTTTACAGGTGTGCCATGTGGCATATTTTTGTAATACATCTACAATAGTTTACAATACAATACAATACAATACAATAGTGCTCCAAAGTTCACCACATAGTTGTATTGTAGTCAAACAGATGATTCTCCCAGTGTCAAGTTGCAATAGCAGGCATGACTTGGTACACTGTTCAAAAACAAATCTATAAATCACAGAAAAATAATAAAGTAAAGTTTTATTTTGTGTGGGACACTCTATATTTACAGCCTGAATAACATCCCATCTGATGGCAAGCGGGCCAATGTGAAGAGCACTGGCTCAGAAGGCAGCACTGCTCACAATTGCTCCCTGCTTAGCATTGACTTCAAGAGTTTCAAGGATACCTGGAACGAAGAGGTGCATCAGAACAGAGAGAAGTGGAAAACTCAGGCAGCCAAAGGTCCATTCATCTGCTGGTTTTAACTTTTGATATATTTGTTTTAATTTAGAGATTGAGACATTATCTGGCATGACATTGTTCTCAAAAAGAAAAAAGTTGGACTGCTAGGTTTACATGTTGTTTCTGTTCTGTTATACATGTAGAGGAGAACATCAAAAAGGAGGAAGAAGAGAAGGCCAATGAAAAAGAGGCTGATAGAAAAGCGGACACAACTGAAGAGAAAACTGACCCCGCACAGGACAAAAACAAATCTCCAAACAAAGACACGAAAGATTCTTCATTAACAGAATGTAACAAAGCCAGCAAAGAGAGGGACACAAAACCAGAGCCAACAGACTCCACCAAGGTCAAAGTGGATAAGAAAGAGCCCAGAGAAAAGCAACCTAAAGAGGTGGAGGGCAATAAGGACCCAGGGGGACTGAATGGAACAAAGACAGAGGCTGCTAATGATCAGGCGGATGCAAAAGAGTCAGACACCAGCAGTGATACAGACAATAGCCAGAAAGTTCAAAACGGTATGTGTAGAAAATTTCATATTAGATCTGATTCCACTGTCTTCAGAATCATACCTTTTGAATATATTTCTTCTGTTCAGACAAAAAAAACACACTAAAACACCTTGTGGATTGATGCCATGTATGTATCCCTGTGGTATTCACTTTTCATAACATGAAAGAATAATGCAGGATTCAGGTGGATCTAAAGGCACATGGTTGGTATGGTTAGAATTGTTCTCTGCTTGGATGTAGAAATAACAGGTATACCTTAGCGAAAGGTGGTATAAGTAATATATAAACAAGTAACTTCAGTTTTTATCTAAATGTCAGGGGACGAGCTGGACTTACCTGACAGTGACGACAGTGACACAAAGAGCTCTGATGGTAATTCTAGCATTTCCTTTACCCCACCCATGAGTCATAATCACTCAGATTCCCCATAACATTACACAGCTTCTCCATAACCAGTGAGGCAGCCACTATTTAGATATTTCTGCTGAGACTCAAGCCATGTCTCATCTAAGCAAATGAAAGAATGTGATTGTTTGGTTTGTATGCTGTTGTTGGTGACATGTTTAGCTTGGCCATCTCTGTTCCATGCTTGAAAATATCTACAAAATTCTTCAGAGGGTCTGTTCACTGAGATTTCACAGTTTAGTGCATCAACATCATCATCATTATCATCATCTTCATCTTCAGGACAGCAGGATCCATTTCCTGAGATGATCAAAAGTGTAAGCTCACATTAAAATAGAATGCATTCATGTTGATTTTGCCAAATGCTGTGTGCATTTCTACCATCACGTGTTAGATATGTACCAAAATTACAGCCTCCTAATAACATTCCTGTCATTCCATCCCATTTCTTCACCCAGCAGCTCAGGAGAAGGCACCCATGCCATTAAATGTGCCATATATCTCCTCTTTTCTACAGATGCAGATGAGGAGCACAGCACTCATGAAAGTTCAGCCACCTCCCTAGTAGCCAGTGCTGCATCTGCCTCCACGCCTGATGCACACTAACCACTCTTTCGTTTCTCAACAAGGACTCCATCTGCTGGGCAACACTCTCACTCCTGCACAATGGCACCCTCTGGTGTCTGCTTTGATATTTACAGAACTGATTTGTTTTTTCCTGTTTTCTTTTCTCTTGGATTTCTCTTGCAAATAGACTTTTCTTTTCTTTTTTACTTTTATAATTTTCCTTTTGCTGCCTAATTCTTTCCTGCTTTTAGTGGTGTGTTTTATATCTCTTAATTGTCAGGCTTGAATTGCGATGAGACCCAGAAAGGGGTGCAGCATGGAGACCTTGGCCTAGACTTAACCCAATACGGGGTCATATTAGCCCAGTGAGTGTTGTCATAGAGGCACAGAGAGGCTATTATCACTGGAGGCAGAAGGGAGCATATGGCAGTATGGCCATAGTGGTATCCCTCAGCTGAGCTCTCCCTAGAGATGTTGTACACACATGTGTGCACGCACACACACAAACACACACACACACACACACACACACACACACACACACACACACACACACACACACACACATATAGCCGACTGCATAGCCTATAATGCTGCACATGTTGTAGAGCTGTCCAGACATTGCTAGATCTGGGGACATGCACACACAAAGCCTAGAACTGACAGCCAGCTGTACTGGGCTTTGTTTCCCACTGGAATGCTCTTCCTGCGACAGAACCCAGTGCTACATGCAAATTCGTGAAAAACTGAAGAATGTCCACTTAAATTTGTTTTGTTGTTATCCTCTGTGTAACTGCCTGGTTGATATGCTTTGTGTCCTGTAAAATGTGCTGGTCAGGACTTCACTAGCTCTGAGTTGAACATAGAAGTATTCAGTAGATGTTCATTCTTGTTAATGCTTTTATTTACTGCACATGTTTGCTGATTGATGTGACATCTGGTTGTCTGATGGAACATTTGATTTTGCCTGTATAATTTTGCTTGGTTAGAAAAGTTGTTTGTCTGTTTTTGTTTTTAATCTTTTTTGTCCATAAATCAGTTCTAAATGCTTAAATTGTAATAAGCTCCGTGTGAAAGACTAAAAATGTATCATTCTGATAGATGCCATTTGGTTAATATTTGATAGATGCCATTTGGTTGACCCTATTTTGCCAAAATAATGTATATTTATGTGGTACAATATTCCTGTGAACATAAAAAAGGGTAAAGGTATTTTAATATATAAAGCAGGGCTATCTAACCTCATAATCTTATGACCAAACTTGTGGCCATGTGTCCTTTTATCCTGTATGGTTAGCTCCATTATTGTTACCCTGGACACTATTCTGAGCTGCAGTGCCATCTTAGGTATACAACACTGCTCTTTATCTCACTGTTAAAAATTTCACATGATCAGACCTTGTAATATAGTACAAGTACTTTCTGATTTGAACAGTCAGATTTTTTCAAGCATTCTGTATATATTTACTGTATATAAATAAGAAAATATTATTTATAACCAGTTACAGTGTACAAATACAGTCAGTAGACTGATCACTGCAAACAGCAGTGAACATTAGACTTATTAAGATGTCGATGGTCAGCATCATTTTAAGTAAACCAAGTTATTTTGATTGAAGTGTACTATAGGAGCGATAACATTTTTATTTTTCAGATGTCTGGAGTTGCTTCTCCTGCATTCTCAGACTGTTTTATCTTACAAATGATGAAAAAAAAATCATGCCACTTCCTTTTTAATTATTTGAGCCACCACAACTTCTTCTTGATAGTTATTCCCAAGCCATAATGATTCTGTGAGTTCATGTATTTTGTATTTTAAATTTAATTTCCAACATTCCCTAACTACTTTTTTGACTAGATACCATATTGTCTATTAGAAACAATTTTCAAAAAGTAATAAAGGTGAATGTAATCAAAAGCACATGGTCACTGTACAAAGACTAAAGTAAAATTCCACCAGAAATAATAAAGAACATATTATTATTATTATTATTATTATTATTATTATTATTATTATTATTATTATTATTATTATTACTCTTTTTTTGTTTTGTTTATTTGGTGATGTATTTTAAATAGTCAACAAAGTCACTGTGTGAAATGTGATTGCTGCCTTTACCAAAGAGATGCATATTTATTTTGTAGATTAATTATTTGTCCCTTAGCGCAACCCATTAGAGAAGAAAAGGAGTCATGAGATACTGTGCAAGTTGTTTTTATGAGGTTTATTATGCTTAACAATAATTGCTGCCTTAAATTCATGTTATTGTACCACTGATGTGTGATCCTTCAATGTAATATTGTTTATATAGACATATGTATATATATATATATATATATATATATATATATATATATATATATATATATATATATATATATATATATATATATATATATATATATATAGTGTTTATTTTCAGTTCCTTGTGGAAATTATTCCATAATAATAATAATAATAATAATAATTATTATTATTATTATTATTATTATTATTATTATTATTATTATTTACAAGAATGTATGGTAATTGTCAGTCCTGGTATGTCAATCATTATTTGTATCAATTGTGTGTTATGAGACAAATATTTAGTCTATTTTGTATTTGTATAATGTTCAGTGAAAAGAAGGCAATCATGCACCAAAAGTCACCAACATCCTTTTTCTGTCTCTGACCATCTGTAAATTTATTGTTTTCAGTGATGTAGTATGCATACATCAGATTGTTATTCATGGTTATGCTGATATTAAATGTGAGTGAATTCATTTTTCCTCATATCCATTCACCAGCAAGCTCAGTAGGCTTATGCAGAGCTGGGCATGGTATTATAACTTGTTGACAAAAGTAAAGTGCAAAAGTCTTTTGTACATGTAAAGAAAGTCTGAGATGCAAAGATTTCAACATAATTACTTTTGGTAATTACATATGAAATACATGGCTACCCTTTGCCATTTAAAAACGCTTAGGTCATGCAGTTTTGCAAGTTAAAGTCATGCAATTTCAAGCCTGTTGGAGAACTTGCCATGGCTCATCTGTAGACTTTGTCTCTTTTTTTTCTGGGACAAGAAGAATTCACTGATGTTTTTATCCTCCTCTCTTTAATGACATACAAAATTTTCCCTGTAACAGTAAAATAAATTTTTGATCTTTTCTACTGACACAAAAATGCAGAAGATACAGTATAAAATAAGCAAGAAATAAAGAATACCTGCAAGACTTTTGCACATTACTGTAAACACATGCCTAGTGTTGCACATACAATCCAAATGGCTGTTAATTTTTTTTTTCTTTTGACATTAAAGGTCATTTCGAGAGTATTGTTGCCCTCAGGGGTAAGATGACAGATTGACCTGTTAACTGCAAAGCATGTCAAGTATGTTTCTGTTTGCTTACTAACCCATTCACCTCACCAGGAATCAGCTGACATGCAGTGTGCAGTGAAATATTCTAGTGAAATACTGCCTTAATGAATGTGTTTTTAGTTTTGCTGCTTTATAATAACAAGCTGCCATGGTGTTTAGATAAGTCATGTCTGTCAACCTCTATGTTTCTGTCATGGGATTCTTTGGTTTTCAATTCTGTGGAATTTGTACTGACAAAATGAGTATAATAATAATAATAATAATAATAATAATAATAATAATAATAATGGTTAAAAAGTGAAATGTGAATTCAGATGATCAGGATAGGATTAGTTTAATTAAGAGAAAGTTTAACAGCTCAATGCCATACCCTGCAGGATGTTTTATGTATTGCGTCAGAAACCATGAAAATCTGTTTTCATCCCGTTGTTTTTTATGCTCAGTTTTGTGCACTCTTCCCAAAACATAAGCCATAAAGTGATTTAATTTTATATATCTTTGCAAGTTTGACATATTTTAACTCCACACTAATGTCCTGTTCAAACCTTTTTCCCCCAAATGGGGGAATCAATCGCAAACCAAGAGAGACACATGGTGGTGCGATCCTGTTTGTTTCTGATGCTCCATTATTGCACTGTTTTGCCAATAAATCTAAACTCAAAGGGCTCAGATGATGACTCTGTGTTTTTATTTAGCTGCATTTCTGCATCTAAGATCTGAATCTTAACATGTTGAAAGTCTGATTAATACCATGGCACTCTTTGAGCTAACAGTTAGCTCTTTTGTCTTGCAGGCAGGAGGAAAGGGTACCTGATCCGCTACACTAAGAAGCCCAGCTACTGTGCCAGTTCCTACCCACTGCGCCGAGAGAAAGGAGTGGAGAGCAAGCTTACTGATGCCCGGAGCAAAGCCATGCATCTGCAGTGTATATCTCTGAGACGTGGGAGGTGACAAACCACCAAGCAGCAGAGTCCACACACTCTTTACATCATTCCCACATTCACAAAGCCATAATAATAATATTTAATGTACGAACTAGACACATGATATGTAGGCCACCAAATATGGGTTTTGTTACAATATTCAGAATAAAACAAAACTGTTCAACAAAACATGTTTGTAGACATTTATAAACATGTGAATTGTCAAATTAACGACAAAAACATTTGAGTTTAACACACAGAGAGCAAATAACAGTAACAGCAACACTTTCAATGTCTAAAAATACAGCTATTTCTTTGTCTCCTTTTCTTCATCTTCCAAGTGAATCAGACGTGTTTCCCCTTTCATTAACCTTACCCCTGGTGAACAAAGAACCATCAAAAATAGAACCTTTATTACAATTCTGTAAGAGATTGATGAAGATGTTTTTTTTTAAATCAGAGTCATTAAATCAAGCAAATGGACATCTACCTGGTATGAGAGGAGGGGAATTGAGCACAGGCGTGTCTTTCCTGCGTGGTTTCTTTTGTCCCAGTTCTTCTTGCTGACTGTCCTCTGAGCTTCTGAGCTTCTGACTGTCCATCTCTGTGTCCTCATCTATAGGGACACAGTGAGGGTGCTTTAGGACAGTATACTGAAACTCGACAAACACTCCCTCCACACCCAGAGACAAGGGTTGTGTGTGAGAAGTAGCACACCATCTGTCATGTCCTTTGTTGTAACCAGTTGATACATCTCCCATTCTAACACCGACCCCACAATGCTCAGTTTTCTCCTAAAACACTAAGTATTAAAGCCAGAGAAAAGGAAACACACACACACACACACATACACACAGGAAGAGAAAGTAAGAGAGAGATTGAGGGATACTTACAGGGATGCTCCTGCTTGTTGAGTCTGTGCTCTGCTGTCTCTGAGAGTGACCTCACGCAGCCTGTAGACATGCTGGCAGTCTGTTCACATATCATATAACAGCTTACTCTCTCACTGCACCCACATCCATTATTTAGGCCACAATCGGTACCATGGACTCACACAACAGTTTAAACAGTCCTCACTTAATGCAGCTCATTAAATGAAAATATGTAATCTCTTTACAATGTAGAAAAATAATGAAAGGATTCCATAGTCAAATTGCTATGCAAATTTGTCATTAAAGTGAAACAGACTGATTATTTTGTTTTAGAAAAGATTGAGTAAAGAAGAGCGATATTTTCATTCATCGTATTAGTATTTTTCCAAAAAACGTTCTTAAAAGATTGTATTTGCCAATTGAAGAGGTAATAATGTGACACTTACCCCAGTGGAGCAGAGAGGTAGAGATACGTGGAAGGTAGAGTGGAAGGTAACATCAAAGCAAAGATGGTTTATGTACTAAAGAGGAGGGGCACTCTCCATCCCGAACTCTATTAGGGCCAGTTGTCACGACGACTGAAGACCTTATGATGTGCCATGTATGAATATCAAAGAGTCTGTAATGAACCTATTTCAATAGTTGAATAATCTTTTTCAACATTTTAAGCAGAGTGGACCTTTACCTTACAAACAGGAGGGTGTATGGGGAGGGTATCATAAATGGGGAAGGGTGGGCCTGGAGTGACATGAGGGGGGAATGGCGGGGGGTGATGGGGGAATAAAAGAAAAATATCTTACTTGTTCTAGCTAAAGGTGATTTTGATGTGTGCAATCCCACTTAGTCACATTGTGTATCTGGAATTTGTTCAAAAATCTCTATGCTGTATTATTATTATTATTATTATTATTATTATTATTATTATTATTATTATTATTATTATTAATAATAATAATAATAATAATAATAATAATAATAATAATAATAATAATAATAATAATAAATAATCCACTAATAGACCTATGATAATGTAATATTATATTGATAGTAAGAGCTTAGAGAAGATAAATATACTTAGTGTTTGTGTATTGTTGGTGATTCACTAAGTGGCACCAGTGCGTGTAGAGTATGAAAAAGAGTGAGAGCTTTGATGTCACTGTTGTTGAGTGAATTGTATTTACTCCACGTCAGCACTTCAGCAGTGAAGTGTATGTCTGTACATCTTTGAAGGGGTTTGGAATATCATCTTATAATAAATGAGACATTTCAGAATACGTTAGCACACACAAAATTTCCCTGATAATATTATTTGTATAATAACAAAAAAGAATTATATACAAACTTGTTCTTTTTTTTGTTTGTTTGTTTTTTGTAGTGTTTAACTACTCGTATACTATAAATGTCTTCACCTAAACAGGTTACCTCCAAAAATAAATACTTTGTAATTAAATTCAGTTATCATTTATGACAGTGGCTACAAGCATTCAACCACTCATTCTTGAAATATGGATCTAATGAGAATCTCAGATGGACGCATGACAAAACCAAAAAACATAATGCCTAGTGGTTAGTAGCACAGCATAAAAACATGCATGTGGAGTCTCTGTATGCAATAGGTAGCAGTATAGAGGATAAACAACAAATAAATAAACTGAGTAGCAAGGACACCAACACACTTATTGCAGCATGATTATTTTTGCCTTCTATTCTACGACAATTAAAGCAGGACAATTTGAGAAAAAGAAGTAAAATTGTGGAAAATGAACATCCAGCAAAAAGGAGCTGAAGGGGTTTTGAATATCATCTTCTAATAAATGAGACATTTTGGAATACATTGGCACACACAAAATTTCCCTGATAATATTACCTGCATAATAACAAAACAATGACCATTGGCAAACTTTTTTTAATATATATATATTTTTGTAGTGTTTAAAAACACATATACTACAAATGTCTTCACCTAAACAGGTTACCTCCAAAAAATAATTACTTTGTAATTAAATTCATTTATCATTTATGACAGTGACTTTTATTTCAGAATTTACAAGCCTGTGCCTCCAAATTATTAGGAGCAACACCACAACACCGTAGACATGTATAAAATTCTTACATTGACTGATTTTACTGGTCGTGGATTCAAGACATACATAACATTTCATTGAATATGACTAAAAAAATAAAAAATATTTTACAGAATTTTATTTGAAAAATAAAATTATAATAACACATCAAAATACTACACCAAGGTTCTTTTATCTTCCTCACTCTTGATGTTGAAGAACTAAAAAGAAAATGTAAAAAGCTCTAACAAACTTTTTATAGCAAATATCAACTTTAATATTAAGACAAATCTAAAATTATTCAAAATAATTTAATTAAAAGCCAAACAACTCACAAATGTTTTACTTTTACACAAAGCAACAAAGAGTTACTTTACTGACACTTACTTTTTCATTCCAGTGAATCATTGCTGATGGATCCATCCTTTAACTGAGAAGAAACAGAGATGAAACAATATTCACGATGCTTAATACTTACAATATTAGAGACTTGAAAAGGGAATTAAATACATACACTTTTGATAAATCCTACAAAGTCCAGCTTGTCGGGCTTGAAGCAATGGCTCCATTCGCTTTTGTGAATTAGCCTCATGTCGTCTGTGAGTTGTGTAGAGAGACATGACTCAGGGCAATCTGTCAGCAAAGTGCACTGAATGCCCACACTTTTTTTGGAGATGTGTCCAGGTTGGGGTGTAAACCTCAGCTGAGTGCACAGGTGGGACTGCTCATCCAAAAGTCTGCTCATCTTCTACAAAACATTGTCCAAACAAATACAATAATATAATTTCCATTATACACTGCATTTAAATGTAGTTGTATACATTGGGGCAGTGATATATTCACAGTTAACCATTATGTTCAAAATCCCTAGTCTGCCAGACCTGTTGAGCCTTGAGCAGGTTATGATACTGGGATGTGTAAAATAAAATAAAAAAATACCCTCAAAGACTAATTACATGTATATCGCACTTTTTCCAGTAAACAATATCATTAATAGAGCTCAGAATATCAGCCAATAGCCAGGACTGAACTGATATTGATGTCCTCTTAGTAAACAAACTGACTCTTTGCAAGCTTCTGTTGCAAAGTGATAGGAGACATCACAGGCATAAGGACAGCATGCATTAATACAATCTGTATCCAATAATCAAATGCAACATGTATGTCATGTCTTTCAACAACAGCATAAAATACATTGGAAAATGTCAGTTAGATCGGCCACTAATCCAGCCTTTCAGTCCTGGTACTGATACTGAGTATGAGATGGTTACATGCTATGTATGTTTATCAGTCATTATCTAAAGAATGGATTAATGAAAAAGAGATGGAGACCATTTTCATGCTGTCATCATAGGCCTGAACCAGATCACTGAGCTGTTGTTCCAACATTTCAGATTCCTTTTTGACAGCGGTTCTCAGCTTCAGAATGTCCTGCACCTCCGCCCTGTAAGAGAAAGTCTCTGTCAACACCTAAAGACAATTTTAGAATAAGAATCAAAATACCCATATCAAGCTTGTTTTAGTATTATTTACATTATAAGTCATATAACATTATAATATTTATTATTAACAAGTAGAATTTTAGCATGAATTAACTTACAGTGAGGGGAAAAAGTATTTGATCCCCTGCTGATTTTGTACGTTTGCCCACTGACAAAGAAATAATCAGTCTATAATTTTAATGGTAGGTTTATTTGAACAGTGAGAGACAGAATAACAACAAGAAAATCCAGAAAAACGCATATCAAAAATGTTATAAATTGATTTGCATTTTAATGAGGGAAATAAGTATTTGACCCCCTCTCAATCAGAAAGATTTCTGGCTCCAAGGTGTCTTTTATTCAGGTAACGAGCTGAGATTAGGAGCACACTCTGAAGGGAGTGCTCCTAATCTCAGTTTATTACCTGTATAAAAGACACCTGTCCACAGAAGCAATCAATCAATCAGATTCCAAACTCTCCACCATGACTAAGACCAAAGAGCTCCCCAAGGATGTCAGGGACAAGTTTGTAGACCTACACAAGTCTGGAATGGGCTACAAGACCATTTCCAAGCAGCATAGTGAGAAGGTGACAACAGTTGGTGCGATTATTCGCAAATGGAAGAAACACAAAAGAACTGTCAATCTCCCTCGGCCTGGGGCTCCATGCAAGATCTCACCTCGTAAAGTTGCAATGATCATGAGAACAGTGAGGAATCAGCCCAGAACTACACAGGAGGATCTTGTCAATGATCTCAAGGCAGCTGGGACCATAGTCACCAAGAAAACAATTGGTAACACACTACGCCGTGAAGGACTGAAATCCTGCAGCGCCCACAAGGTCCCCCTGCTCAAGAAAGCACATATACATGCCCGTCTGAACTTTTCCAATGAACATCTGAATGATTCAGAGGACAACTGGGTGAAAGTGTTGTGGTCAGATGAGAACAAAATGGAGCTCTTTGGCATCAACTCAACTCACTGTGTTTGGAGGAGGAGGAATGCTGCCTATGACCCCAAGAACACCATCCCCACCATCTGCTAAGGGGACTGGACAACTTCACCGCATCAAAGGGACGATGGACGGAGCCATGTACTGTCAAATCTTGGCTGAGAACTTCCTTCCCTCAGCCAGGCATTGAAAATGGGTCGTGGATGGGTATTCCAGCATGACAATGACCCAAAACACACGGCCAAGGCAACAATGGAGTGGCTCAAGAATAAGCACATTAAGGTCCTGGAGTGGCCTGGCCAGTCTCCAGACCTTAATCCCATAGAAAATCTGTGGAGGGAGCTGAAGGTTTGAGTTACCAAACGTCAGCCTCGAAACCTTAATGACTTGGAGAAGATCTGCAAAGAGGAGTGGGACAAGATCCCTTCTGAGATGTGTGCATACCTGGTGGCCAACTACAAGAAACGTCTGACCTCTGTGATTGCCAACAAGGGTTTTGCCACGAAGTACTAAGTCATGTATTGCAGAGGGGTCAATTACATATTTCCCTCATTAAAATGCAAATCAATTTATAACATTTTTGACATGCGTTTATCTGGATTTTTTTGTTGTTATTCTGTCTCTCACTGTTCATATTAAACCTACCATTAAAATTATAGACTGATCATTTCTTTCTCAGTGGGCAAACGTACAAAATGAGCAGGGAATCAAATACTTTTTTCACTCACTGTACCATCCTCTGTGTAAGAACAGGAAGAAAGCCACCGAAGAAAAACAATGTCACATATTTGACCTTGCTATGACCTCGACCTGACTCTGTTTGGATCAATTCCCAATATTTAATCAGTTAATTACCTGATTACAGTGAGAATCCCATATAAATCCTACAAACATTCAACGTGAGACCACGATCTAATGAGATTCTCAGATGGACACATGAAAAAACCAAAAAACATACACAACCAATTAATAAACTGAGTAGCAAGGACTCCAACACATTCCACTTATGGCAGCATGATTATTTTTGCCTTCCATGTTAGAGCAATTCAAGCAGGACAATTTGACAAAAAGAAGTAAGATTGTGGAAAATGTAGATGAACATCCAGCAAAAAGGAGCTGACTCAGGAAGGGGAAGGAAACACAAAATAATGTGCCTGTGGTGCTTCTTAATTTCAACTAGTTTGCCATGGTTGAGTTGGTCTATATTTTTAATCACAAATAGGATCAAAGGTCTTGTATACAGGACATCAGGACACATATAGGACATCATTTGTTATTTTCTAATTAATCACAGGCATCACAATAAACTGATTATATTGTTATTAATTGCATTTCACATTATGAAACAAAACTATAAAACAGATTTTAAACACAACATATAATATAATATAAAAAGTATATGTTAAAATACCAGTCTAAAAAATGTTATACTTGCATGTATACAATGCTATATACGCATATATCTATATGCATGAAGACCAACCTGCGTTCGTCTGAGAAAGAACTATTTACAGTCTCCTGCTCCTCCTCCAGCCTCTCCTCAATCTCTGTCAACATCTTCCGGAACTTCCACATACATCTCATCATGCCTATCAATTCCTCCATGGAATACTGCAGAAACAATGATAAAGCAGAACAATGTGTCAGCCACTTGAAGCCTCAGCTCTTCGTGTGTTAGCAACGACTATGTGTTTGAGTGTGTTTATCAGTGAGCCTCTGGAGTCTACGCAAGTGCGGTAGGGTGTGCTGAAGTGGTCAGCAATCTCCACTCCCTTGCATCACACATGCAAATAAGCTATTCAAATGAAAATCTGCTCCATTTATGAAAGCCAGCCCTTTTAATCAATACTTCTCTTTAGAAAAATTAACAACTGTCTATTTTACACTCGATATATGCCATAGCATAGACTTTGCTTATTTTAACATCATGTTTAAGGCTCTGGACAAACATAGATAAATCTTAAATTCATGGTGAGAGGGGCTGGAAGTGGAAAAATGGCTCAAACCAAGTTTGACCTTGGGCAATCTATTGATCTATCATTGAGGAATGAGTGACTCACAGGCAGACTGGAGTCTGGGAGTGGCTGATCTGAACTACCAGAGTACTGTTCCTCGCTGTTCTTATTCTGGCAGCAGCATCGTCGTTTTTGCCCACAGGGGCCACAGCTCTGAGCTCCTGACCAAAGCACTGCCTCCCACCGTGTGTCCTCCTCATAAGACCGGACCTTGTTGACAGATGTTGAGTGTGGTCCCTTGAAACTCTCCTGAGAATGCCAAGGGTTGGGTAATGGGTGTTCCATTGTTGTAGGAGTATTTGTGCTTTGGGCATTGTCTGAGTTATTAGCCACATCTGAGTCTAACTGTTCCCTGCACTCTCTTCTGAGCTGAACATCACTGGTGGGACTGTGCCCTGTTGATGAGCTGTGGCTGATGCTGCCTCTTAGAGAACTCTGGGACGCCAAGCCCGAGCACATCTGCACTGAGACAGAACGTCCGCAGTATCCTTCTGTGGAATATGGGACTTTGTTTTCTGTACTTGCTTTTGGATCAGTGGAAGAAGAGTCTGTTTTAAACACAGAAGCATCTGATTTCATCTGTGAATCACCTGCCACAACCACATCATGAGATGGATTCAGTGAGTGCTTTTGAAATTTGATACTTTCTCTAAAACTGGCATCATAGTCATGTCGAACCGGTGAGCCCGTTTGTAATGTGGTATTTTGTACAGTACTGGCACTGTAATTATGTATGCTCATTGAGTCCTTTTGTAATGTATTATTTTGTACGGTATTGGCGCCATGGTCACATAGACCCGATGAGTCTTTCTGTAATGTAGTACTTTCTCCCACACAGTCACCACCAATGTCCTTCTTCACAACATCCTCCTTTATCAAACAATCTGTTCTATTAGTGTCTCCAGTACTTATTATCATCCCAATACGTGCTGGTCCCTTTGCTGTATCAATATTTGAGTCTGTTGCAGAGGACTCAGTCTGTTTAAGCAACTTATCAGAATCCTGTGTATATGGAGAGTTGGCTGCTGTTTCCTGCAGGTACACACTCTTCTGTGGGCTTTCTGTGCTTTCCCCTGACATGGCATTCAGCACCTGCACACATTAAGAGATGGAACAGATATGTACATTTAACTATAAGAAATATTGTTGAACTATGCAAAAATGGAACACATTTCTTTTTTTCCCCAAAGGTATTTGCAGTAGCCAGTCTTACCTTCATGAGCTCATGTCCGGGGTTGGGGTAAGCAGGAACGAACGGTTCTTCCAAAAACCCACTACTGTCAGACTGACAGCTATTTGTCCTCACTCGTGTGAGGCATGCCCGCTCGTTAGCTACACAAACCACAATAACATCTGTCAAGTTGATCACTTTTTCCATTACATAATGTAGCATAAATATGTAAATCAATTAACATAACATCAGGGCATAAAACTTAAATAAATGCATGTAATTAGTGTGTCTGCCTAGGCAAAAAGCAGACTTTACATCACCTATGCTCCAAGAAGCAATAGAATGTTTAATGTTTAACAGTTTGCTCACAATTAAAAAATGCCATTAAATTACAGTGACGTATTGCCTTAACCCTTGCTTTTCAAGAAGCAAATATACTGTAGTCCTAGAAAAGCTTTCATATTTATACATTAATCATCACACACACAAACATCTGAAATCTCACTTAATAGTTAATTGTTGGACCTAATAAAAACTATTACAAATAAATTAGCACACAAACCTGGCTGATCAGGAGTGCCAGTGCAGGTTCCTCCTATGCTTCCCTCATCGAAGCTCTGGATCTGAGGACAGAAAACAAACAGAACTAATTAGGATAATTCTAGCATTCTGTCTGAAAAATATCTCATAACCCTCACATAGTTTTTTAAAATAATGTGTTGAAATCTGGCACAGCATTCCTGTTAATGGGCTAATTTAACATGTTTTAACCTCATCAAGGGCTTGTTAATTAGCTCAAAAGCTGAGTCAGGTGCCTTGATAAAATGAGTTCAGGGAGTACCAGGATTAGGAAAAACTGCACAAGAGGAAAACATTTGTTGCATTTATTAATGACTGAAGATTTCATAAACAAGTACTAAGTTTGTGTATGTAATTAAATCGGAGGGGAGTCATGAGAAAACAAATCATCATGGATGGCCATGCAGGAGCAAAATCATCCAATCATACAATATCACACAATAGCATTACCTCTTCCAGCTCAAAAGACTCTGCTGGCACTCTTGTACCTCCTTTTGCAGAGTCGATGGCTGATGTAACATTCTTCAGTTCTCTACCTCCCCTTGGACTGCTGCTCTTAACCTGAGGGAGGGTTGCGGTCTCAGTGGATTCAGCTCCTTCTGAAACTAAGGTCTGCTCCTCTACCAGAGGGCTAAGGCTGGCACGTTTCAGCGGGATTCGTTTGTCAAAAGGAAGATCTCCAGGCAGCTCTGGGCTAGAGGATTGGCCTGCCAATGAAGGGGAGAGCGGCTGCTGGTCTCGGGAATTGGCCAGTTGGCTAAGTGACTTCTTGGAGGCATTCTGGAAGAGCATGCCAACCCGTTTCCTCCTCACTCTGGCTTCTTCTGAGAGCTGAGATTCCACAGGTCGCTGTGACTCTGGACTGACACCTCCGACCAAGGAATTGAAGGCTGTGGTGACCTGCTGTAGCACCTCTATCTGCCTAAACCGATCTGCATATAGGCAGAGGGAGCGAGGGTGAAATAAGAAAGAAACAGTGATTGAAATCTATTTCTTTACACTTGAAATATTTTAAGTAGCGTTCAAACAGGCACCAGTTATCAGGCCTTCACTACACTGCAGTCATACAAAAATTAATAGACAATATTTCCCTCTTCTGCAGAACAACAAAGTGCTGTGCATCAACAACAAGCTTTTGTCAACATTTGTAAAATGAGCTAGGCTGGTTTCTAATGAAACTAAGTAGCACTCACTTCTGACATCTGGATTCTCTATATCTATGCGGTTCTGCTGAGCCTCCAAGAAGACCTGGATGTTGATGCCACGGGCCTGGGACTTATGGTTGATAAAACGGGCTGGGATCTTCACTGTGATGTCAGGCTCCTCAGCACCAAAGCCTAGATCCAGTAACAACTCCTCTGGATCATCCTGCCAGAGGCTCAGGACATCCATGGTACTGGAAAAGTCACATTACTGAGAGTCTCAAATCTGATATAAAGCACAGTCAAGAAACATAACTAAGTGTATGAAAAAAGGTACCTTGGTGGTCCAGAATGACCTACAATGCCTGATGTCAAGCTGTTCCAGGCAGAGGTCAGAGGTGGTCGTTCTGGATATGAACTGAAGTGTAAACAGACCATGATAGCACATTAGAAAATTCAGCCACAGGCCTGTATTCATTTTTGCTGCCAATACGGCTGCTATACTTATTGCTGCTACACTTCAAACTTAAAGTTTACAGCCCATGCTCTGTGCATTTATTGTCCTGTGTATCTATTGGTTGTTCTGTGTATTTATCGTCCTGTGTATGTATTGCTTTGTTGTGTATAATTATTGTCCTGCACTCGTCTCACACTGTTGTGTATTGCCCTATATGTAGTCTTGCTTACTGTACTTTGTTGCACCTGGTCCTGGAGAAATGACATCTCATTCCTGTGTATACAGGCTATATATATAGGAATGACAATAAAAACCCACTTGACTTGAATTGCTCAGTGTTTACCTGAAACACATTACAACACTAAATCCTGTTTACAGTGTTTACCTGAAGCCACTACACATTACAACACTAAATCCTGTTTCCAATTCCACCCTGTTTCCCACATGTCACATATCTTTCCCAACAACCTCATGCAAACCAATGCACTCTGTACATTTGCATGGGAAATATGAGGCCATTTCATACCAACGTCACGAACATCACATGACCCTCAAGCACATCCTGGTGATCCGGGGAGATCACAACAGCAGTGATTCCCAAGTCTGCTTAAAGAGCAACGGTGCTGGACTAATTTTAGTGCTTTCCCTGAATTGCCATATCCTTTGAACCCCATTCAGACAGGTGTTATATCAGGGAAAACACTACAGAACCGTTCCATTATACTCACATTTTGAGAAGTGTATTCAGATTAATATTTGTAGAATGATTGGCCTAAAGCTACATTTTATGAATGTTGATTTTATAAACAAGGACTTGCTATAAGTAGCTGAAATGTTTTATTAGATACCAGTAAAACATATAAACTATGCCATAAATAAATAATACAGTAAGTAGAAAATTAATTTAAATTAACTATTCTTATTAATCACGTTCCTATTAATATTTTTGCTGAAATGGAAAAACAGATAAAAGAGGGTCTTACCTAAGAAATCCTTGCACAGTGTTCAAAGTCGTTTTACCAGATGAAGAATCTGTTTTAGAAACAGGCAAAAAAGAGAAAACATCATCTTCAGCTGTAGTAAAACAAACCGTGAAACCCAGTATCTGTTTGGTGTCATTCAGATTAAGGCAGTACAGTAGCTATATTAGGAAAGAGTTGCTCTCCTTGTTGCTTTCATTTGGCTGTCCTCTCACATTGCACCATCAAGTTCTTTTTTTCAGCCTGCTCCCTTTGGCATGATGTCAGGGACAAAGTGAGCCTCAGTGTCTTCTCATAAGAGCATCCCTAATGCAGGCCTATCCTATTATGTCGCCTCTTCTTCTGCCAAAGCATTAACTATGTTTGATTCTGTGGAACACTGGCAATCTGTCCCTTTCAGGAATTTCTTTTCCTTCCTAAGACTTATGATCATCTTGGCAGCCATTTTAAAACCACTGCTCCAGATCCATTAATAATGATGTGCTTGACAGCAGACAAAGAATCCAGAAAGATTCACAAAGGTACAGAGTACACATTGCTGTCTGTAGAAAAGCAGCCCTACCAAAACCGAGACAGTTATCTGAACAGATAAATACACCGGGAAAGTCAGACGACTATAGTAGGTAGCACTGAAATCCATTCCATGAATGCTGGTTACTGAGAATACAAAAAATGCCTGATATTTATTCAGAACAAGAAGCAGCACAGCTCCACCAAAAAATAATATTGTAAACCAGAGAAAAAAACATTATTAAAACTGTAACTATCGCAAAACTGCATATATTTCCTATTCCTTTTATTGTAGTTACTGAATAATTGCAATAAATAACATTTAAATGAAACAAATAATAATATTATGAGGGTAATCAGCAAAGCCATCTCAAAGTGATGCCAATAGCTTTCTGGGCTAGCTGTTAGAAAATCTCAGTGGTGTTGACATATTTGTGGTTGCAGACATGGTAAGAATTGTAGCTGTCCTGTCCCTGTGAGAGACGCTGGTTGACTTTATCCACTATGGAGGAACAGAGTCAGATCTAATTGATTTCTCTAATTTCATCATTTTTAATGTTGAGTACTCCTTACCTTATTATGTCCATTCCTTGTGCCATTTTATGAGGAGCACCCAGATCATGTTGATTCTTTACTTGCATAAACGCACAGAGGCAAACGCTTGACTCAGACGGAGGTGAAAGACAGCGGTGTACTGGTGTGTCTCACACCATGATGGTGTTTGGACAAGAGCAGTGTAATAGTTCTTGCCAAAGCTAGCAGAGTTCCTCTGCACAGTTAAACATCCAGTCAGGCTAGAGAGGCTTAATGCTCTATCCCTGAACCTTTCCTCCTGCTAATGTCCTCTTTCACAGGCAGCTGACTCCACATGAACTTATTCCACATGCCCCAGTGTAGTGCCAATACATTTCACTCTAATCTAAATAAGCCAGCGTCGGAATGAAGTTTGCTCCCTGTGTGTGTCAGAGCTTGAAAGCTACAATAATAAAACTTTGAGCACCTTACAGCTAAATCAATGATGTGTTTAAAACCAAAAAGTCCTGTTTTAGCCCAGTATTTTCATTCCAACTTGTCCTCAAAGCCTAAAAAATTCAAAACAGCTGTGGATTTACCTTTTAAAATAAGTGCTAAGTCATCTTCAGACATGCCAGTCTTCCTCAGATACTGCGCTATAAGCAAAATGTAATTGTTTATTTTACAGCATAAACAAAATCAATTACAGTGTAAACTAACAGTCAAAGAATCCCCAAGTCATCAATTTAAGTACACTCCAAGCTAAGCTTAGATGCTCAGCTGTAACAGTTTAAAGTCAATGAGCTTACCTTAGTAGCATAGATTTTTCTTATCTCTCATGTGACAATTGGAGCATTACCTACTAACTAACCTATACTGATCGCACATTTCATAGAGACTGAGCCTAAACCTTGTGTTTGGTGCCAATAACCCTCAATAGATTGAATTACAGTGTAAACCTTCCAGCTGAGAGTTGTTCCTGCCCAGGACTACTTTGCATGTTGTTTGACTGGATCAGGCATGCAGAGCCACTGCCCATTAAGTGGTGTCTTAAAATGGCTAGAATCAGTTCCTGAGGAAATCTGAACACATGTAATTCATAAAACTTTTTTAACCAAAGATACCTACATATTACATCATTTCAATATAACAAAATATACTGCTTAAAAAAATAAAGGGAACACTTGGAGTTACATTGTGCTGTTTAAGTGTTACCTTTATTTTTTTGAGCGCTATATATTGATATAAATACATTTTCAATTAAACTGGCAGAAGATTTCCACTGACATAATGTATATTCCCATATCAATATGACACTTTAAACACTGCCAAGTGATGCCTGAGGAGTCGATTGTTTTGTAATAGTTTCAAAGTCTGTCTTACCTTCATATTCTTGGACATTCTCTTGTTTAGCATCTTTACTAAAAGAGGAAGTATACAATTATTAAGATTTTAACACAGTCTATATCTACAGCATATCTTACAAATGAATGCAGTATAGACAAAACCTTGAAACATTATGAATCATTTGAAAGTCATGCTACATTTGAAAAGATTCAAAATGCTTGAGTCAATCAAAACAGCTAGGTGAATCAATACCTACTCAGTAATATGGATGTGCCTCTGATTAATGCTATCTTGATTACACTTTTCTGTTGAAAACAAACAATAAAATATCTAAATATTCATATTTGGTGCTCTCTCAGTTTCGGTGTTCATTTTACATTTGTATTAGAATAATTGGGACTGTTTTATGTAAGGATTATCTCAGATAAACTGTACATGACCACCACCATCATTCATCATTCACAAATGTAATGCATCAAGCACAATGTTTCTTTCACCAGAGTTTATATCTATAAAGTCACTAAAGGCTGATCCTACCTGTAGTAGCACTAATGATTGGCTGAGTAGCAGTTACGTCATCCATCTCACTCCACCTGGTTTTAGACACCAATAGTCTTGCTCTTTTATCACCCACATGATCAGCATCCATTTCTGCAGTCACAAAATCCACCTCATCACAGGTCAAAGCCTTCCAAACAACAGATGCAGTTTGTAAACTTTCAAGGAACCTGATGATGCTGAGTAAACAGAAAGTGACTGGGTCGGACCTGAGTTAATCAGAAATCATCCAGGTCACATAACAGCCTTTTCTTTCTTACTTAGAATGGTTGCAGTTTCCTGCTGTGTTGTTAATCAGGACTGAGCAGCCTAGCTGAAGATTCTTTAGCAGGTAAGACTAGCCACTGAAACCTACAAAAAAAAAGCATCTAAATAAAGTCAGTGTGGTTTTGTACAGAAATTTTTTATTGTTCCATCGATGTTTTTTTTTTTTTTACCTTTATGCTTCATAGCTTTCTACTTAGAGTTTAATAACAATTTCTTTATACCATTGAACTGTCAAAATGGTTCCCAACTGTGGTCCTAGAGTACTCCATGTTCCGCACATTTGAATGTTTGTCCTGCTCCCAACACACCTAATTCAACTAATCAGCTATAGTAAGTAACAGCCCTTCCTGGTTTGAACTAGGTGGTCCAGCACACTAAATGTGCAGGATTGGGGATACTCCTGTTCCTTGGAGGAAAACATCATAGGAGTGATTTCTTCCAGGAATGCAATGTCCCCATCCATAAGGTACAAGGGCTTCCTGAAAGGTCTGATGATTATAAAAATGTTGTAAATCATATTATGGATTTCACAGTCACACTTCACCACTATCATCAAAACTGGTAGGTCGGTATGTAGGT